>VXAL01018379.1:156527-168619 GCA_013399475.1 Chauna torquata
AAAAAAAAAGGCAGACTGAGTCACACCTAGTATAATGAACGTATTTTTAGATTCTTAAAACTAATTTATTCTCTGTGCTATATATGACAATTTCCTGAAAGCGTCAAAAAAAAAAAAAAATAAAATCTGTGCTCTTGTAAAAAAAAGAAGGCTCATCAAAGCATGTGCTTGAGCAAGCTCTCCCACATGAGAATTAGATGGACTTTGCAAACATTTAAGTAAATAAAGGTAGATCCAATTAGTGCCTACTAAGTCTTGACAGTATCCCTTTAACTTTATACTAAAAAAAGAAAAAAGGAAAAAACCTCTTTCCTACTCTTTTTGTTTTACTGCCATGACATCCCTTTTTCAAGATCAAAAGCTATAGATCAAAGCTAAGATCAAACTCAATGCTTTAAATAGAAGCAACTTCACTATGACCTATTATACAAAGAAGAACTTTTTAATAGAGATATCACAGTAGAAAATCTTATTATAGATTTTTGTTTCACACTCACAACAGGTCTACTTAAAACTAGTATCAACAACATATTTTTATTTGTAAAACAACAGATTTTCCCCTATATGGCAGTTCTGAAAAGCTGCTGTAAATTGACTCTTGAACTGAGCATGTTTGAATGAAGAAAGAATAACAAAGCATAGTTCAAAGAAGCCGAACAAGAATATGAACAAAAAATGATGTTAATGGCAAACACAAATTAATGCAGCTACCTAAAAAACAACGTTCCTTTGAATCAGTTGAACAGATTAGATCATGCATTCCCACCGAAGAAGTTATGGGAGGGACTGGGTCATAGAAACAATGAGATAGATTTTCGCAAAATACTTTTTATACTAACTCTCCTGTCAAATGTTTGGAGAAAACTAGTTTCCCGGTTTCTGGAGAAAACAAGGAAAAGTTAGAAGACACATTGATTTTCAGACCTGCAGACCCTGAGGATGCTTGGTGTGGTGGTTTTACCCAGCTGAACAGCGGAGCTCCACCAGAACCGCTCTCTCACTCCCCCTCCTCAAAGGAACAGGGGGAGAACAGGCTCAAGGGTTGAGATAAGGACAAGGAGGTTGCTCACCAATTACTGTCACGGGCAAAACAGACTCAACAGAGGGAGATTAATATAATTTATTGCTATCACTAGCAGACTAGAGCAGTGAGAAACTAAAAGCAAACTAAAAACACCTTCCCCCCATCCACCCTCTTCTACCTCCTCCCCCTGAGCGGCGCAGGGGAACGGGGAATGGGGGTTGCGGTCAGTCCGTATCGCTGCGTCTGTGCCGCTCCTTCATGGTCACTCTCTGCCCCTGCTCCAACGTGGGGTCCCTCCCACGGGATGCCGTCCTTCCTGAACGGGTCCTGCGTGGGCTTCCCACAGGCTGCAGCTCTTCAAGAGCTGCTNCCATGGGCTGCAGCCTCCTTCAGGCCACATCCACCTGCTCCACCGTGGGCTCCTCCACGGGCTGCAGCGTGGAGATCTGCTCCGCCGTGGTACACCATGGGCTGCAGGGGGACAGCCTGCTCCACCATGGGCCTCACCACAGGCAGCAGGGGAACTTCTGCTCCGGCGCCTGGAGCACCTCCTGCCCTCCTTCTTCACTGACCTTGGTGTCTGCAGGGCTGCTCCTCACTCCTCTCTCCCAGCTGCTGTTGCGCAGCAGTTTTTTCTCCTTTCTTAAATCTGCTCTCCAAGAGGCACAACCAGCATCGCTGATGGACTTAGCTCTGGCCGGCAGCGGGTCCCTTTTGGAGCCGGCTGGAGCTGGCTCTGATCTAACATGGGGCAGAATCTTCTCACAGAAGCCACCCCTTGCTACCAAACCTTTACCATATAAACCCAATACATTTGGGATGAAAACCCCTGAACAAACAAACAGAACGTATGTTAAGTAGCTCCTGTGTTCCTATTAGTAGCTGCACAGCAGTGAAGGAAACTCAGCAGGAGCTGTTACTGACTTTTTATAATGGGAACACACCTTGTGGAGCCAACACCTGGGGTTCCCTGGTGCTGGCTGCCATGCACATCATAACTTGAATGCTCGTCTACTGTAAGATGATAGCAGTGCTGCTTAAGATAAGAGCTAGTGTGCCCATACAGACAGACTGCAGAGTAAATAAAGTAGTGAGAGAAGCAGGGTGGGCCTAACGAGCTGTGGTCACAGCACACGGACTGTGCAGTCAGCTGTTAACTCTATGATGCTTCAATAAGATTTAGCTCATGACCAGACTAAGAAAAGGGGGGGAGAGAAAGAGAGAACGGAAGGAAATGAAAGGAAGGGGAGGGAGAAGGGGAGAGAGGAGAAGATAGCAAAGAAAAGATGATTTTAGGAACATTTAGTCTCTTACTGTGTTTTTCCATATCCCAAAAGGAAAGAGCTTACCCTAGACAAAAGGGTGATGGAACACCCAACTTAAAGCGAGAGTGACTGCCTCACCCTTCACCGACAGTCCTACTTGCTGTCCTCATGACAGTGACCTGTAATTCTTGAATCCCCTCACAACTGAAATTGGGGGTTAGTCCCTCCTGCATGTCTGTGTTTAGTTGGGTGGACGTTCTTTCAGAGATTGCTAATGGAGCTGTCCTTTGTAACACTTAGATTGGGAGCAAGCATGTATCTGTCTCAAAGCATGCTAGGATCCCTCACTGTTGCAGCAGAAGTATTAAAGCAGGATTTTGAAATGGGAGGAGGTAGCGCTTTCTACCAACTGGGTGAAGACAGGCCCAATATCCTGGTACATTGCTTAGGCAGTGATTTACACATCAGCTCCTCTTCAAGTCAGACCAGATCCTAAGCATACAATGAATTTTCAGGATTGTACGTATTCTAGCAAACAACAGGATATTCATGCAACAGGCAACTGTTTCATTTGCAATTGAATCACAAACTAGCTTAATACTGTTCAGGCTGTGATGGCTACTAATGATATTTCATGAATCAATAAAAAAATTATAATCACACGCTTTCCCTTTGCATAAGTGGTCTATAACCTCAGCTGGTCTGTGCTGCTGTAATGCTAAAGCATTCAATATTGATAAACCAAGGCCGTCTATCTATGGTGGACACTGAGTTAGTGCTGTTTTGTTGGCTTGCAGCAGTCCTCAGATACTGGAAAGCAAAAACAAAAAATTGAAAAGGGAGTAATAAAAGTATTTACTGTAAATGAATTTCAGAAGAGCTTCTGCAAAGCAGAGGAAATTAATAGCTAATGCAGTCAACTCATGTTTTCCAACCTCTAATTTCTAGAGATTGGATTTTCCTCTCAGTTACTGAATTCTACAGCACGTGTGCACACCCACATATATATATTTATATCTGTGTGGACAACAGCAGAAGCACAAAAAAGTCTAAAGATTTTACTGTCATGTCATGTTTTGTCCTAGGGGATCTAGCTAGCTTCATCAGTCTACAAATTATGATTTTGTACCTTTCTATGTCTTCCCATGTAACACAAAACAATCTTAGTTTCATTCTATGGAACTAGAATGTCGTATCAACAAAGAATAGTTTAAAGGAAGTAGCATAAATGCAAGGCATATAAGTGTTTTGCTACCATGCAGATTTACAGCAAAAACATAAGAGAACACCAGCTGAAGTTGGAAGATTAACTTACTTGGAAACTGAGAAGAAGATGTGCCCTCAGAACAGTCTATGTGACCTGAAAGCTGCTTCAAAAGAAGAGACCTGGCTTCCAGTCCTTTGTAAGAAGGTTCAGAAAATGAAAATACAGAAAGGGATTTTATCCACCAGCTCAAAAGATGATTACTAATGTCTTGAAACATTTGATTGTATTCCCCAAGGGCAACAATTTCAACCGTTTTAAAACCCTACTGTTACCAGAATTTCACAGAGAGATTCAGGAGGCAGTAGGCTACAACTGAAAATGACAAGGTGGCTGGTGCATCCACATTGCAACCTGTACTTCCAAGAAGCAGTATATCAACAGCTGATCAAACCAGTCCAGAATATGCTCCTTTAAGAACAGCAAGTCCTCCAACTGACTGTGTGCAGTTTTCATGGGGACAACTTTATTCACAGAAGCGGGAAATCAAATTGTTCTAATACTATTTGCGTTTTAGGAAAGATCGTCATTTATGGCGATAACATAAATCCAAATGCTCTAATTCCTCCAAAAGTGTCTCTGGTGGTGTAAACGCGCTCTTCTCTGATCAGCATACTGTTTCTAACATACTTCAATGAAACACCTCTACAGAGACATTACGTTCAAGTCGAATGTGCCCTTCCTGAAAATATCTCTACCTCCAAGAGATAAAAACCTGTTGAAACAAAAACTTTGAGGATGTACTTTCAGTACACAACATGACTTTCAAATACTGTGGCAGGAGATACTGCAAATATCTCCTTCATATCCACATTAGCAACCCTGCCTTGGGGAGAAAGTTCCTACGTAAGGATGAATAACTGCAACTACCTATTTAGTCCCAGATTAGATTCATAATCTGATAAATAAGGTGTCTCTGACCACATGCCCACAGGATCTCTAAGTAATGTACTTATTACTAAATAATACGATGTAACACATGTAATGACATACAATTTATATGTCATATATATGTATTTCAGTAATACTTTTGAGTATGCTAACTTTTTTTTTTTTTTCCTTCTGATTTCATCAGGTACTCTCACTACTATACAGGTGCCTTTCTGGAGCAACTGGAGAAGTAGATTATTGTTTTTTTATATTTAGGCCTTTCTGCTTGAGAATTATTCCCATGTGCTAGAATACTTCTCAATACAGCACAGTTCAGATTGTAAATTACAGCACCTTCCTCTACAAGAAGTAAGATAATCTTTAAAAGATATTATACTTTTTAATACAATCTTGTATGGAAATGAGGCCTCAGATTTCAGGTTCGCCCTGCACTTTTCCAATTTAAAAGTAACCTGAACACAGACTTTTTGAGCCCAGAGGAAAAATACTAGGGCTCAACTATCTTTGACATAAGAGAATCCTCTGTAAGTTTCACTTTTGCTCCATCCAACACTGAGATCTTGGTAAATGGTGGTTAGTTGCTGGCTGGCCAAAATACATAGGACTTTGGAAGTCCTTTGGCTTTACTATTCTTCGTCTTCTTCTTCTTCTTCCTATTATTTTTTGTTTTCCTTTTTTTAACTGAAATGAGAAAAACAAAGATAAACATGCCTGAGCATGGATACTGGACAGTCCTGCACCACTCATGTGACAAGTAGTGTTTTCCTTCCTCCTCCAGCATAAAGAGACTCAAAGAAAATGAGGGTATGTTTCTTGTTTAAGAAATAAAATACATCGTGCAGAGGTACTGACCTCTGGGTCTTACTCATCTCTTGAAGCAATCAAAACCCCTTCCAACAGCTTCAGAAAAGAAACATATTCAAAGCAAAAGTCAATTAGCTCTCTGTTAGCCCATATGCTAAAGATATTAACCATTAGCTGAACCATGACCTTTACTGCTAATTTTTATATTGGCCAATAGCTTTCTCAGCCAATAGACCTTTCAAAACTATCTTTCCCAAGCCATCTTCATTTTGGCATTCTGGCGTTTGGCACTGTGGGCCTAGAAGAGAGTAGACAGAATAGCTAAAGCATCCTCAAAAAAACATCCCTTCTGCATTATTTTTATGTGGCAAAGTTTTGGCAGCAGGGGCAAGGGAGGATGCAGGGGTGGCCTCTGTGAGAAGAGACCAGGGGCTGCCCCCATCTCAGACAGAGCCGGTTCCAGCCATCTCCAAAAGGAACCCAGCAACGGCCAAAGCTGAGCCCATCAGCGATGCTGGTGGCACCTCTGTGATAACACATTTAAGAAAGGGTAAAAAAAATCTGTGCAGCAGCTATGAGAAAAGTATGAAAAAACTGTGAGAGAAGCAGCCCTGCAGACACCAAGGTCAGTGAACAAGGAGCGGGAAGAGGTGCCAGAGCAACTGAGGTGTCTGGCACCTCTGGGTGCCAGAGCAGAAGTTCACCTGTGGAGAGGACCATGGTGACACAGGCTGTCCCCCTGCAGCCCATGGAGGACCATGTCGAAGCAGATACCCTTGCTGAAGCCTGTGGAGGATCTCACAATGGAGCAGGCTGACAAGCCCTGAAGGCAGTTGCAGCCTGTGGAGAGCTCATACAGGAGCAAGCTCCTGGCTGGAACTGCAGCCTGTAGAAAGGATCCCACACAGGAGCAGGTTTTCTGGCAGGAGCTGTGTCCAGCGGGGGACCTGTGCTGGAGCAATCTCTTCCTGAAGGGACTGTACCCTGTGGTATGGACCCATGATGGAGCAGTTCTTGAAGAACTGCAGCCCATGGGTAGGACCCATGCTGGAGCAATTCATGAAGGGCTGTATTCCACGGGATGGGGCTCACACCGGAGCAGCAGAAGAGTGTGAGGAGGAAAGCCTGGCAGAGACAAAGCATTACGGACTGACCACAGGCCCCATTCTCCATCCCCCTGCAGCTCTCGGTGAAGAGGAGGCAGAAGAATGAAGATTGAAGTTGAGCCTGCAAAGAAAGGGGGTGGGAGAAAGATGTTTTTAGTTTGTGGGTTTGTGTTGTTTTTTTTTTTTTTAAGTGCTCACTGCCCTACTCTGTTATTAATTGGCAACAAATTAAATTAATCTTCCCCAAGTTTAGTCTGTTTTGCCCATGACAGTAAATGGTGAGTGATCTCTCTATTCTTATCTCAACCCATGAGGTGTTTTTTTTATTGGATTTTCGCTCTCCATCTTGCTGAGGTGGGAGAATAAGAGAGCAGCTTGGTGGACACCTGGTTACCAGCCAAGGTTAACCCACCACACTTTCTTATGGAAATAAGAATTCTCATGGAAACAGGAATGAGTTTTAGAAGGATCACTTACTTTCTCCATGATTAAACAGAAGGTGATTATCACTTATATCTTTATGACTAGAAAGCCCTGCTAAATGATAAGGGGACGACTGTAGGTAATATAAGCCAGGAAAGATCTTGACGTTGCTTATATCAACTTTTGTGGAGGACAGCAAACTGATGGAGATGGAATGATGGAAGTTGCACAGTATTTTGTTACAATCTGCTCTCTAGAAGTATTTCAGTAGTTCAGTGTTTTTGCAGAATGTGTAAAAAAAAAAAAAGGGCTCAAAAGCAAGAACTTCCTTTCCCAACTCAGGCCAGGTGGGAAGGCAACGGCAGGCTCTGAACCCTCAAGATCACTTGGAGTTTCTGACCACTGCATGAATCAGTAAGTCACAGTTTTATTGGCCAGCATTACAGGGGGCTACATGAATTTCAGACACATGTTATGTATTTATATACATGCATGAGATACATCTTCCCTACATATTCATTCCTTCCATTCACAAGCATGTCCTTCTAAAAGTTCAGAAAGCAGTGAAATTTCCCAGGCAGTGAAATGTGTGTTTCTTTCAAACTCCCTGGACCACTGTGGAGGGAAGGTGGCAACTTTTTCCTGTCACATACAATTTTTACCTCAGCTTCATGGTCAACTCTCCATTCTTCTGCAGTAAAAATATCTCAGATATCATTTCCTGAAGCATTTGACTTCTCATTATTTCATATCTTGTGTCCAATTTGCTCAAAGTACTTAAAATGGACTCTAAATTGAAGTGATTTCAGCCATTTAGAGGACTACTCTTTCCCAATTAATATAGAAAAACTGTTTTCTTGCAAGGTATCACAAAAAAAAAAAATATTTTAAGCCTTTATGAATAGTTTCCACTTGTAAATAAAACAATGGGCAGAGTAAAAATTTATTTTTTGCCAACTTATGTCCTTTCCTTAAGATGTTTTTACAAGCAATGGATTAAAATCAAAGTTTATTGCTATGTAAGACTGGCTGTGTCCATATTTGGCAAGTCTCTGTTCAACATCTCTGTGTAAGAAAGGACCTATCCTCCCTTCCTTTGCTATATTTCCACCCCCCTGCATATGTAGGTGGGAGAGTGGGAGCTTGGGAATGTGAACTTGATCCAGCATTGATCAGCCAGGCAGCAAACCCTTATTGTTCTTGAGATACCAAACATAACTCCTTTCTAGTAGGGATAAGCTTAGTAATTCTGCACATAACACAGCTTTTGTGTTCAGCAGTGCAATTAATAGGAAAAGGGAATCAGAACGACTGCTAGAGATTTGTTCAATTTGAAAGAAATTCTAATGAACAAATGTGTGGAATCCAGTCCACCTTTACTTTAGAAATGGAACTATTTCAAATGCTTTTCAACTTTTTGAACAACCTATTACTTGTTTCGATTTAATATATTACTGCTACTACTGTACGTCTGAGCTGGACACACATAATGCCAAAAGGCATCCTGAAGGAAAACAGAAAGATGTTTTTGAAAATCTGACTTTTGACTGGAGAGGTAAGCCAATGTTTTAGCAGGTCATTAAACAAAATTCAGTGAAGTATCCTCCTCAGCCTTATTGCAGATGTGCGTTCCAACTAAGAATCTCAAAAGCATTTTTTTTCTGAATTGTTCAATTAATGGCTAAAATAAGATTACTAAAGTTATAGTTTAAACTTCACTTTTAGAAATTAGAACAAGGGAGGCACTGAAACGTTCTGGCCAATATTTTCAAATCTAACATTTAAAAATGAACATCAACATTGAAATTACTCGGCACTATGTCAGTGCCAAACGTGAGGAAGCCTGTCTTCCAGTTTTAGAATGGGAACACACAACAATTAATAAAAATGCTGTTTTGATGATGAACGTCTGTTTTACGCCTAAAATCAGCAATCACATGTGGTGCTGAAGAAGCTTACCCCAAACCTTCCAAAACTGCAACAATATTCTAAGCTATGCCAGAATTTGAAATATATATATCTGAAATAAATTTGGTGATGTATCATTTTTATACAATCAATTTTCTTGAGTTTTTGAACTATCCAACAAACAAAAATACACCACTGTTGGGCCTTGTTTAGCAGTATCAAGTATAACTTACAGGAACAGCTAAATAAATCACAATGCCATTTTACGACAATAACCTTCTTTAGATCACTGTGAGATCTATTTAAATAATCACAGACCTTATAACTTAATCTGATAATTTGCCACAAACAAATTTTCCACTTTGGTTATCTAGAAAGACTTTCAGATGCATAATCTTTATCTAAAACAGCTTTGAAAGAGTTAACATTGTAGAGAGAAAGTCTGTGCAGCTTGTCTTGATTTGTTTCTCTGCAATTCCTCTGACATTTATGCATGTTACAGTACTATACCGTATTTTGCAAAATCCCATCTTCTCTTTTAAGGAAATGGGATGCAATGTTGACAGTACAACTGCTAATTTTTGAAGGAACACAGCATTAATGATTCATATTCAAAAAGTTTTTTCTTATTGTCTTATCATTAGATATTCCATTAATTGATTTACATTGTTGATCTATGCTAAACTAGATTTTTAAGGACTTTGGGAGGATCTTTTCATCTGCCAATCTGTAAGCAGGTTAACATCAAAAGGAAACCTTTTTTTTTTTTGAGGGAAAACATCTATTCTTCCAAGTGTGCTTTCCATGTACAAGAAGTACTTTTCTAAGTAGCAATTACGCTTTCTTCAGATTACTTCTCAAATATCAGTTCATTAGAATTCAAGTATCAGTCAGTTATATTCTTTGCAATGATGTAAAAACATACACAAAAGGCTACATGTTCAGATAAAATAATCAAAGATAAAGTAGTAGCAAACTTCAGTATTTAAGCAGCAGCATGTTATTCTTGTGACTAATACTTATTACCAAGGTTGAAATGAATCTAACATTCACAGTTAAACTTTATTAAATAAGTATGAAAATTATACTTCTTCATAGCCCTTTCCCATTTTTTTCCCCAAATTACAAGCTTGAATGAGATTTTCATACATAGCAAGTCATTCTTGCTGCCAATGCCTACAAATTTACTGTATCTCAACAAACAATACGGATTTCACTTGTTTGCTGTTTCAGTGTTCCAATCCACTAATATGCAGTTATCATATGCATCCAGACAGAAAAATTGCAAGAAAAAGTATGACTAGAAATATGAAGTGTTAGCCTATGCAAGCCTTCAGTTACACTCTGATCCAATGAACAACTTTGCTGCTGGAAATTCTTCTAGTACCCTCTGTAAAACTTGGGTGAACAACTGCTAAAGATAATTCAGAAGCATAAGATCATTCTTTTAAAAAAATGCTTGAATTTGTTTGGTTTGTTAATAATTGACTATAACCGCTATGCCGCGATGCATTCTACTGTAGAGCTATCCCTTCATCTGTCATTTTCTCGTAGTAAAAGGAAACAGGAAATCTATCAAGCTTATAACTGGGACAAAAGCCAGGAGTAACAAGCTTAGTAACAAGCTGCTTCATCAGAGATTGTATTAAGTACTTGAGCTGCTGCTGTAACATCCCGTAAAATTTATGAAACCACAGACAGATATTACCTACATTGATTTAGAACATGTTTTTAATAGGTTTGTGAAGCCATGAGCTTCCTTTTGTTATGCAATCCATTTCAAATCCTTCAAGTAGGACAATCCAAAAGCCAGACATATATAAACAAAACCAGAAATACTATGAATAAATGAATATTCACCACTGGAAGAATTCTTTTGATTGTGTATTTCCAGATGTATAGTTTGTTTACACGTAACGTTAGTAGGTAGAGCTTAAGCTACTTCTTCACCACAGTAACAAAAAACAGTGCAGAGAGGAAAAAATACAAATCGTTTTTAAATGGTTAAATTCTTAGTACTGTAACTGTCTTCCAATATTCATTTGGAATTAGAAATCCTAGAGTAGTATTCTCCTAATGCTCTCAATAAGCTGCATATACTCTGAAATACCTGTTGGCAGTACCTACTATAATCAGGAAATACTGTTTAAGGTAGAAAAGGGTATAAGAATTAAGATTTAACAGGTAGATGAAGTAGCAACTCAAGAGGGAAACTGAAGAAGATCATTTTCATAACACAAGGTACCAAATCAAATGCACGCCCAAGGAACACTCAAGATAGGTTGCAAGTTTACCAGTAAATAATAGCAAGTTATAATGCAGAAACAATGGAGCTTCACAGAGGCAAAAGAAAAGGTAGTAAAACTGGAACGAATAAGAAAAGTACTCCCAAGAGTTTATGAGATGCAGAAGCTACCTGATGTTTATTCATCAACTACTCAAGTAAAAATGCCCAACAGAGTTTAAAATGGGGTAAATATTTTAAATTTATCTTTAAAAAGATTAATTAACTAGTGTAGAATAAGAAATTCACATAAAAGTAACTGGACAATACAAAACAAAGGCAAATCTGTGCAGAACAGAAAATCTTCATCAACAAGCATACGGTCCTTTAGCTTTAAACTCTAATTAAACTAGGGCAAACCCATTACACAGACTGAAAGACACAACATAAACTGTACTTCAGAGAACAAATCATCAGTGGCAGGGATAAAGTAGAGTTAAGTGTTTTCATAGGTGTTTTCCTGCTCTAAATCCTGTTTTGTTCCTCTGATTCTACTCCTTGCCAGCTTAACTCATTGACGAAAGGTAGAGGTGTGAAGTCATTACTAGCCTTGCGCATGATGAAAAGTTGCTAGAATCCCCTGGTGTGTCATTTTTTAGACAGAACTACGTGCTGGAGGTTACTGATACTTGATTTGATAAATGATATTTTCAACAACACAACATGCTTCACCTTACTTAATACCACCACAATGTGTTCCCAGAAAAAAATCCTCCTGAAAGCCTATATTTCAGAAATGGTTGCCTTTCATCTCATGACCCTTATTGTTTTATGTGTGAGAAAACCTTACTGCACAGCAAGCTTCAAGAGAACCACTGTGCTGTGGCCGTCTCCCATTGAAAAGATTGGCCAGGCATTACCACACACCCTCCTTTTATAAGATTAACCTTTAACGATTTACAAAGTAGAGAAGCTGGAAGTATAACTTGGCATGCAGAATTCTTTTTTTCATGGCAACAGGCCAAATTCTGTTTTTGTTTATCAGTACAACTCCCTTAACTTACACAGAGTTACTCTTGCTTAGTCTGGTATATGTAAGAGCCTGGAAACTGGCCCAATATTTAGAAAAGACACAATGCCTTTTCCAAGAGAGTAATGGTAACAGAGATTGACTAATATTAAA
>VXAL01018380.1:6546-18095 GCA_013399475.1 Chauna torquata
TGTGCTCGGCCCCGGCAGCGCGGTGGCCGCCTTACGGCCTCCCCGAGCGGGCGCTGAAGGGGCGTGGGGCGCTCCCCGTCTGCCTGCTCGGCACCCCCGCGGCCTTCGCCCACCCCTGGGCCGCCGGCTGCCGCCCTGAGCCTCCCGCCCGGCCCCGCGCAGCCTGGCCGGAGGCTTGGAGGTAGAGGTGGTACCTTTTATTAGAAGAGCGGGTCCAGCTGGGAAAAGAGCGCCGGCTTCCAGGCGGGCAGACCCTCTCTCCCGTCGGACAGCCAGATCAGTGAAGACCTTTGTCACCTCCCAGCTGGCAGTGAGGAGCCATGGCCGAGGGGCCTTCTGATTTCACACCTGTGAGCTACGCTTGTCTGGAGCGCCCTTCAGTTCGTATGCTTGCACAGGGATGCAAAATTTCTTTCAGTCTTTTGTCCCCATCAAGACTTGGGAACAAAAAAGCTGCTGCTACAGCTAAAACTGGTTTCTCTGACATAGCAGCCTTGGCTGTACGTACAGACTGCGGGACGACAGGCTGGGGAGCAGCCCCACAGAAATGGGTCTGGGGGTTCTGGTCGACGGAAAGCTGAACACAAGTCATCAGTGTGCCCTGGCAGCCAGGAGGGCCAGCCGTGCCTGGGGTGCATCAGGCACGGCACTGCTGGCCAGGCGAGGGCAGGCATTGTCCTGCTCTGCTCTGCGCTGGTGCGGCCTCACCTCGAGCTCTGTGTACAGTTTTTGGCACCAGAGTATAAGAAGGACATCATGCTATTAGAGAATGTCTGAAGGAGGGCTGCAGAGGTGGTGACGGGTCTAGAGGGCAAGACGTATGAGGAGTGGCTGAGGTCACTGGGGTTGTTCAGCCCAGAGAAGAGGAGATGAGGGGAGGCCTCCTGGCAGCCTGCAGCTTCCTCACGAGGGGAGCAGAGGGGCAGGCACTGCTCTCTGCTCTCTGGTGACAGCGACAGGACCCGAAGGAATGGCACGGAGCTGTGACAGGGGAGGTTCAGGCTGGGTGTTAGGAAAAGGTGCTTCACCGAGAGGGGGGTCAGGCACTGGAACAGGCTCCCCAGGGCAGTGGTCACGGCACCAAACCTGCCGGAGTTCAAGAAGCGTTTGGACAACACTCTCAGATACAGGGTTTAATTTTTAGGTAGTCCTGTGGAGCCAGGAGTTGGACTCCATGATCCTTGTGGGTCCCTTCCAACTCAGGATATTCAGTGGTTCTATGATACCGTCATACTGGGCTTAGATCACAGCTGCCTGATAGCCCAGCCCTGGCAGCATCAATCAGGTTGCTCCGGTTCTGTTTGTGGCCATGGTGCATTGCCCTTTGCATTGTGCTGACATTCCAGTTTGTGGATGTGGTCCAGAAAACAGAAGAAATGGAAGTGACCTGGTTAGAAGTCTGTCCATCCATCTGTCTGTCCATCTATACATCCATCCAATGAGCCTCTGTATCAATGCTGTTAAAAGAGCAGTAGGCAGTGGAGCAAAAATGGAAGGGAAAGAGCCATCACTTTCAAGCTGGCTTTGCTCTGGGCACATTCCCATTGAGCAGCAGCCAAAGTGCTGGGGGATAGGTGCTTTTGACAGCTTTGTCAAGGCTATACAGCAAAATTTGTCCTATATTCTTGAAACAGTTAAGGATTCCAAGTAGTTTTGGCCTTATATGGATGAATCTTCTTCAAGGCCTTTTTAGGATGGTTTGAAATTGTGTAATGTTGCAACACACCGGGTTTCTTTGATTCTACAGGACAATTTTTTTACTACTTTTTCCAGTCATTTTGTTCCAGGTGATTAAGTATTTCATCTTATTTATGAGCATTTTGTTTCAGTGAATTTTAATTTATGTGAATATTGGGGTATTTGCTTTGCTTTTTATTAACAGTGGAATTATCATCTTTTTTTATTATTATTTCAGTCCAAATAACTGTTCGTATTGAATTCCCTGCAAAGCTGTTAGCACTCAGATGTCAAGCTGTCTGATGCTTCTCATTATAGCTGTTATCAACAGCTTGCAGCATTCCTAAGATTTGCACTCATTTGTGTTGCACTTCAACCACCATTTTCATGGCAGGTGTTAAAGTTTTGGTTCAGGTGAGTTGGCCAGTTTGGGGAATGAGGCAAGGGGAGCGAATACACGTTCTCTGCCAGCGTTAAAGTCTTCTGGTGACTTTTACTCTAGAAGGCCCTAGAACCTTATTTTAAGAGGAAAAGATTTTAAATTTAGCAAGAGTGGATTCATGTTTGGGATATTTCTTTTGCTGTTCCTCTAAAAAAAAAAAAAAAAAAACGCTGAGATTACTTGGCCAAATGTGCGTTCAAAAATCAGTTTTCGTTTGCTTCTAGATTTCTACAGCACCTAGTAACTAAAGTACCCAAAAACTGCATCTCTGTTGCTTCACAGAACAACTCATACCCTCTGATCTTTGTGGACTAAGTGTGCGCAGTCTGGTGTTGAAAGACTTTCCCTGTAGTTGTGATTCTGAAGCAGACACTGGAACTGTTGGATTTGCTTTCTGTTACAGCACTCATTTTTTTAATAACAGGTGCAGTTCACATGATAGAAGCAGATGTCCTACTTCGTGGTGGCAAGGGAGGAAATGGAGACCCTATCATGGCTCATCCACCTGAAACAGACAGTGACATCACGTTACAGGAGTGGCTAAATGAGATTGTCAGCACAGATAAAGGCATCAAGCTGGATTTTAAGAGGTATTTCAAGACAAAAAGATTTGTGTATACTTTGCATTCTTACTAATTAACAATTTTATGGGTAGCGCTAACTGCGTTTTGGTGATTGTAAACCAAACTTTTTCTTATTACGCAATTTCAAGTTATGCATTCCTAACTGAACAGTAAATGCAGTGAATCATACTAGGTGTTACGGAATGTGTTTCAAGAATAAAGGCTTTGAAGTGTTTTGAACCACAAATAATGATTTAATATTCAGTGAACTCATTACTGAGCTGCTACTGAGCAAAATTTCCCTGTTGGGAAGATTGAAATGATAGTGCCTACCTGGAGGGTAGTTTTCTGCTTGAGCAAAGAAATCGGGAAAGACAGCCTCTCGGCTGGGAAGTCACAGTGGCTCCCAGGCTGCAGATGGGGCTGAGCATCCTGGGTGTCTCTCAGCCCAGCAGCATACACGCCTGTTCCGCTGTTGTCCAGGTTGTATTGCTGTCTGTGTGGTAAGGTGCGTATATATTGAAGTAAATTCAGTTTCTTTGGGCTGACTTCTCAATTTAGGTTTCAGATGTTCGTTTTGAATTTTAACCATGCTGTTTCGTTAGCTTTAGTGGAAAACCGTGTGGGTTTGCTATGAAAAGTTTGAAATTGGGGTTCAAAGCGAGGTATGATTTTCAGACATAATCTCTGCAATTCCTAACTTTAGCTTTGTCTGAATATGCATGTGTATCAGTTTTTGCAGCAGATGGAGAATCCAGCTGCAGGTTAAAAGGAGTCCAGGTATGTCATAGAAATGCAAAAATTGCTAGGTAGCTATAAAATGTGATTTGTACCTATTGTTCTGTGTAATGCAATTAGTTTTCAGGTAAAAGTTCATGAGAATACAAAAACTGTGGGCAGGCTAAGTCCTTTTATTGTTACAGAGTCTCTAAGTGTCTGCTTAGTCAGAGAAAAGAAAGGACAAGAGAAGTAGAAAGGTTTTTATTTTTTTCAATTTTGTTGTAATTATTGCTTAAATTAATTTAAAAACAGCTGCCTCTTATTTTTTCCACAAGGAGTTTCCCAGCGAAGTGCAACAATTTTAAAATGCTTTTAAAATTATATTGCATTATAAAAGTCTAATTGTATAAAAGCATTTAAAAAATACAAGCACACGGTGCAGATACATTCAAATAAATGACACAGAATTTGATATTCTTTTGGATAATACTTTTGGAAGTACCATTGCTGAAGTTTTGAAGATTATTTCTGCAGTGCTTAAAAAGAAATATTTTCTATATTTTTACTCTGCGAGCTTGATTGATCACACAATCATACTTCCTGTTAGAATTAATGTATTCCATAAAAAGACTTCACAGTCCCATTTCAAAAATGCCAGAATCATTTGAAGCGGAGTCAACAATACATTTGAATTTTCTCAGTGCTGTGCAATAAAAACAGTGTTGTCTGGGTTTTTTTGTGTGTGTGTTTGTCTTGTTTTCAAGAGATGCTGCTTTGTTGATTTTTTTTTTTCTTTACATTGTGATATACTTCATAGTAAAAATGAAGGCATTCTGCTGACTTTGAGAATCACCTGTATATTAGTTCTGGGATCATGTGAAGTGTTCTGGCTTCAGACAATCTGAGAAATACTTAACCCAGTAATGTTAACTCAAGCCATCACTAGCTTGTCTCTAGGAAAAAATTGAGCCAATTAAGCCAATACTTACTACCTGAAACTGCTGAGTGGAATTTCTGCCAGTATGCAGTTTTCTCAACAACACAAAAGTTAAAATGTACAAAATGACTTTTCACAGTAAGTAACCCAGGCAGCTCAGAATACACAGCTGGCTGCTGTTCCCATTTCTGGCTGCACATTCTGAAGCGGTTCATCTGACCTCATCCTGAGCCAAGTTTGGGAATAACCTGGTACAGAACCAGCCTTACAAAATGATGAGAAGGACTCACAGGAGAAAATACAAGTCCTTGCTATTAGCAAGGAAAGTATAGCTCTGACTATAACAATTCTAAATTCCTGAATGTTACATGGAATGTTCATTAATTTGCTGAGAGAGAAAATTATGTATTTTCTTGGCATTCTACCCCTTTCCCCATTATTCTGCATTTCATTTTTTTCCATTATAGTGCAGTTTCGAAGGTTTTGTTAGGATGGAGAAACGTTATAGTTTGCCTTCTACTTATGCTTTTTCTTTTTAGAGAACAGTGAGAATATGTGACTTAAGAGATTTTGTTAAATGCTTACAGGAGGTGCTACGTTGGTTCCTCAAGTGACTACATCATATGCTTAATAATTGTCTATAGGATGAGCATCTGATGTGCAGACTTCTTCATGCTGCCACAACTATGCAACATTTCTGAGCTATGGGAAGAACCACTACCAGGGATAAAATGTTTGGATAGGTGACTTTTCGCTCTATTAGTTGCCTGAAAATGTTCAGTTTTTGGCTTTTTATTGTCTTAATGTGGGTGCATCATCTTGCGCAGATATGAAAGTAACTTCTGGTGTGTCAACTGGATTTGAATAGTGATCTGTGGACAAAAAGTGTACCATTTTAAGCTAAGTTGAGAGAGACTGCTCTTGCCCTTCGGATGGTATATAACCTTGAGGAACATACTTGAATACATTTGAATTTATGACAGTACTTGTGGCTTTCAGGTATTGTCAGCCCAGTTGTCTAATCTAATGAAAAATGTTAGAGCCTGCTGTGGTTTCCTTTACTAAAATCCTTCCCAAGCATTCAGTAATGTCCAAGTCTTAAAAAGCCTCAAGTAGGAAGAGCCATGCCATGAAGCGGTTCATATTGGGCAGCAGGGAGACTAGAGGCTTCGCTGCTTTACGGCAGCAACTGTAGTCATCTTGTGGTAGAAACGGTCCTCAGCATCTGCTCGGATGCTGTCTGGGTTACAGGGGGAGTTTCTTTAACATATTCATCTGTGTATGCACTGTATATTTCCTGTCCTCAGTCTGAGTAAGGTGTCTCACGTTACCTGCATGTTGCTGGTACAGTCTAGATGCCGTACAGCCTTCCTTGGAGCTTCTTGAACTTGTGGAGCCACATTTGAGGCGACCTGTTTGGATAAATGCGGACATCCTACCAGGACCTAATGGGAGTAACACAGTAGTGGATGCAAAAGGATTCCTTGATACTGTCACTTCATTTTTCCCGAATGTAACCTTATCGCTGGGATGGACAACTGGCTGGCACCCTGAAAAACACAATAATGGTAAAGGTAGAAGATTTAACACTTACACTATATAGCCTATTTTCTTCAAATTAATTTCATAAATGAGTCAAAATAAATTGAATGCCACCTTGTCAGTTTGAAAACAATAATGAATATAAGAATTATTACTTTCTTGGTTGATGTATATTTGATAGTGTGTTATATAGCAATTAGTTCTGTCTTTGAGTTGCAACAGAACTGTATGAAAAATCTGGTATTTCTGTTGTTAAACAGTACTTTGTTCTTCAACTCATTCTCACATACTGAGGAACTCCTTGGGACAACTTGCTGAGCCATGTTTCAGGTAGTCTACTCCCTGAATGCTGGTAGGATTGGATTGGTAATCAGAATTCTGGCACATTTCCTAAAGGAAAATAGATTAGCTGGAAAATTTAAAACCTCTCAGTTTGCTCTTGCATTAGATAATTGAAATTAAATTGTAAGTCAGTGTTGTTTTTAACATTTCTATTGAAGAATTGAGTTTGTGCAATAAGTTTTCCAATGTATGATGTTAGTAATTTTTTTAAATCTCAGTTTTGTGAATCTAATTGCAGTTTCTTATTGTTAATCCCTAATTAGAGTTTAGGTCTGGAATATGTAAACATTATTTCAGGATCCTTTCTACAGGCTTCTGCTTATAATTCTCAGAGCTGCTTTGTTAGGGTGTTTTACTCCAGTGCACATGTATTTGTATGCAATAACGTAGTTCCCACTAGTGTCATTTGGGACTACAATGACAAAATTATACAGCTTTCCAAATTGCTAATTATTCATTAGCAAGATTTAGTATCTTGTTATAATGATTGTGTTGTATGTTATACAGTATTTTTTTAAACTAATATAGTATTTTCTCCAAAATATTTTCAGTACAGTGAAAAGTTGTTTGAAGTACGCATAGGAAATACTGTACTGAATAATATTTTTTAATAAATATAACTTTATTTTCATCCAAAATTTCAGGTTATGGTGATGCCAGTTAAGGATGTGCTGTAAGACAAAAGAGAAACAGCTTATTTGAGCCATTACAAATGCTCATTACTGTTTGCCTAACTTAGTCTTTCCAGTAACAACATTGCATGGGAGTAACTGAGAAAAAAATGATTAACTGATGTTACTGAAGTTAAGATTTTCATAGCCTTTAGAAGTAAGAGAAAAGTTAAACAGCATTTTAACTAGCTATAATGCTTGTAAAAATCTCAACAACAGGCCACAGTTAAGTTAAAACTAGTATATATTGGAGTCAGTGGCAACACATTTTTAGAGATTGAGCAAAGATATAATTTCCTGGTCATTGAAAAACGTCACATTCTGTAGCTGTGTGCAAAATAACACTGCAGTTAATGGAAATAAGTTTCTTTTTCCATGTTGGTATTGGGACATTGACATTTTTAATTTATTATCATTTGGTGATCTCTTTTTTGAATTATCTGATTTTCTCAAAACCAATGTTTGCTCTTGTTTTGTCTTGCAACCTAGCCATTCTATAAATCATTGTGTCTTTATTTTAATAGCAATTGTGTATGTGAGGAATTCTTTCTAATCAAATGGCTTTTATTGTAGGCTATGATTGGATGATGGTGAAAGAAATGGCTCAGATATGCAATACGCTTTCCCAGCCTGTTACTTTCCCTGTGAGAGCAGCATTAGTACGACAGTCAGTGTCTGAGCTTTGTTGGTTAATACAACAGTCGGACAGGTAAGTTTGAGGGACTTTATTTTTAGCAGTCCTTCTTACAAAGGTACATATTTGTTAATATTAAATATAGCACATTTATATGTACATACTTAATTACATTGAAAATATTTTTTCTTTTAATTTATTCCTTTAGTTCCTTAATTCCTTCAGTTTTTAAATTGTTTTATCATATGGACTAGTTACTATTCATTTATGTAAAATACTAAAATTCCACAAGCCTCTTTTAAAGTTACATACAATAGGTAATGAATCTTGTATAGGTTTGTAATCCAGTTCTATTACAAACATTTCGTAAGACTAATATAGCTAAGTAGACCAAGCAGTTTGATGTTACAATTTAGAATTAATTAAATTTAAATACTGACATTTTATATATTCCTTGTATTAGATTACTTGTAATCTGTGCAATAATGTGCCATAAAAACATCAAAGGTGATTTTCGAGTTGGAACTTCTTGTTGGTTAATGTCAGTAGGCAGCTTGGCACCACCCAGCCACTTGCTCACTCCACCCCAGCAGGACTGGAAAGAGAATTTGTAAGGGCAAAAGTGAGAAAACTCATAGGCTGGGATAAAGACAGTTTACTAGGTAAAAGAGGGACGAAATAAAACAAAACCAAGAAAAGCAAGCGAAGCAAAAAATGTTTGCTCACCACCAGCCCACTGATGCCCAGCCAGTCACCTGTCAACAGCAGCCCTGGCAAACTTGCCCCCACTCCCGCAGGTTTTTACCGGTGAGCATGATGTTGTGTTATCAATGCTGTTTTGGTCACAAATCCAAAACATAACCCCATAACAGGGCTACTATAAAGAAAATTAATTCTATCCCAGCCAAAACCAATACAAAAGTTAGTAAGTTTGCTACAAAGCTAATGTGTTTTGCTTAGTTACTTGAAATACATTCATTGGTTTCCAAACACTGAGTTATATTTCCTTTTAATTTTTTTTCTATAAACCCATAACAATTTCATAGACAAAATGAGTTTGCGTATAATAGAAGAAGAAGAAAACCTGCTTCATACACATTGCTGTTTACTCATTTTTTTCACCTACTCTGCTTACCTACAGTTTAATAAAATTGTTCCCTAAGCACCAACCAAGGTCAAAGCACAAGACAGAAAATTTAATACAAACACTCTCCTGAAAAATTCCTTGGTAATTAGTGACAATAAGGTAGAAAAATTAAGTGCTGTTCTCGTTTACAGTGGAGAATTGAGAGAAAAATGATAATTAAATATTTTAAAGTGGGAAATTCATCTCAAAATACTGGTATGTTAAGAATATCTTTTGTGATTTGTGCCATTCTCAAATATATCTTCAATGTATAAAAGCATCATTCCCACTGAAATAGTAGCATTTTCTCTTTACTTCACATTAAAAATACTGTTTTTTTAGTGACATTATTAGAAGACAGAAATTCCTGAGCTAGTTTCACTGGCATACAGCTAAACTCTGATTTACCTGTATTTTAAATTAATAACAAAGGGCAAAAAAAAGAAATATTTTGTCACGTGGAGGTTGTGGACAGTAATGCTTTTAAACTTTAAATGATGCTTTGAAGGTGTGGTTTTTTTGTGTGTGTTTTTTTTGTTGTTGTTTTGGTTTTGGTTTTTTGGAAAAGTTGTAAATAAGTCTGCAATTAATGCAGAAAGTACATGATACAGTATGGAAGATACATTCAGTTAATCAGATGTCATCACTACACATCATATAGGTGACAAAATATAAAATATGAGGCTGATAATATCACCTATGACTGAGATTGCCTCCTATTTTTTGTTACAATGCTCTGATTTTAACAATTTATTACTTTATCAAACTTAATGCTCAGTCTGAAATTTCTTTGCTGGATATCAGCCCTAGATTGTTTATTTTATTCCTTGCTAGCTTTTGCAGAACAGTTCACACAAGAACCAGGCTAGGTATAAATTATATTGGGTGATGGACTATTGTCCATCTTAAAAAATTTGCAGTCCTCCTTTGGAAGTTCTAGCAAGTTTAGCTTTAGTAGCAAGAACTTAAAATTTGGCTAGAACCAAACAGTTTGACTTACTTCATTTATAAGGGGAAAAAAATGTGGCGAAGGAATAGACCTCTGCAAATTTTAGTTCACCTATGTCAAATAGAGGTTTATTTAGAGGCTTGCAATCTTATTCTTAAGCTCGCCTGTCTGTACCAAGCATTCCAAGTGCTCCATGTGCAAACTAGTTTGAGCATGTGTTTGAGCCTGCCCATTTTTGGAGTAGCGTTTTCAGCCATTGATTTTCCTGGTAACTTGAAGTAATTGGGGTAACAAGAACAGTAAAGAGACTATCAGTGCAGTTCCTTGTGGCATGAATGCAAGGTGGAGGAAAAGGATTTGCCTGGATGCGAAGGGGTAAGAAGGACAGGGACATAAATTATGGTAGTTCATAAATTTTTGTTACTTCACTTTGAAATCTAAAGGAGATTAAATTTTTGGTATGTAATTGCATTCCTAAAATTAAGATACCACAGTCCTCTTTAGAAGGCTATTAGTGCAATGTTTTTCTGTCTTATATCCTTTAAATTAAGATAATAATGTCCTCTACTTTTTGTTTTCTTTTTTTTCCTTTCCTTTTTTTTTTTTTTTTAGGTACAGCCTCACTGTTTGGACAGGCAAACAAGATGTGTATTCTGTAGAAGATTTGCTTTACGTCCGAGAAAACTTTGCTAAAAGTAAGGTTTATTATGACATCTTAGAACCACAAAATTCTGAATTCAAAAAAGCCATAGGAATAGCGTGCTACATATGAATCCCACAAGCTGGGACCTTATAGTGCTTAGCCTCTTTAAACAAGAAAATTTCTTCTTCAGGGAAATGCACTTTCCTTCCCCAAAGAAGTGTGTGGAACACAACCATGGTTATCAAAGGAGTTTTTGTGTAACTTTCTTAAAAGCTTTCCCAAATAGAAATGTAATCTCTCTTTAATATGTCTTTAGTAGAATTGTTACTTGTTTGTCATATGCACGTTCCCTCTCATTTGTCCAGTGGCATCGAGCACTTGTTCCCTGCAAGCGTATAAAGAGGAGAGTGGCCCCAGTTGGTAGTTGTGGACCAAGGTAATTTGCTACCACCTGCTTTTGTGTAAGCCAGTCATGGGACGCTTCATCTCTACCAAAGAAAATAGTTCACATTTTATACAGGAGGACAAGAGTTGAGGCTGTAGTGAGTACAGAACTATGCAGTTCCTGAAAGGTTTTGTTTTTTAGCTCATCCTGATATGCTTCATTTTTGCTGCTATCATAGTGGATAATTTTCTCATTCCTAGTCAATAGACGATTCTGATAGCTAGGTGTTAAAAGTGGGATCTGTGATGATACATGTTCCAGGGAGATAGAACACTTGTTTTTCCTGAATTAACAGTAATCGAGTTCATTGCATTGTGGTAGTCATACCACAATGCTTTCCTCCATGCTTTCTGAACCATCAGCAACATAGTCCCTGGACTGCGAAAAGACTGGGTTGGAGTTGTAGCTGCACTGAAGGAGGCACTGGGGCAGACAGAACCCCCAAAATGAACAGTAATCCTGTCCTGTACATAAAGCACATAGATGGATTACAGTGAGGTATACATCTGGAAATACAATACTTGTCTGCTGGAAATACAATAC
Source organism: Chauna torquata (assembly GCA_013399475.1). Lineage (NCBI taxonomy): Eukaryota > Metazoa > Chordata > Aves > Anseriformes > Anhimidae > Chauna > Chauna torquata. Next base: position 17,781 of record VXAL01018380.1, read on the forward strand.
AGCAGAGAAGAAACAGTGTGGGAGGTTTCTGGAGTGTGTGGAAGATAATTTCCTGACACAAATGGTGAGTGAGCCAACTAGGAAAGGTGCCCTGCTGGACCTTTTGCTTTTGAACAGAGAAAGATTTGTGGGTGAAGTGAAGGTTGGAGGCTGACTTGGGCACAGTGATCACAAATTAATAGAGTTTTTGGTTCTTGGAAAAGTAAGGAGTGGGGTTAGCAGAACTGCTACCTTGGACTTCCAGAGGGCAGAGTCTGGCCTGTTTAGGTGGGTGTTTGACAGAGTCCNTGGGTGTTTGACAGAGTCCCTTGGGAG
>VXAL01018381.1:0-46408 GCA_013399475.1 Chauna torquata
TCCGACCACCACATCTCCCACCAACCCTTCTCTGTTTGTAAAAACATCCCACCTTGTTGCAACTTCACCAGGGACATATGCCTATTATTTGTACGACGCACTTAGAACAGCCCAGCTAGTCACTGCATGTGGTAAAACGAAGGAACATATGGTTTGCGGTTCTTGCCTATGCCCTGTTTGACAGTTGTGGGTTTAATAAAAGTTGGCTTAGGTTAAATTACTGGTGTAAAACCAACCAGAGACATACTTGGGCATGTGCACATGACCATGTGGGCACAGATGGCAATGCACATGTGTGTTTGGGAGATGTATGCATATGTGACGTGCATGCTGTCTTCTCTCACAGACACTAAGGGAGAGAGCCAAGGTGAAAGATGGCAGCCACTGAGCTATAAGGAGAAACAAGGCTGGGCAAAGACAAAGATAATGAAGAAAAAAGAAGGGAAATTGGAATAAAGAATAAAGGGAGGAAATGAAAAACTGACGGTACAAATAGCAGAGGGATAAATCTGTGGCAAACTTACAGGACAAAGAGTCCTTGCCAAGCACCATGTGTAACTGCAGTCACATCTTCCCGTATTACTTGACTTAACTTATCTGCCAAGCGCGGGAAATACTGAGCTAGTGCAGGTAGGAAAAAATACACGAAGTCCTACGAATTGCACTGCTGACCTACTATTAGCACTGATGGCATCTTAACCTTTTTGGTTAAAAAGTCAAACAAAGCCCATTGTTTTGAAGAGGTCAGAGCTGTAACGAATACCCACCAAGTGAGACTTCTGCCCTATTTTGCCCCACACCCCGGAATCACGCGGGAATGCCCAGCTGTCCCCCACTTCTTCCTCCCAGCGCCTAGGAGCACAGCCACGGGCAGGCAGAACATCACTGCCACCGCTGCCTGGCGATGGGCCTGCAAGCCAGGGCCGGTGGGCACAAGGGGAAGCCGCCCCCAGCCCCTCGGCCCTCAGTGGGACCTGGAGACCAGCAGCTGTCCCTGGCTGCTCACTCTGAGCTTCTCCTTTCCTTCTCCTGACACAATCAGCTCAGGGCGGTGAGCCAACAAAGCCATCCTCTGCAAAAGGCTTTTCTGGGCAAGAATAAGTCCATTTGGCTCTTTTGGCCACTTCATGAAGAAGCAGGAGTTTGAGGAGGCTGAGCCACCCTTCTCCCTCCCTGCCAGCCGGCACAGCAGGGGAGCAGGCAAGCTGGGCAGGGGCTGACCCACAAGCATCCACACGCCACCCCATGCTCCCCCAGAAAGGACTCTCCTGATGCACTCGGGGACCACATTTTCAGACACAATGAAATGCAGTTTTCCCTACCAAAGTTGTCCCAAGGGGCCAAAAGTGATGATCACTGAGCCCTAAGTAAAGGAAGCCCCAGCCAACCCCAAAACATTTGCTTGCTTTTTTTGCATCCCCGAAAATAGCTGTTGCTCCAGAAACTACTTTAGGCTTCCTCAGAGCAGCTGGTGGATCTGAAAGCTGTCTTTTACATTTCCACAGTATCTTCGCTGACCTACCCAGCAACCCCGTCTCCTAATTTGGTAGCAATCCTCTGGCTTCTCATGCTGCGTGTTTGCTGGCAGCTCGAGGAAACCACTGCCAGGCAAAGAATCGTCTGGACACAACAAGGGGCAGCAGAGGCGTATTTCTAGGATGATGAAACCTGCACCCCAGATGTCTTGGACCTACACAATGTAAAAGAGTACGCAAGCGTGGAAAGAGAATGAGCAGTTATGTACAGCCCAGACCACAGACAAGACCCTGTAATAAATATACAGCATTGATACCTAGTTTTGCCCAACAATGGGACAAAATGTAGTTCTTTCTAACATTTTTGGGGACAGAAACCTCCTCTTTCTCCCAAACCTACCCCTTGGTCCAGGGAAGCTCTGGACTCAGCGTCAGTTCCTCAGCTGGCTGAGTAAAATGCTGTAACGGGAGACACCCCAACTCTGCAGCCAGGTTGTCACAGCACTAAATCGGGCAGAGCAGGAACCTGGACCTGTCTCCCTCACGCCCAGATAAAGGCAGGGCGAGGTGTGTTACTAGCTATTCACTTTTTTCCTTTTTTGCTTTCACATCTGTACTTACAGGCAGGAGTTCTACTTTACATCCAAGAAAGATCCTTGCTGAAGCTTCACTAAAAAACAAAATGCTTTGCAAGAAGTTTCTGCTTGGATGAATTAATTTTTCGGTAGAAAATATATTGTAAAAAAGTTTGCAGCCAGCTCTGCAAAAGCTTTTCCATTTGCACTCCTAGTCCCAGCATATGCTTAGCAAGTGTGCAACGACTTCAGGGTGACAGCAAGCTTTAGCATGCAGTTTCTTACAAGAAATACATCCAAACACAAAGGCAAAAGGGAATTCTCCCTATTGCAAAGATCCTCCATACAAGCACTGAGAAGCAACTGCAAACAGTCTTGTTCCCCCATGGGATGGAAGTACATAAATTCCAAATAATTCAAGGTGAGCCAAAGAGAAGAGGCATCCAGGCAAGATAAAAAATTCCATCTGCATGCTGACCACATCAGAAATCAAGACGACAGTTCAAAGAGCTGTGCCGGGCATCCAGATGCTGCCACTGGCATCAGAAGATCTTCCACAGTCTGACATCAGCTGGCTCCAGGGATGACAGCCAAAGCCTGAACATAAAGGAGAGAAGTGAAGAGAGAGAAGAAGGCAGAGCTAGAGAGAAGTGAAGAAGCAGCTCACCGCCCAGCTAGCATCCTTCCTTCTACGCATACACGTATTAGTTGCTAATCTGTGATGCTCATTTGGAAATTAAAAACATATATATGTGTGTGTATACATATATATATATAAACAAACAAGTTTGATGCATTGGTGTACCAGGGTCTATGGCCTGGAGAAGAATAGGACCAGCACCCGTAAAAAACTCACTGCTCACGTAGGCAGGGCAACTGAAGGCAACTAATTAGGATACCTGGATGAGAAAAAGAATGACTGTTTGAGTATGAAGTACAGAGCCAAAATCCCCTCTTAAGTCTTTCTCTATTTCTGCACAGTGTCCTCTTTTAAAATGTCCACTGCTTCTTTGATTACTGGTGCAATCAGGGCTCCCCAAAATATCCTGAGCATCTGCACCTATCCTCCTCCATTTCAAACTGCTGCCCACCCCTTGCTGCTGCTGACAACCTCCTTGAGCCTCATGGTAGGTGCTTCGGGCACCGCACCAAAAAGGTGACTAGAACTGAATGGCTGTTACGTACCAACAAACGGCAGGCAACCTGAAGTGCTCCCATTGTTAACTGTCCCCAGGGATTGCTCTCAAGGCATTCTGGATGTGGTTGTGCCCCAGAAAACATATAGTCTATAAGCTCCAGGCTAGTTCAGACTGATGGAAGCAGATCACCAGAAGGCAGGAGCACAAGTAGCACGCGGAGTCGGCAGAGAGAGGCAGGGACTGCCAGAGAGTAATTCAGAGGATCTGAGCTAGGTGCCTGCCGTTGGACAGATTTCAGGCAGCCAGATTTCAGCTGCTATTGTGAGGCGTGGTAGAAAAAACTGTTAGGGTTTACAAGCAGATGGTTTCAATTACCTATGACACTATAGTCAGGTTATGTTATGTAGATCAAATTAAGACGGAGCATCACCAGGAGGCAGAAGAAGCCCTCTGAGATGAAAAGGTTACAGAGGGAAAATTTCAAGGACAAATAGATTCGGAGTACAGCTTGGCTGGGGGATCCCATTCCCTGGCTTTCACTAACAACACAGTAAAGCCAGTCCTCAGGAGAGAGGTGTGCTTGTTCTTCATATGGGGTCTGGACTGCATTAGCAACAGGACGGATGTTCCTCCTTCCAGCATTCAGAGAAGGATACCATGAATACATTGTTCCTGGTGACTTCCTTAGTGCTCAGAAGACCAAACAAGAAAAGAATAAGACCGCTACTATTTTTCAGTATCTCTCTTTCAATATCTCTATTAATGTCTCTATTAAAATTAAGATCCTGATATCCTTCACACAAGCATAACAGGCCAAAGGTCTAGCCTGGCCCAGCACCAGGTCCCCAGCGCCCAGAGATGCCTGGAGCAGGACACAAGTGTGCAATCACAGCTGCGCAGACACGCGGCACGCTCCTTCGCTCCGCCAGCCCAGAGCAGGAGCTTCTCTGGTGAGCTCTACGTCAGCAAGTCCTGTAGCACCAGAGGGAAAGGCACGCAGAGTAGATCAGACTGAATGCCCGTTTGCACTTCGAGCATGTTACATGTGCTTCTGAAGTGCACCTGCTCAGATAGTTTCACCTAAAACGAATCCAGCTTGTGGGCCCTGAGACAGCTCCCCGGGGCAAACCAAAGCAGAAGAGGAAAGGATGGATCAGTAAATTGCTTGAAAAGCTCTGATTCGGGATTTTTTTTTCTTTATTCTTTCTCTATAATGCCTAAAAATCTATTTGCGTCTTCGACAGCTACTGAACTGTGTTTGCACAGAATTACCTGCTATGACCCCAAGATCTTATTCCTAAAGTGCTGGAGATTACCTATACCCACTACCAGCAGTATAAAATTAAACATTAGAAATCAAAACTGTTTTTCTGTCTGTGCCTAGCTTTTTCCTTTTTAAGGATCAAGTCACACTTATGGTCAAATATATCCCTTCCCAAAAAAACAGAATTAATCCCTCCATCAGATTTTCTTTCAACATTCCAGATCACCAGTGAGCTTCAAATGAGCTACATACTTTAAATAAGTGTCTCAGAGGAAGATGTTATTTTCCTCCACTTCACAGAATAAAGATTTTATGGTTGGAGGCACTGGACAAACTACACTCAGCGTTGTGAAAAGTGGGAAGAGTAATTGTGAGTAACTGCTCTCTTATGAACAAGTTCATCACAAAATTAAGTCTGACTTGGACTTGGCATCTCTGCAGGACTGAAAGACAGTCCTTTATGCTGATGGAAAAGTTTTCCAAGCTTAATCTGAATCAAGCTAAATAATCTAATCTTGGAAAGAGCGGGCCTTTGAGGCAGATACAACATGTTTGGGGTGTTCACAGCTGCCAGGGGACCCTGGAGCAAAGGGGTGAGGTATGCTGCTCATCCAGGCTGAATGATATGGAAGAGTCCCAGTTAGAGCTGACAAAAATCATGTGTGCTGGCTCACCAGCACTTTGTGGGTTTTGCCTGCTTGCTTCAAGTGCATTTATTTGGTTTCTTGACCAAACTGGACCCACATAAAAGATGTTATAAATCATCCCCGGCTTAGAAATGTTGTTCTGCCAAAAATACATAAGTTCTTTCGTTCCTCTTGTGTCTCCTCAGCAAAATAAACACTGCTGCTGTAGATGCAATGACAGTATGCCTCATCAGGTTGCATTAAGAGTGCTAAGACTAAGGAGGGGAACGAGAAGACAGGTGAGAAAAGGGCCAGAAAACCCTGACCTCAGAGTAGTTCGAGTCCCACCTCAGGCCTGAGGGCTCTGGCTTCACAACAGACAAATGGTACCAGAGATGGAGATGTGGTCCTCAAAGGAGCTGGCCAGCAATCTCAGCTAGTGAAGCATCCATCAGAGCCTGCCTTGCTTTTGTAAGAATTCATCATGCCTAAACTGCTCTAAAAAACTCCAACTTGTTCTATCCATCAAGTTTTCTAATAAACTAACACTTTTTTTTCAGATTCATTCTAGCCACACAAGACTTCAAAATTCTTTAACTATTCTTTCACTTGCATTCAGTGATTTATGTGGGTTATGCATGATAGAGAAGAATCCTACAATAGTCTCCCCTTCCTTCAACATGTCTTAAATAATTCATTTGTGGCCTTTGACCAGAAATAACTGAACTATCCCCAAGCCAATGCTGATAAAACTCTTCTTTATACCATCCTGGATTTTCTTCTCTATTTGATAATATATACACAGGAAAGAAACATGGACAGATACATGAAAATGTACTAAATTAAGGACTTACACAGAAACAGGAAATAGATTTTCTGCAAATTTAAATAATGGAAACAAAATGTGGTAACATCAAAGCAAAGCCCAGAGCTGGAAGACAGTCGATTCAGCATAGAATTCAACAAATACACAAGGAATGAGGTCTACAAGAAGGTCCAGATTTCATCCAAGGATTCAGGTTCAAAGGGGAGGCAAGGTGACAGGGCAGGGCCCATAAACCTTCTCACACCCATGGAGGGTAGGAACTGGTTCTAAACAGAGGGAATAAAAAGCATCTAGGAATATCCTTAGAGTACAAAGAACAGAACAGACTAACTATTGATAGCAGTCTCCTGAAACAGGGCAAAGAGACTGCAACAGATTAATACTTCTACCTCTGATCTGCAGGATGCTTTCTTTTGTGAGCACCACCTTTATCATGAACTGATCTGTATTTTGCTTGTGCTCTCTCACCTTTGAGTTGGGTTCCAATAGGACATAAAGACTAAAAATGGAAAAGCATCGATCTGCTCAATTTCCCTTTTCAGTACATCCACCCTGGAAAAATTACTGTAGCCCAGTTTCAATATAGATATCAAAAGATTGCACAAAAAGGACTGGGGGGAATAAGTGGTAAAGAAGTAATCCAGTAATTGGATTCAAACATTGGACGTGGCTCACAAAGCTGATGCCCAACAAAAAAAAAAGGAGTGAAGTAAGGGCGATAAGGAAAGCCAATGTAACACCCTGTTTGAGTATTCCTGGCACAGGCCTAGGTATTTGTGAGCACACATTGTTTTGACTAGATGCCCAACTGCTACATAAAAATGACAATGAGAACTTTAATGAGAACTTACAGCACTATACCATAAATGCCACACAGAGGTACAACACGCTACATATATTTTTCTATCATTTTGTTAGGATTACTTATTTAAAAATTGAATCAGCCAAAAACAAACAGCTGTCCTGAATCTCTTCCAGTACATGAGCAATCTTCTTCTAATATTTACCAGATTTTGGATTTGCCTTTAGAGAAAAGAATAATAATAATAAAAAAAAGCCCTATGTTCTGCTACAAGAAGTCACATGCGAAATACTAAGTGCCACTTCTTGCTGCCTCATCCTTGTGCCATATAGGTAAATTTCTCTCACATTGGAAACATCTGCATCCAATTCAGAGGCTGAAAGACCAGCCTGACATTTCCGGCAGACAGAGATGGAACTAATCCCAGGACAAGCAGGTGATTTTTCTCGGTCTGCAGCATTTCACTATGGCACTGCTCCCTACCAGGGCATATTTGCCAGCTACAAGTGAAAGCATTCTGAAGCTTGAACAAAAGAAATCAGAATTAAGATACTACCTGATCCTGTACATTTTTAGAACTAGGTCAAGAGTTATTTTATTTTAGGAGTTAAGGGAGTTTGAGCAAGATGAACTTGGCCAATCAGTACAAAATGTATTTGTTACTTTTTTATGTGTATTGGCTTAGATGCCTAGCTGTGCTTTACCATTTTAGTACTGAAATGAAATACGTTATGCTGAAACAGATAAACTTACTAGATTTTGACCCTCACTACTTACTCTGCTTAGTTAATTTGTTGTACCACAAATGTAAATTATATGTGTCCTCATGAGCATACATATAACCATTTATTCATTTCTGACCCATACAGCCAAAATTCTGCTTTTGCAAATTATTTCTGTCAGAAAAAGAAAACACAATGGAGTCACATATTTCTCTGATAAAACCCAACTCTCCTACAAAAAGCATGCGACGTGCTTTTCCCTTCTACACAATACAATCAAAGAAAAGATAGTTTCTTTGGTAACAGTTCCCAGCCCTATCCTGCCAACACTTAGCCTGAACACCCCTTCTGTCGAACTTTTTCTCCACGGATTTTGTTCCCAGTACTTGTTCTGATTTTGTGCCAATTTCCTAATGCTTTTCTCTTGACCACCAGTATTTTCAACATACCATCTTCCTATCCCAGGAATGGTTTTCAGATGACATGGGATAGCTCTTCTGCCTCAAAGTTAAACCTCTATGCCAGCCAAAGGACAGGATCTGGGGGAGTTGAGGCTCTCAGGCTTTCAGCTGTTTTTATAATGCCCTTCTCACATCTTCTCTGATGTGAGAAGACTGGTATAATCAAACATTCGGGTAAGTTTCATCCAGTCCATAATAACATGTTTTCTACTCAGGATGAAATACAGGAAGCCAGGGGAATAAAAGGGATCAAATTTTCAAACTGGTTATACATGTGACACCTAGAGCCCACATATCTAACAAAAAATAGTGTAATCGCTCATTTGCTTTTAATGCATTTCATCTTGTAGTTTAAAAAAAAAAATCACAAGTTGTTTTATTTTAGTCACAAGATGCTGGGGTTCATGCAGGAACAGTTGGCCTCACAGGAGGTCACCCAGGATCATCATGTTCTGTTCTTGCCTTAAGGTCTATTACTTTATTTTGGAATAGAGCAGAAATGAATCTGAAGAATATGCATGGAAAGTTTCTTCTTGTATCTGCATTTGAAAAAAGTAAAATGCCTAAACCATACATACATACTGTTGACTATTGCCAGTCTATTGCACAACAGACATTTAGTTTTCAAAAGTCTCTTTGCAAATGTCCCAGATAGGATGGGAACTGGCGTAGCTCTTCTAATTTGTAAAGCAGATTATTTAATGTTTAAGGATTTGATGTTTCCACTGTGATTTTTCTATGTTATGTTCACACGCATTATTGCCCTTTTGTAAAAATAACTGTATTTATTTTTGAAATATAAACTCTGTACGATGAACAAAAATAACAGTGCCTCAGCTGGATTTCCTGCCATCCCAATTCCAATGCTAAAGGACGTGGAGAAGCAGAATTATAACACTTGGATATGTGCTAAGATTTAGCAAACATGGTGAGAGTTGGGTGGCAATGGGATTTGGATTTCATCAAATCAACTGTTCTCATCTAACATAAATACCAACATTTTTCCCTGGCATCCATAATGCAATAACCACTACAGGCTTTCTCCATCATGTATTCAAGTAACCAAAGAAATTTCAAGTTTGGTTAAATCTACTCTGGATTTTAGGAAGTCAAAAGTGCTTTCTAGGTGATAGAGTAATGGAATGTGTCCAGTAAAGACATCTCTGGCACTTGGACAGCCTTTCATATGCAACCTTCCTCTTCATTCGTATATTTGTGAATGAGACAGCAGAGTACAAAAACGAGCCTCTCCTATTTCATTATATGTACCATGAAATGCCAGAAAAAAATAGCCATTCAAGAGTTTTTGGAAAATAAGAATAGAGACTGAACACTAGGAGAATAAAGGCAAACTACAAAAACTTCAGTTCATCATCATCTTAGCCATAAAATAAATTAAACTTACTGTTTTATATCAGCTGATTCTGCAATGCTGGCACAGAAAACATGGGCAGCACAAACTCCTTTCCATTGCAAAGCTCAGCAGATACCACTGGCAATGGATGCACCAGGAACAGGGAAGAGAGAAGCTACTGTAAGTTTTGGAACTTCTTTATAGAAGTCCACCATCACAAGCATATAGGAAGCCCAACTGAGGAGGAAAATTAACCTGCAAGTACCACATTTAGATTGTTAAAATTTGATTATTTACTATTAACTGCTGAAAGCCAGACTACACTATTATTTGCCTGAAGCACTATGAAAGAGCCCTAGGCATCTTCTACTCGAAATGAGCCTACTGTACCTCAGGACAAAAAAAGGAAAAGGAGAGAGATACTTCTGGCATAATATTCTATCAGCAAGCTGATAAAATTCAAAGCCTTGTCTGCAGTAAGCATCCTGTAACAACTCGGTGTATTTGGAGCTCCTTTAGAAGACACCTTAAGTAACGAGCTAAGACAGCGAATTTCACAGAACAGCTTTTGTAGATGGTAAAGCTAGGGCGTGGAGGAGTTGCCTTCCAAAGGTGGCAACATTCTCTGTAGGCTACTGATTTTCACAGTTATTTTGAACTAAGCATGTGTCAGTAACAGACACAAAGCTGCTTCCAGTTATTATGAAGAGCAATGTGATTAAACAGAAAGCAGAGATCTAGGACCTAATTTCTTGATTATCTTATCGCCTATTTCATAGGACAGCCACAAAACAAAATTACTTCAGGGACATAGGACAAACAGTTTAACATAACTGTAAATGTCTGGGTTTATTTAATACTCAGAAATGTGATGGATCCCCAGAGGATAAATTAGTTACTGCAGAAAGTTAGATGAACCACTCACCGCACTAGTAACCCCCAGTGCTCTCACTTTCTGCCCTCTCTTTGCTGCCTGTTTAGGTTGTAAGCCCTCTGCAACAGGCAGAGCAGACTAAATCCTGATGCCTTCTCATCTGGGAGGATATGGAGCAGAGCACTGAACAGGCTTAGAAAGCTGCCAGCTCCTCTGTCTCAGTCCTACAAAGTCTCAGGAAACATTAGCCTACAGCACTTCAGAGCACATTCAGAAGTCCATATGTATATATACATATATGTATGTATGCATATTAGCAGGGCAACAAGCTTTTGAGATTAAAATATTTATATTACAGTTTTTGTATTTTGTTCCTCTGCTGAAAGCATTTACGTTCTTTAGAAACCAAGACCATTTTAAAAAATACAAAACAAAATTATAAAAAAAAAAAAACAGCTGTTGTATTTGGAATGCCATCTCTGAAACACCATGTTAGTGTGATTATGATTCTACAGAGAACATATTTCACCTCTCATAGCATTTATCTGTAAAAGTTTTCATTGGAAAACTTTTTAAAAAGTAATGACTAGTGTACTCTTTAAAACTGCTTATTTATTTATAAAAGATATTTGCGTACACGAGGTGGTGACATTCATTAGCTGTCTTGGTGCTACTTTGTTTTGATCCCTTTCCTTGTAACATTACGAGATGCTCACCCTCCAGGCTCAACTTACAGATGATGAGAGTTGGAATAGGACTTCGTGTGCAGCTACTTTCTGCACAGCCCTGAAAACTGGACATTTTAATATCAGATATCACAGAAACAGTTAACCAAGAGCTCCACTCCAAGTGCAAAAAAAGTAAAAAACATAACAAAAGACATCAGTCACATAAGAATGATTTCCCAGGAAAAGCTGAATATTCTAGGCAGTTTTACAGACACTCAGGAGATGAACATTAGCTTCACTTTCACTATTTATGGCACATTACAATACAGTAATGATTCCTAACAAGGGGAAAAATGCTTTGGAAGCGTTACTGACTTTAAGACACCTATTAGAGTTTTGACAAACTCATACAAAATATTGCTTACACAAAAATGCACGGCCATTATGGTGTAAATGCTTAAAACAGAACAGTCCAACATCATGTTATTACTCATGAGTTGCAAAACCACAAAGGAATGATGTTGTTTATCTTAAGCAAATATCAATAAAAACCTTCCACAAAATGAGGTTGTTATGTGTTTTCTGTAAGAAACACTGTGTGGGGAAGGTTTGGATTAATCTCTGTCGGCAGATCTCCAGCAAGGAGAATATCCAATCTGTAGCGGGCACTGGCAAGAAGAAGGTCCACACTTAACCTCTGTTGCCACAAGGCTTTGGTCCAAGTTCTTGGCATGGTGCTCCTCAGACTGGGAATACTGCGGAGCACATGTGAGGGACGCCCAGCTTGGTGTTGCAGGAGCCATCTCAGCCTGGGAGACAACAGTATCAGCCATGTTTTCTATGTATTGACAATATCCTGGCCCTCGTTGCTATAATGAAGGTAAAGGGACAATTCATTGGACTGCATTTTCCGTTCATCTGCCTATAAAGCTATGCTTCTTCATTCATGCAATCTATCTTTACAGTAGAGAGTAGATGGTTGTAAATATGAATTACAACTCTGTAATATTTACCCTTCTACTTACGTGTTCAGTATCTACCTCTTCGATATTTCCTCTGTAGTGCATTATGCAATAATGGTGTGATATGCCATCTCGCAAGATATATCAAGTCTATAAACACGTTGTACTCTCCTTTGAGAATAGGGGAATGCTTGCTTTCTAGTATTATATATCTTTCTTTTACAATCCTATTCATTCGCATTACCAGGCTTTAAGTCTGCCATTATTCCAGTATTGGCTGTTCTACCCCTCAAGCTAGTGCCTCCTTTTCAACCTTGAAAGAGAATGAAACTCCACATTTGGAAGAACAAAACATTTCTACAGACAAAGGATAAGGAGGATATTTCAGCAAGCAAACAGAACATTAAAAAAAAAGTCATCTGACAGAAAGATGCATTTTACCTTTAGCTGCAAGCCTTACAGTATGCATAAACATTTATGCATACTTGGCCAATGAACTCAGAAACAAGGTAAATAATTTTAAAAAACTGTACGATTGTCCTCATGAGCTGTTGATGTCTCTGGTTTGAAAGGATGCTTTTCTAACTGTATGAAATATAATATTGCCCTTTCCTTATACTTGCCTTTGTAATGAACAGATTTTATTTATATCTGATTGTAGCAAAAGTAAAGTAAGCAGTCATAATATACAGGAGAAAAATTTCAAGCTTTTGATAGATTCCAAACTTTATTCAAATAAATATTCAAGAAAACTTCAAATATCTGAAAAGAGACTTATTAAAGTTCAAATTATTCCTCCACAATTATAGTAGCTTCTACTTGATGGTAGTTACTCCAAAATTCGGCAACTCCTGTCCTAACTGCATGGAAAGTCAAGACTGGAAAGGACTTAAAAAAAGAGCAGTTAACATACTGTAACTTCGTGAAACTTGGAAGAACATTGTTTCCTGCAGCGCCTTACAGTTCCAAACATATGTTTTTGTTGGGATATCATGCTTCCTCAAATCTTTTTAACCCTAAATTATTACGGTTATTTAGAAGTATAAATAGAAGGATGGGAATAAAAGTCAAAAAATGCAGGAGCAAGTGCTGTGTGCCTCTCCCACAAAGCCTGTGGCTGTCAAGCTGGAATGGCCTTAGAGGACTTTATGCCAGCATAAAAAGTTAAAGCTGTTTAATCCAGCTTTATGTACAGATAAGGTGGCTGGAAATCAGGCAGTCAGACCAGCTACAAGCAAGCAAGGCCTCCTGTCCCTCTTCCCATAAGGGTGATAACACTGAATCCGCCCATAAAAGCACGTATCACCAGAACTATCCCTCATTAGGAGGGACAGGCAGCCTCAAGAGCAGATATCGAAGACACTCAGTTGAGAAAGAACAGACCTGAGCCCTGAGCTGGGAGTTTTACTGTACTGCTATGCCAAATATGACATCATGCTTGAACTACAAACAAAAGCTAATAATAGTTTCTGATCTTAATTTACAAAACAGAATTTTCACTCATTTTTGGAGCCTTACCAGATTTGAAAGATCTATCCATGGAGCCTCATCACTGCCCAGGAGAACATTCATATACCTCTCTAGCTGCCACCAAACCAGATTAAGCAAGTACTGCTGCTTGAAACGGTTAATTGCTCTGCAGCTGGAGAAGCATCCCAGAAACATTCAAAAGGTCCTAACTATTGATTACTGACTGAAAAAAGCCTGTCTATCAATAGGGAAAAAAAATCAATACTTGGCCTTTGAAAAAGCTTCTTCATTTCAATCCAGTGTTTTCTGTGGTATAAAATAAATAAATCCTTACAGGGTTTTCAAAAAATGCTGTCAACACATCAGTCACTGGGAAATCGCCTTTCATTTTAAAAGAAAACTGAACACAGCTGACAGTCCCTCCAAGGATATCAGAGCTTTTGACAGTTCAGCTGAGATCCATATAAGACGGTTCTCAAAGATAAAGCAAAAATTTATTGAGAAAAAGTCAACCAAGCAAGTGCTGAAGCCATGAGACTGACTCTCCTTTCTCTAACAGTGACTCTTCAGGTGTCAATACATCGCTTCCATCCAACACTGACCTAAACCAAGAGCCACCAGGTGCAATAAGCCACCTGAATTATTTTACTTCCATGAAGCAAGATCGTGTACACTGGCAGCTACCAGGAAGCAAACAGCCTTCAGTATTATAATCATGGTCTTACACATTTTGTTTGCAGAAGGTATTTAGGTAGGTCAAATTTGAGGACCACAGTTCACGTCAGTGCAACAGATGGTTGAGATTTCAAATATCTGCAAGCACTCCCATCACTATGTAATGAAAACTATCTTAATTTCAAGACTAGTTCACTGTTTTAGGCTAAGCTTTGATATTTTTAATTCACACAGTTTAACAGCTTGCAAGCAAGGACAACTCCACTCAGTGTGAACCAGTACACCTTTCTGGTGACATTATAGCCGCAACTCCGGCTCAGAGCTGTTTCATCCTACAGTATAACCAATTGGTGCAATGAACTGAAAAGGTCACCTTGGGTCAACTAATTTCACTCCATTTTGGACAGAAGACCTTTCTAATTTCCCCTTAAATGCAAAAAGAATCATGTTTTTTATCATCTGAAAGCTACTCTACCGTTTATCCTTTCCTTCAGTTGAAGTCATAGATTCAGCCTACGGGCTCATGCTTTAATTCAAACCAAGTGTTGAATACTTCGAAGTTCTAAAAATAGATCCTAAACTCAAAATTTCTAATAAGCTTGCTGCCTTTTCTTTAAGTTTTCCTTCTCAAATATTTTCATTCCGTAAGAGACCACTTCCAGTGCTGCAAAATAAAACAAACTCAGTAAGAAACCAGACTCCAGCAGGGTCCTAGATGTTCCCCTAAATCTACTAAGTAGTAAAAGATCACAGTGTCCAGGTGCTCTGCTCCTTTTTTCTTGTTTTTATATATCTGGGCTAGCTTGTCTGTGAAGTATATAGCAAGTACAATGAATATAGAAAAAAAAATCCGTTCTTATTTTTCATGAAATAAAACTTTTAAGTCACATGCTATGTTAAAAGTACCAACAGCTGAAAAGCGCAACTTAATGCCTCAGGGTGTAGCCTGATTAAAGCACTGGCGTGTAGAAATGCTCATCAGGCCATGGTGGTGAGACAGCAGGTGTGCGTGATTTCGGCTCAGCACCCCCCTGTGCTGCCCCATGGCCCACCACGGGGAACAGGGCCAGTGATGGAGGGGAACATCCAAAGCTGCCACTCTCTGGTAACCACGCAGCAGCCAGACACCTATAATTCATCATTTCAGCCTAACAGCTTCACAGAACAGGCTGTAAAAGAGCTAGTTTGCCTTAAAAGCTACCAGAAGTGTTGCAGCAGGAAAGAAGAATTTGCTTTAAGTGTACCCTTAGTAATATGCTTTTGTGATTTTAACTTTGTTAGTGACTTCATTCCATTCCTGTAAATCTGTGTTTTTAGGAAACATGTTTTTATCGTTAAATCTTCCCAGTGATAAAGCTGACTCAGAGTAATATGACACACACCTAGGCCTCCTTCTTTCCAGGGTACCGAGTCCATCTTTCCAAGGCGAACTGGTCGTTCTCTTTGTTTCCCACCGAATAGCTCAAAGACTTCATGAAAGCCTCCCAGCAATCTCCACAGGGGTGCAAGGTTTTGGCTGCAGCTTTTAAAAAGCTATCTGCCAATGTAGCTCAGCCTCTCCGAGGAGCACGAAGACAGTGGGAAAACATCCCAGAACTTGTGCACCAAAAGAAATGTTATTTATGCCCAGTGTTCCAGGAAAGAGATAAGCATGGGCTCCCCAGTACAAGAGGGACATGGAACTACTGGAGCAAGTTCAGAGGAGGGCTACTAAGATGGTTAGAGGACTGGAGCACCTGTCATACGAGGACAGGCTGAAAGAGCTGGGCCTGTTTGGCCTGGAAAAGAGAAGACTGAGGGGAGACCTCGTTAATGTGTATAAGCATCTGAGGGGAGGGTGTCGAGAGGATGGAGCCGGTCTCTTCTCAGTTGTGCCCAGTGACAGGACGAGAGGCAATGGGCACAAACTGAAACACAGGAGGTGCCGGCTCAACATGAGGGGGCACTTCTTTATTGTGAGGGTGACAGAGCACTGGAACAGGTTGCCCAGAGAGGTTGTGGAGTCTCCTTCTCTGGAGATATTCAAAGCCCACCTGGATGCCATCCTGCGCAACGTGCTCTAGGTGATCCTGCTCGGCAGGGGGGTTGGATTAGATGATCTTCAGAGGTCCCTTCCAACCCTGCCCATTCTGTGATTCTGTGATGTTGCAACACGTGTTCAGGAGAGTCCTTATGGAGGTGAGTACCCCGTACACCTAAGCACCAGGTACCACCTCACCTCTTCGTTAGGGTGGGTGGGTGGATGGGTGGGGTACCAGCAGCTGGAGTGGGGCTGTGCCCCAGGGGCTTGCATGCCCAGGTGCCACCTGCTGGGGAGACCAGGATCTGGGGCAGCTATGGGCTAGACTGAGTACATACATGTGTATATATGTATATGCTATATAGATGCCTATATATACGCACTATACACGTCTGTATTTGACTTCCTTCTTGATCAGCTGGAGAGGAGGAGCAGGATCAGGCCATCTACACGACTCATCTTTGTGTGGGTGCTGTGTGTTGTCTGTCTGTGTCGATCAGCGTGGCCAGCTATGGACATATACACAATATACGTATAGCTCTGCGTGTGTGTGCCTATCAGTCAGCAGCCTTACCTCTATCTGGCTGCACCCCCTAACCCTGCTGACTCTCTTGAAATGCTAACATATCTTCAGAACATATTTTAAAAATCCTGAGTGTAGCTTAAAATGTAAACTGTTGTTGGAATGCATCAAACAGTTCTTCTGAAGACTGTGTCACCAGAAAGCAGACTTAACCATAAAATGCCTTTTGTAGCTCTGCATGATATCCCTGGATCCAGCTGAGGAATCCTGATGACTATAAGAAGCTTTAAATGCCTTTACACAGCAATTTGCTATCCGAAAAGCTACTCACTTACTTTGCACATCTAAAATGCTTACAGTCCCCTCTTTTAGCATCCCAAAGGCTTCTTTCAGTGCTGCATTCTTGCAAAAAACAGTTTTAGCACCTTGATCACGTTATATCTGAATGTTGTCAAACAGTAACAGAGAGATAAAACAGGGAAATGGACTAATTCCAGTTTTTAAAACATCTATATATAGATAACCAGGAAAAGTTCAGAAGTCCATCCTATCAACAAAATACTACAAATACCAGTTTGAGAAAACAGCTTCCTGTTCTCTGAGAAATCATTTCAGCTGTGGAGTACAATGAAGACACATTATAGGCAAGAAAAAACAGGGACAATTTATTCACTGGCTCAACAGGGATGGGTAGAGTCTTGGAAAATCAAAATGAGGAAACAGTCTCCAGTCCCTAGATCCTGACAGTCAACTGCACTTAGAAATCAGAGGTTCTTGTTAAATACTTAGGTAGCTCTTTTCATTGCAGTATAAAAATAGAAAGCCTCAAAATAGAAAAAAGAACAAACTCTCCTCTGTAGGTCCAGCTTGAAAAAGTAGTAAGCTTTGGTTCTCAGTGTTTACCACTGATTCATGGATGAAATAAACTATACCATGGGAGCCAGAGTCTTCTCTGAACACAGAGAATGCTGAGATCATGCTCCTTTCTTGTGGGAATGGGTTCTTTGGTATAGGTCCAGCTCCTGAGAATGGGTTTGACACAAAGTTCACTGAAGTTAGCATCTCTCCCTTACGTCAGGCCTGGAGGACCATGCAAAGTGGCTTTCATCAATAGAGCAGCCACTACATGACCGGACAGGACAGAGCTGACGAGGGCAGTCTCAGTCACAAGCACGATCTTGAAGGTAGCAAAGGATGTTCTGCTGCTGACAGGAAGGCAGGAGTGCACAGAAATACAAAGAACAGACACCAGACCAGCACTTGCACATGCCTGCTGCTGAATTCTGCGCTAGTTATTGTGAGAAGTATGCTGCTCCCCTGCCTGATGGCACCAACCTGTGCCACAAGCCACCTGGTCTGGGGGGCAGCACTGCAAGTAGAGCTGCTCTTCCTTCGCGAGGGGGTGGCCGGAGATGGGCACAGGTCACCCTTTGGGAGGTGCAATGGTAATTGCCGGAGGGTGAACGAGCAAGAGAGACCTTCTTACGGGAGTTAGTTTGGCTTGCACTGTATTTTTTAACTCTGTCCATCTGAATATAGATAGATTTTTTTTATTTCACTCCAATTTGAGCCAAGGAACAATTTAATTTGTGCTAAGAAATGCATACATAGCATAAAGCAGCTACGCTCTCTTTTAACAACTAATATCTGCCATGGAGGGAAAAAAGTGTGCATTTCCTACTACAATAATTGCGTGCATTCATGCTGAGGTTGGTTCCTGGTACAAATTTTCAGTAGTCTAGCTCAGGAGGTAAAAATTCAGAAGTTAGTTTTTCACCATTTATGGTTTGTGTTTTCTTGTTTACATTGCACTCTGCTTTCACAGAGACAAGGCTAGTCAATTAAAGTCACAGTTCTTAAACATCAGAGCTATGTTTCTCTGCATGGGTTTCCAACACTAACAGAATTACTTGTATCCAAAATAAAGCTGTTAAATGAAATTAGGAAAAATATTTCATGTTCCGAGCAGCAACATAACTATTGACAGTGGCTTAAATGCCCTGTTTCACATTTTGAAAAATGAGCTTGGAACCCAAAGTGCATAATCCGATCTCTTTAAGAAAATTCTGATTTGCCATCCTAAATGGCACAAATAGGCATTCAACACAAATCACATCTACTGCTCTTATTTGGTTATTTTTAATCCTGAAAAATGCAAAGTTAAGTTGTTTGAAGTCAAAGCCACATTGCTGACTTCTGAAAAAACAACTGTGCATGTATTTCACTGGGCCATCTAAGCACTGGCACAGGATGGGAGCACACTGGGGACACATGAGTGCATGCAGGGCACTCAGTCTTGTGTGCCCTGTCACAGCAAAATGTTGAGCACTACTGTTGTAGCCTGTTCTGGATACGTTCTTTAACATTAATCAGAAACTCAACAGCAAGGGGGAAGAAAACCACATCTAGAAAAGCTTTGAATAAACCCCCAAATTCTGTGTTTTCCCCAGGGAAAAGCAGTGGTAAGTACATGAGAAGTCCCCAAACGTGCCTCATGTCTTTATAGAACAGGAAATCTAGTCAGATACAAATGCTGACTCCCTTGTATGCTCTATCCAATGTTTCAGGTCATGAAACAGACATCTTGCAGCTTAATACTACACTCATTTTCACAGGACAAACCGCAGCAATACTTTCTAACCACAGCTAATCCCATCCAAATGGGAATGTAATCTGTTTGAATAAATAAAAAGTAAAAAGAAGAGTGAAGCCAAAGAGTAATAAGTATTTCTCAGGGCTTTGTGTCACGGCTAGCTGAGTATCTAGAATTGTGGTTGCATCATTTATACTGCATACCCTGAAGAAGACAAACTACGCCCTGTAAGGCAACACGTACGTATGTCTTGGGACAAAGCACATGGGCGAAACTGTGATTTTCTGCTTGCCGGAGAGTTCTCTTTGAAGCTACTGCATGTTAATTCCTTCTGTAATTGTATTCACGCAGATGCACACACTCCCTTTATGAGTTTTTCATCTTCTTTGCAGCACTTTGTATTAGCCACAGGCAGAGGCAGAATGCACAGCACACGGTCTGACTGGTGCAGAACTTCTTGAGTAACATGCGTTACCTTTTAGTGACAGTCAAATACTGCATTTCTTAGTATTTTTTACCATAACCACTCCCAGTTTTTCAAATGGCTGCAGTGCAGCATACAGTGATATCCCAAATATTGCTACACAGTGAAACTAAACATTGCAAAGTGCTTTTGCATTCCATGCAGAATTTATGGATATTGCGAAGCTGAACAGCATTAGCATGAGTTTCATCTCTAAGATGACAACATGAAATAAGAGCACAGTGGGTATTAAATGCCTTTCTGATGCCGAAGTATTTGGCCACTTGTCATTCTGCAATGCCAGCTGTGCTGGCTGCAGAGCTTATTGCCCCTGGTCCGCCCCTGGCTGCCTGTCATCTCCCCTTCACTGGAGATTAACGCCTGCTCCGGACTGGTGACTCGGCTGCTCCTGGGAATAATCCTACATCTTTCAGGCAGAACGAGCCCCGTTAAGAGGCCAATACTGAAAGCTAACCTGGCCGATGGAGACTTAACAAAATATGGGTCCCTGAAGCAGCTCTGCTGGCCACCTGGAGCAGCGCTGCACTGGTGGGACCAGCCGATGAGCAGCCAGGATGGCAGCTTCTCCAGCCAGGTGAGCTGAAGGACAACATAATCACAAGTGAGCCTCCACACCCTACTTATTTGTCTGACATCCTAAAGCATCCCAGGTTTACACCCAAAGACCCTGCACCCCACAGACCAACAGACGTGCACCAAGCCCGCTCTGAGTGTCTGCTTCTCAACAGCCCCTGAGAAACTGCAGTGCCAAACACTGCAGATCTGGCAGATTTCTTCTGTGTATGTGTAGTTGTTAAAGAACCATACTTTCAAAATGTTTGAAAGGTAGGAAGACACCTCCCGATACATCTTTCAACAAATCTCCATGGAGATATCCAAACTTCACCTCCCTACCTCCCCACCTTCCACACCAGCATCTATTCAGGGGCTTAGGATGAAGCTTTCCTAACCCCGTGCCTCCAATCTTCCACCCCAGTTTTTTATTCTTTCTTTTTCTCCTTCGCTGTGAATATCGGTGAACTAGCTTTTGTAACTGTTCATGTCTTCTCAGAAGAAATTAAGTGGAAACACATGATTTTTACCATTCTCCTTTCTGTCACAAGGATCTAAATAGCCACAGGGAAACTCTGCAGCATTATCAGAATCACTTGTTTGAAGTTTGGCAAATTTGACGTGCTGGCAAGTCCTGGAGTTGTCTAACAGCAGAATCTGGAAAGCAGTTTTTACCCCTGCACATTTGGGAGAGAACTCTGTGAAATGAAAAGAACTAGAGACACTTTTATCTAAACTTAAACTCTACCAGAACTGGTACGGCATGCATCTAACTCCCTAAACTATAAAATGTAGTCTCACTTTTTTTTCAAATGTTGACCTTGTGTAACTTCACTCAAAATTTCTCCAAATAATAAGATCTGAAAGCCATTAGAATATCTCATTAATTATATAACTATTTGAAAAGAATAGAGTCTCCCTTTTTGCTCAGCAGCAACAAAGATACTCAGAGATAATATAAGGACGTCGGTGCTGCTGCAATCTATATAGGACTCAAAATACGTTTGTAACCAAAACCTCTTTAAAGTACAGCCTGGGTTAAATAAACAAAGACCGATCATGACTGCTGTAAGCAGCAGTACTCAGCTGAGTTCAATTGTTGCATATCCAAAGGTCTTGCTGGATGAATATTCAAACATTGCATTCAGCCTCATGACCTTGGACTCTGTTAAAGAAAATTCCATGAGACCTCCGAGGTCTGATCCTCCACGACCTCCCTGGGAAGGGAATGTAGAGATTAACGACCTGAAGGCATAATGCAACAGTCTGGAAGAAAACACAAACCACACTGAAGAAGAGTTGTGAGAAAGGTAAGTAAGTGCAAACAGCAATACAACTTCGACAGATATCACAACCCCAGCAGGGACAGGGGAGGAGGGGGAAGGGAAGAATATAAAATTTTAGTATCAAATGACAGCACATAATACGCCAAAGAAAAACTTTGTTGAAAATGGATATAAAACTGCAGGCACATACTGTGAAATTGTGCTGCTGTAGCCAAACACGGGACCAAGCTACATTACAAAATAAGCCTAGAGCTTACAATACTGCCTGCTCAGAAGGGCTGTGATGCTTAACACATTGTTCAAGTGCAATCATTATCTAGAAGAATGAAATACTAAAATGAGTACTCTTTCCTTAATAGCCAAAAGCACAAACTGTGCAAAGATCCTACTTAAAACAAAGAAAAGCTTTTTTATTTTTCAGTATCAATGCTTACCTTGGCCCTAGACAGTGCAAAAGCAACAAGGGAAAATTTTCCTTCGTTTTCAGGGCTTCTTGCTAGGTGAGCACAGGAGCGCCGAGTCCGTTGACGTGCACCCTCCTACATACGCAGAGTGTGGTCGCACGGGACACCTAGACAGAAGTCGTGTCTGCACTGCCGGTTTGGCTAGCTCTAGCCTGGGGCTTGCACTCTGCTATGCACAGGATTAAGCCATGAACCCAAGGCAGAGCCCCCCACTTCTCCTCCAGCCCCAGCTAGCCCATGGTACCAATTTCAGAAATGCAGAGGACAGAGCAGTGAGCCACAGCCACAGAAACAACACTTCAGGAGTAGCTAAGGCTTCCCAAGCTCTTACTTCCCAGATGCACTGTTCCTTCACTTTACTTTGGGGACACAGAAGAGAGCAACGCCCTCCCCAGCCCAATGCTGGCCGTCTCTGAAGGGCTTAGGGGACACAGACGACTGGAAGCACACAGGAGCTGCAACTGCACCCACGCTCACACAGCTGCTCCCCAGGAAGGAGCACAGCATGGTTTGCTCACGCAGCTGGGAATGGCTGGTGAGTGTGGATCTCAGACGGCTACATACGCTTTTTGCCTCAAAAACCTCCCATTCCTGCCATTTCTTCACTTGCTCCATGTCAGACCCAAAGCTGAGCACAGAGGTGGTTCACTCGCTCAAAGACCTGAACTTAAGCTTAGGGTGCTCCTAGCCATGTGCTGGTAGAGCAACTAGTGGTCACAACACGTTTTGGAATAAAACAAAGCAAAGCAGGTAGAAGCAGGGAGGGTATGAGGGGAAGGAAAACACACAAAAGCTGCGTGATTTCTGTGCATCTTTTGCATTCCGTCTTTATAAGGGAAGGATGTCAGCAAAATAACAACCATACTTACTCTTTCCAGAAATATACTGTTGATAGCCGAAGATGAGAAAGAGAAATAATGAGGGCCAGAGATGGTTTGCATTCAAGGTTCTGAACAATATAAGTGTAACTGACAATATCGATAATTATGACTTCTATTTATTTTATTTCTAAATAAATCTATCCAAATGTGAAAAATCTTATTTACTATAATCTAAGGTTTCACATTGTTTTAAAATAATTGAAATTAAATTTAAACACATTTGTTGATTAAGTTTACAAGAAAGTCGAACCACTAAACTGGAGAACGAACTGCTTAAGGTCTGTAGAATATATCACAATGATAAACCAGCAAAGTGCTTTGCTTGATCACAAACTATTTTGCTGATAATAAAGAACATTTTCTTCAGTTTGCCCCAGTTCAAGAACTAGTTCATTTAAAGGCTGAGGAACTGATTGGAAGAAAGATTTTTTTCCTCCAAATCTATAAAAACTTGGCAGAAAAGGCTGATAATGCATAGCTCTAAAATCCAAAAGAAATGGTAATGAAAAGCAGTCCAGTCAGATACATCCATAGTCCTACCTAAAGACAACGTTCAGGATTTCTAACAAGTTAATAATTCCTTTGGTTGTACACGCAAAGCACGGCTTGCTTTTTTAAACATCCAGCGTACCTAACGTAGACTGAACACACAGCAGTGCATTTTGCAGCTGAATTTCATCTGAAAGAAATTCAGTTCACGTGCTCCAAGACTCCTCCAGGATGTTAAGTGAAGCTCAGCAACTGCAGACGTCAACAGAGTTGTTTCCAAACACACACTCCGGATCCAAATTAAGATGCTAATTTTAATGCACATACAGTGTTAACTGATTGTCTGGTAATTCCCTTAGTTTTAACAGCAAAACATGGTTTCACTCACTTTTCAGTGCTTCTCATACATGTAATGTGGTGTTATTTAAGCAACTTCATAACACTGATGAAAATTCTGCCTCTTGAACTGAATTCCAGAAAGACATCACCACAAGTAAAATATGACCCCGTGCTAAATAAATACATCACTCACCATTTCTAGCAAAGAGTATGTACACAGTGTCAGTCTGAACAGCAAAAAAAGTACCAAATTAAGGAAAAGATTATACTGCCATTGACACTCAACACATGAAATAGCTATCAATCAATACAAATTGATCTCACAATGATACTAGGAAATAATATCCAAAACAATCAAGTTCCTTGCTTACTAATTAAGTGCAGTTTTAAAATCAGAGACTAAAATCACTTTACCTACCAAGTCTGAACTAAAGACCCAAACACAGATTTAAAGGACTACTACCAAAAATACAATTGAAGACCCAGACAAGAAGCAGGCAAGTGGCAATAACTCAGCTGTAGACAATGTATGACATCCCTAGCACGTGGAAAATTTCCCCGAAATAAACAACAAACTTCAGAATGCCAAAAGCATCCAAGCACAAACCACAACTGAATGCATTAGTTCTTTCTAGTTTACTGTAATTTACCCTTACTGAAATGTTGGCTGCTATTCACTCCTTTGTATTTTCCACATAAATTATACAGGCTTGGCAATTTTCCCAGTGACCTCTTTTCTTCTCTTTTCCATGGCTAAAGGGAATTTTGCTTGTCTGAATACCCACAGCGCATACCTGCAGCTATGTGTATTTTAGCAATGTGATGAAGCAAAGTTTGGATGTTCACCTACTAATTACAGATGAGAAAGCTTTTTGCTGAGATCCCTCAAATCAGTGACCTACGTATTTTCTGGCGGTCTGTTCCTTACTCCAGAAGGCTGTTTCCAACCCAGAGTTATATTACACTAAAGAAGTGAAACCCATTCTGCAGAGTCATGGGTGAAAGCATTTTCACAAAGACAGCCGCGGCTCTAAAAGCCAGCTGGGGACCCCAGGAAAACTGTGGATGGGCAAGAGCCAAATATGCCTCACCTACCGTTGTAATTAGCCACAGAAGCACAAGGCCTTTTGAATCATCTCACCGGAGCTGAAGCCAATAGTCTGAACCACAGTGGAAAGAAGATATGGAAGACATTGAATGGACTGAACATTTTTTAGACTAAAACTAACAGCCTTGTGAGGGCCCATGTTTACACAGATTCTGCTGAGGGGGGTGGAATTTCAATCATTTCATTTGCCACTTGGCATTAACAAAGTCAAACAAAACAACAAAAAAAAGCAACTGCAACAATGCCACCCTTCCGTACCTGTATAGAAATGTATCAAAGTAACTTATTTTTTGACCGTTCCCAGAACTTTAACACCTGAATGGACCAGCTAAAGCAAAAAAAGCAGAAAAACACAGAAGCCTTCTCTTTCAGCCTCAGCATTTTGGCACTTTATAACGGCAATCCCATATGACAGGCCACCTTAGGAGAACAGAAAATTTGCAAACATAAGTACTTAAAACTCTAGGCTTTTGACAATAAAGTTGTTTGTATAACTTCGACTCTAAACTCAAGTGGGAGTCATTAATTACATGGTCACCCAGAATTTCTCTAGCATAATTCTCTACACATTTTTTCATTATTCTAAACCTACGAATGTTCCTTCTGGATTAGCTCCCCAGCATACCCCTGTCCATAAGTTATGTCAAGACATGCACCATGCAGATGCCGCAGTTTGCTGGTAAATTTGCAATATTTGGAGAAGAGCAAACGGTGGCCAAGGTTCTTGTTCATATGCTAGGACAGTGCTGGATAGGAAGATCTGAAGCTAATTTACTAAACACAAGTTTAAAGAGGACTTTGGAGGAAAATATTATGCTCTAGAGCTTCCTCAGATGTGAGGCCAATAAGGAATCTTTATTTTTGTTCCATTTTCACACGTACCATTCTGCATGCCAAAGCCAAATGTGGGAAACATTTTGTCCTTCATTTGGAACATACACAAATTATTCATGCACGAAACTATATGGGAACATATGCATATGCAAAAAATATATTCACAATGTTATATCGGGGTACTTCTTTTAAATCTTATCTTTTTAGCTGCATGTTTGTTTCTGATGTCAGCATCAAACTTAGATGAAATTATATTTATACCAGAACATCAAAATGAGTGATGTCCTTCAATTCAAGGGACACTTCAAACCATACATCTACATAAATCTGATTATGTAGTATCAAAAGAAATGCAACAAACTTAGAGATAAAATCTTTTTGTGAATTTGTGCTACCCTACAGATTCTCAGGTCCCTGATTCATTCTGTCATTCAGATACACATAGAATAGACACTTTAAAAAACAATTTTATCTGTTTTTTATCCTTCTTTCGGGAGCAGAGGACAACAGAATACAGTATTACCTTTATACATAAAGACAAAATAATTTATATCCTGTTCAATGCTACTTCTAACATGAATGACATCACCTGTCAGCTTCCAAGGTGTGGGCACCTAAGCAACGAGATTCCATACTCCATATAAAAATGATTAAAAATAATTTGTCCTGAATACTACTACTTCATAACCGCGTTCACCTGTTAATTCAGCAGATGCAAATAGCATAATAGATATACAACAATCATACACAGTTTGCATTTCTTTCTCATTCAGAACATTGGATTAAGTTGCAGAACCAACACACTTTCTAAATGACTGTTCTTTTCTCCTTGCATAACAAGAATGAGCGTTTCTGTGTTGATGTATCTAGGCCACTAAGTGTTGAGTCATCTAAAGAACAAAGAAGAACAACGATGTGAAAGAAGTCTCATAATTAAGTAAGACTGTACATGTAAGAAGTCTGGAAGGAGGTACAGTGTTTTACACAAGATTTGATAGAGAATCATACAGGGACACGCTGGAGTTAGACAAGGCATTGTATATGTAAGTAAAACATAGCAGTGAGTGAAGGGACAGCTTAGAAAAACATTCACACCGAAAAAAAATTTCCAAAAAAGGTTTTTAAAGAAATACAGTAAATATGAAACAGTATCAAGCAAAAACAAATCTGGTCCTTATCTCACTGCCACAGCTGACACCGTATTACAGCTTCCCAGCAGGTGTTTGTGTTAGATTAGACATACTAAGATCTAATAAATACAGTCCTCCCTACTACAGGAAGGCAAATTAACTGAAAAAAACAAACCCCAATCACAGACAGAAATAAATATTGTCGAGTGGAGATCGCAACAAAGTCCTGACTGACAGCATTGCACTATAATTTTTTTAATTGAATATTAGTTTTCATTTTATTAAAATAAACACATGTATTAAAAATGAACTATGTGTTGTGATTGCTGCTGACGAAAAACTATATTGCTTCATTCCCAAAATAGGAACCAGGGTACCCTCTATTATTTCAGTATAAAAGACAGTATTTCCTTCGCAACCAGCCATGACAAATAAGACTGACTTATTTGTGACCTTTTCCTGTTAGGAAGAGCATGGTGTTTACACATCTGTTGAAACACCATACTATTTGCAAATACTTAACTGATTCCATAACACGTTAATACATGTTTTAAGCAAGACCATCACTGGTAAAGAAACCATGCCAACTAATATCAGCATGCTGTTTGATAAAGCTTCATGTTAGTTGGTCATACTAATCTCTAGTTTTTTTAAAAAATAAATAGCAGAACTTGCTACAAATGACTGTTTTTCAGGCTAGAAATATTTCTCCTACAGAACAGCGCCTTGCATTTTTGCAAAACAATCAAAGCACGACACTTTAAAGTATAGCACATTCTAGTAAGATAAAGGCACCATAAATATTAGTTAATTCTGCATGCGAGCGGTTCTTTCCCACTAAATCTATGAGCAGATTTGGAGCCTTCATCCCAGGATCAGAAAACAAGACAAAGGTGATATATGTGCCTTTTAAGGAGAGCCAACTGCATCCTTTTAAAACTGAAATTCTTGTTTTTTCAAGTCAAGAGACTCATTGATTTATATGAAATACACATTTAAATTAATTCTAAGATTCACCTCGATGAACTGCCACTTAAGACGAGGCAAAGATTTGAGACCTTACAAGTTAAACATTCGCTGAGGAATACCATTCTTCTCGTCCCACGTACGGGATCGCACGTATCTGAGAGAAGGGCAGCGCGCGGGTCGCGGCGGGGCCCCGCAGGGCACTGCCCGAGGGCAGCCAGGCGCGCGGGGCCGCGGGCGGGCGGCTGTCCCAGCGGTGCCACCAGCGCTGCAAAGCAGCCCCGCGGCCGCTAAGCCCGGGAGCGCAGAGCTGCCCGGCCGGCTGCAGCCGCTGTACGGGACAGATTTCCGCGTACTTCCCTCCGACGCAACAGATTTCGAGCTGTCACGGTAGGCGTGATTGCATCTGCCACTTGATCCCTTATGAGGTGTTTGTTCGGGTAAGGGTAAATCATTAGATCCCTCTCGGTAATGGCTAACTACCAGCGCGAGGACTGCTGCGAAAGCCGTCGGTGCTGCAGCGAGGCTGAAGTATCGAACCCTGAACGAGAGGTTGGCTGTTCCGCTCTCAACCGTCCCCAAAAAGACCAAATCAAGACACAGAAATAACCATTTTCCAGGGCAAAAGATACAGACTAATTGATCTTCTCAAGTGACAAGGTCACCAATAATTAAAGTCACCTTTCTGAACTTGTGCTTCCAAGTGAGGTATTTTGCCTCTTATATGGAGAATGGATCTTCAGCTTCTAGCGGTTTTGCTGTGTTTTTATTTTTAGTCTCCTTCTTCCAGTACTAAAAGGCGGCTGCTGCAGAAACATTTTTTACTGAAATAAGTTTGCCTTTCATCAAAGCAAATTCTCACAGACGGAATCCTTGGGATTGGGAAGGATGATGCAGATATGGAAGGCAGCAGGACCGAGATCTAGAAGCGTATAACACAACCTTGGCTATAATATCCAGCAACTTGCTTGTCAGAAGCTATTAACCGTTATACAAGGCGGAAGCTTCAGGGTGTCTCCGAAAAGGTACTGACCTGAGTACAAGGAGACGTCCACCCAAAAGAAAGCGCCATGCTTCTGGGTGCCCCTCTCCTTGTCGGGGCTGAGGTCCTGCTCTGTGCCGCCCAGCTGCTGCGGTCCTGGACTGGGCACAGGCAGGAACGCGGCTGCAGGTGACAAAGCTCTGCAGAGCGCTGCATGGGGTTGAAGGCTGGTTTGCTCTTCTCCCAGGGGAATTACCAAGAAGCTATTTAGAGAAGAGGTTTAGAATTACCGCAGGTATCTCAGCCTTGCTGCCAAAGTGACAGTTCAGAAGTAGTTAAGTAACAAAGAGGTAAGGAACTCAGGCATGCCTGTTTGGCAGCACTGGAGGAGGCTCTGCACAGCCCCTACGCGTAATTAAGTGGCAGCCACCTTGTCCTGCCTCATCTGCACCTTTGTTAAAGCACAGGCTCGAAAGCAGTGTTTTCAGATAGTACTACAGAGCTATGTTTCAAGGCAAACATATGTAAACTCCTGTGAGGTAAGCGTTAATAATTCACATCAAGATGCCAGCTCTCCATTAAGACATTTAATGCACAAAGAAAACATTGCAAAAGGTCCTTGGAATGAACTGAATAACTTTCAAACAAAAGGAATTACTAAGCCTATTGGTGTTGTTCGCTGTGACTCTCCTTTTGCTGCTCTCAGAAAAACGGTGTTGCTGCCCAGAGTTCCAATTTCTGTACTCAAAACCACACACGTAGCCTTCCTCCTTTCTGCCGCCGCCGCCTGCCTTTGCCAGCTGACCGCACACAGGTAGCACGCCTCACCTGAAAGGGCAGATCACCACCTGAAAGGCTGGTTCAGGCGGTGCACCATCCCCAGCCGCTCGGCAGGCAGACCGGGCAGCAGGAGCGCTCACGGGGATCTGCAAAGGCCTCAGACACGTCCTGGGGAGGAGCGCACAGCTCCGCCGGGCACGGGGCTGCCGCAGAGCCAGCACGTTTCCAGCTGGGACCGGAGACAAATGGGGCGGTGAGGTATCACTACAGGAACAGCAGCTGAATTTGGTTTTATGCTGCTTCTCCAGATAACCTCACTTGTAAAGGGTGTCAGGCTCCTTGTACAGTATAAGCATGATCCAGTACCAGACTTAGCAAATGCTAATGAAACAAACCTAGATATTGTAGAGATAAAAGTAGACTGATGCTTAAATCAATTTACTTTCCATTTACTATCACGACAGCTCACCAGCGCCAGGCACCCTCTCCTCAAAACACTACTGCGTTTTATTAGATTTCTTATCTTAGTCACCGTGGGACTGTGGCTGCCCTGCTTCGGGACGTGAGCAGACACATTGCAGCAGCCTGCACTGCACCACGTCGACTTCCCAGCTTAGACCAGAGATCTTTACACCACGGTCCACTGTGCGTCTAGACGTACTCTCCAGACACAGGGAAAATCCCACACCTCTGGAGGAAAGGGAGGCAGGAAGACAACAGAGGCCAGCATATGCAGTATTCCTCCTGCCCCCTGCTCCTGGCCGGGAGCTAAAAGAAGATATATTTACACGCAAATCATCAACATACTGTCTTTTAAATACAAAACACAGATAAGAAATCCTACGCAGACTCCTGTCTTCTCAATGGCTGTGGCATTCTCATTCCTCACCTTTCCAACGCAATACTGCTATATTTACATCCATCCAGAATGCTCTGCAAAGACTGCTTGGATTCCACAGTGTCACCTTCTTCTACATAGCTTTCCATTGAGTCTCAGCCTGTTATTACATCAAACATTAAACATATCTCCTCCCTAACTAGTCCAATCCTCCCTATCATCCTCAGTTACTGCCTACGTTCATTCCACCGTATCAAGTTTCCATTACCCAGTTCTGTGCGCTGGGAATTTCACTCCTCGCCTCATATTTCGAAAAAATTCCCCCTGAAGATCTGTATCACTAACCCATTATTCCCATGGCTTAAGACTCTCTAAAACCCAGTAAGGGCAAAACATTAGTTTTCTGAGGCCACTAAATATCACAAAAAAAGTCTCTATCCAGTTCCTGGTATGACTGTGTCTGTCTGTTGTCTCTTCTTTAAAATTCTTGGGAGGGAAAAAAAAAAAAAAAAAGGCATTTTGTAAATATACAACATCTTTTACAGTGATGTCCCAACCCATAAATAGAGTGTCAAGACACTATGGTAACACAAAAAACACACCTGCAATGCAAGGCCGCTGGCAGAGCGGGGATGTTCACACGAATCCCTCGGATTCTGTAAGGCATTTCATGCTGTCAGATGCCCATTTCTGTCCCTCAGCCTGCTACAGTTAGGGAAGAAAAAACAGATACTCTTAGCACTCAACTTTACCCTCTCGTCTCTAATTTGGGCATAATCCCAGTTTAAACCAGTTATCTAACAGCTAAATATATTTTCTGGAGGCTGTGCAGTTTCCAGAAATAACTAAAGCTGCATCCTCTCCCCCTGCATCTGGGAAACACCCAGCAGCGCTCGCCAAATCACCCCGACCCCACTGCCCTACTCAGCAGGGCCATGTGGCACAGAGACCTAGCCCTCACCGCAGACACTTCCCATGCTCCTGCGTGGATTAGCCGTCAAATCCACAGGCTCATCTGCAGCTTTGACTTTTTGAGCCTTGCCCCTTCCCGGTGTGCTGACAAGGCAACCCGAGGCAGCTCCTGAGCACCAAGCAGCCGCCTGCCCACTGCTGCTGTCCTGCTCTTTGGGAGGAAGTCAAAAGATGCTCCAAGCATCTCAGCTACGCATACTGTAAATAAAACATATGTGCTTACAGAGGTGGATGCATCCCCAATCCATAACACCAGAAGAGGAAGAAGGAAAAGACAAAAGCTTTCTTAGTCCCTGCAGTAAAATCTGCAGCTGGTACTTTTCCAAGCTGGGTAAATCCAGTTCTTTCTCAATGGTACTGAACACTGCCTCAATTCTTTTGGTTCAAATATTTCCTAAAAAGCTGGGAAGAACAAAAGCAAAACCAGAAACAGAATATTTCCAGAGTTATCCTAATAAAAAGCATGGAAAAAAAAATTAAAAGAATATTTCTTCATTTCCTCCAAATTCAGTATGTTAAATCCTTTTCTACACATTGATGTTGTGCCAGTTGAGCAAAGCATACATAAATCGCCAGCTCTTCACCCTGAAGTAAAGCAGAGCCCTCCGGTTCTCTCTGGAGGCAACCGACCTCCAGCTATTTGATCTCACAACTGCTTGCACGCCGCCTTGTTCTGGAAGCTCCTCAGTAAATGGCATCTGGAGGAGTTTGGTAAGGACACCTCATGCCATCTGAATCGTTCAGCGTGGTCACTGATGTGATGGCACACGCCACCATGGAGTTACTGTGCTGGAATACAAAGCAATGCTCCACTGACTCACTGCGCTGAGAATTCAATCACGTCTGAGGAGCCTCAGCTTTGCCCACCATGGATTTTACCGTGTAAAACCCTGTTTTGGAGTGTCTCATTTTCAGGAAACTACATCTCGTAGCTGGGAGGCGTTTCCTGACAGAACGAAGAAAGAGATGGACAATGAAATGGTGACTTACTACTAAGAGATGTACCTTACTAAGAAAAGGTACATTTTTACATGGTTCTTCTTTTCCTGGGTATAGACTATTGAAATTTTGTATAAGCAACATGCAGCTTTTCAGTAACTTGGACTCCAAATTTAGATTGTCGTGAAATGGTTAAACTGACATTTTCCATGTGGCAATCCTTCATGGAAGAAAATGATCCAGAAATAAAGAACATTTTCCATGCAAAGAATAACTTATCAAACCTTATTTGCAAGTCTACAAAGAAAGAAAAACAGAAGTGTTATATATACATTTTACATGCAAAACATCTTGTCACAAAAATTAGCTAATTCCCCTGCAGCTTGTAACATCAACCATCCCAAAGCACCTCTGGTTTCCTTTTCCTTTATTGTGTTCCTAAACTCTTCCCCTTCCTCTCATCAGCTACATGCAATCCAGCTCTCCTGGGCAGCTACCCCTCACCAAAGGTGCGATAACGTAGAGATGCAATTCACTAATTCCCTCCTCAGGGGTTCAGTTCCAGGCTTCGTTAGGCTTGTACAGCAAATTAGAACACTTCACCACTGCACAGAATAATCTTCGCTAACAAGACAAGCCGCAGCACCGCAACCACTTATCCCACGACACACATGGTACTTTGAGCCCCAACAGGGGTCACCAGATCTCTTTCAGCCGTCCCAGTCCTTCCTTCCCAAATCTTTCCTGCCCTTCCCAGCAGGTTTTCTCAGTCTCTCCGCTTGCCAAGGTTGGGTTATAAAATAACCAAAAAATTAACCTTTGGACTTGACGGGAGGTCCCATTACCCTCCCTGCATGCTGCTTGTTCCGTGCCCTCGACAGCTCAGCAGTTGCTTCTGCTGCACCATCATCCCCAGCCCTCAGCCTTGGTAGGAGACCTCCTCCCTCGCTCCCCTGGCCCTTTATCGCTGGCTCCAAGAAACACACCAAGCAGGCTCCCCTTTGCTTTTCTGCTTTCAGCCTCCTCTAGCCTTGGATAGTCTTTCAAGGGGGGTCAGCAAGCAAGCCTCTCCGTAGCATCCCCTGCAATCTTCTACACAAAACTTCCACGCTCTCCTGGCGGACATCGCAACTAATGGCTCCCTTCCAGCCTTGTTTTCATGTGCCCCAGATGTTGCCAAGCGTATTTCTCCTTTCCCCTTTGCTTCCAGTCCATCTGTCTGAGTTAGACCCAGAACAAGAGGAGCTCCCGTTTTCCTACAAATGCTTTGGTCCTATTTTAATTAAAGGGGCCAGACACCCTCTAGCACAGCAATATTGTTATTAAATGTCTTTATCTGAACCAAAGGAGTGTATTTCAAAAAACTGTAAGGAAGCCAGAAATAAATAACTCACTGCTGGAATTTCATTCTTTTTAATTGCAATTCAAATGACATCTTAAGACTGCTGTCTTTGGCCCCAAAAGAGGTATACCGCTAAATCTCACACTGAACGCCAAGTCCAAATACCTGGACTTGGTCCAGAAGAAGGGTCTCCAAAGGTCAAAACACTTAGGAAAGGTGTCCTGCCACCTGAGACCATAGGAGACCTTGTAGCAACTGCAGCCGTAGTATGGCTGCGAGGATGAGCAGCCGTCACTGCTCCCATGCCTCTATTTCCAGGGTGCAACAGCTCCTGAAGCCACCAAGCCATGACTGCCCTCTCTGTTCCCTACACCAAACATCCAGATTTGGACAACACGGTGCAAAAGCCGGCGTTTGTGGAGCGCTGGCAGTATGGATCACGCAGTATCAGCCCCCTTACCTCTACCCACTCCTTTAGCGGAACCTTGCTGGCTCTGCTGGGGACGCATCCTTGGGGACACAGGAAGGATCTCCTCCACAGAAAGCAAAACAATATCCAGCTTTCAGGCAGTTTGTCAGAGAGTCCCAAATAACCAAGCCTTCAAAGCCAGTACCAAAACACCAGGAAGCTTTGTTTTTAAAAGACTCGTGGGGAGGAAGCTCTGCTTGAAAAATACAGCACAGCTCACGGAGCGCACCCTCTGCGTGAGCTATCCCAGGAACAGAACAAGTTACAGAAGATCTCCTCTTTTCAGTCCTGGCAGTTAAGCCAGATCCTGCACCCTACAGCAATCAGAATATCCATTTACCATCAGAGAGTATAAGCAGGATGCTACTGGACTAAAGAAATAAAGTGCATACCTTTGGACCTTAATAAGGCATTGATACAGCCTCAAGCCATTTCTAAAAATCAAGAGGATCCTCTTGTCACAAGCTGAAAATAACAAACAATACTAGAAGGCAAAAATAATATAGCAAGTTGTGCTAAACACACATTAACCACCACAAAGCCAGCACAAACAAAACACGAATAATATTTACAGAGACAAGTTGAAAGCACTACTGAAATCAGAAACAACTCAAGAAGACATACAGACAAGGCACAAGACCCCTTTACTGATAAAAAAATGGAATTTAGATGTGCGGAAGATCGCATCATTAAAGACATTTTCGGGAAGGAGGGAAGGGAGGAAGGGAGGAAGGGAGGAAGGGAGGAAGGGAGGAAGGGAGGAAGGGAGGAAGGGAGGAAGGGAGGAAGGGAGGAAGGGAGGAAGTTAGTTCTAACTAGCATAGCAAAAAGTAAGGATATAAAAGGTCTGGAGGAAGATTTCAAAAGATACCTAAACCACCTAGGAGCTCAAGGTTCATCTTCCCAATTGACTGAGGAGCTCCTGAAAACCTTGCCGCTAGAGACGATGGTGAGAACCACCCAGAGAGCGCAGCGCAACGCGGCAGCCAGGCAGACCAAGCACCGTGGAGCCGAACACCCACCTCTCATCCCACCAGCGAGCGGGAGCCTCCCTGACGGCCAGGTGGCGCGGCGGGCACAGCTGTGACACGCGGGGCCGCCCCGGGGGACACCTCGGCACGGCGAAACGCGGGACGGGGCAGCGGCAGGACAGGACTTCACGCCGCGAGTGAGACTGGGCAGGGACGCGCAGGCAGGCGGCAGCCGGAGCTCTGCTGGTCCCAGCTGTGGAGGCACTTCCGCGGCAATCCCGTTTGCCGGCCTTAATGTGGTTTTACTTAGCTATCCTCTTCTTACGCGGTTTTGTTCTGCTCCCCATCCTTATTTCCTTCTATTTCAGCCACGCAGCCGTAATCCACAGTCCCCATTTTTCTCTTCTCACTTTCTTGTCCATTCAAGGAAAAAAGCACTCATAGAGACTGGAAAAGGTTATGACCCTGAGCTTTGTTTTACTGTGGGCAAGATCCTCCTGTCAGCCCAATTTTATACCCGATGTCAGAAGCCACATCTGCTTCACAAAACCTCTGCCAGCTCAACGCAGGCTTGCAAAAATCATCTTCCAAGAACAAGGAGAGGAGACACAGCAGATCAGATGTAGACCAACATGCTCCACAAGCTCCAAAAAGCCCACCACTGCATCGTAAACGGCAGCAAATTATGCCCTGTGCTCCTTTTAAATAGCACCATGGAAGCATTTAGTTCAGCAAGCCAATTTGGTACTAGCTTTTTCTGGGCTGAGTGGCCCCATCTGCCTACTCCAGTTTAGCTTTGACTGATCCCAGTTACATAACTGCACCCTTAAGCTCCTAGGTTGCTAGGTCAGGATCGCGTTCAACTGCTGCTGTGTAGGACAACATAGGCAATGACCAGTCCCACTGCCACACCTATGTTCCTGTGTATCTGATGAAATCCCCAGTCCAAAGCTTGGCAGGAGATTTCCTTTCCTTCTCGCATACCTCTTCAGTTTTTTTTCCTTCTTATGCCGTTTCTCTCCCAGATTACTTTTATCTTTGCAACACATTCAGGAAGACGATAAAGATGAAAGCTAGAAAAGTTAAATCGACAGGGATGCTTCTATACCATAATTTTACCAAATGCATTTAACTGAAATGTTTCAGGCAGCACATCCTATGGCCCGTCATGAGCACACTGAACTAACATGAAGTGGGGGAGGAAAAAATAATGGTGTTTTGCCAAAATTTCACTGTTTTTAAATCTAAAGTGAAACAACCCACAAAAGCAGATGGAGCTCAACTTCAGAGCAGGTGTGTCCAGGTGGCACACTGTCCTGAAGTCACATACCTTGCCAGCCCTAGGCTCCCTCATGCTGGTATGTGCAGGCAAGCTTGGTTAAATGAGCTGGCAGCAAACCTACCTGGCAAGTCGATATTGAAACTTTCATGCCAATCAAGATCATGCCAAATCCCTGCTGACGTTCTGCTAGGGCACTGGCAAGCTATCTCTGCAAAACACTTGCATTTGAGAAGGTTTTTTTTTCCATTTCTTTTTCCTTGTGCACCACGCGCTCACCTCCTACCTGTCTCGATGGCCCTCCACTTGCTCCTGTACGTCAGCACCTCCCTTGCACAACGGAGCCCAAACTGGACCCAGCGCTCCAGATGTGGACTCATGAGGGCCAAGTCCCTTCTCCTGACCAGCCGATTACCTTTTTGCTCCCACAACCCAATCTGCAGGGTTCTTGTTCTCCACATGACGTACCCTCCGCTGCTCACTAACTTACCTAGCTGGTCTTCCTCTGATCCAGGTGAGACTGTGTAATTTAGCTGCACTTGGGCTAAAATACAGAGGGGAAGCTCTGCTACATGGTTCACACCAACAAAGAAAAGTACGCCCATCTGTCACATTCGTTCTGCCTCTGTCAAGGAGAGGTTTATGAAACAAAAAGTCTTTATCTGAGCCCTGAGACTGCAAGTGAAAAAAGGAGGAAGAAGCCTACATTTTGTACAGCGTACCACAGATTTTTCAAATGCATGAATGTATAAGCATAAATAAATAAGCATAATCATTCCATCTAAAGTTGCCTTAAAACTCTCCACACAGGTTGACTGCTAATAACATCCCATTCCCTTAATGAATATAGAAGTCAGGAACGTTATTCCTGAAAAAAAACAAAACTTCTAATTGTGTTTATTTAAGTAATTTGTCCGCCTAATTCTCCCAGCTGGCTATGGTTTGGTACCCGCTGTCTGGCGCAGTCCACTGTGTATACAGTTTGCAAATAAGCTGTCCCTCTCTAAAGACGCATGAGCCATGCCCCCATGGGTGCTGCTACTAGAGCTGTCATGAGACGCAGACACACGAACACATGCTGGGGAAACAGTAGTGCAGCAACGAGCAAAAGGCGCACCATATTTTGTCAGCAGGAATGTTATGAAATAGCCACAAGAAAACTCCAGCATATTGTTCTCATTTAGCATAGAGTAGATAGGGTCTAATTTTGGACCATGAAAACGTAATCTGTCCCAGTCTCTCTTTTCCCCCTCCCCGCCCCTTCTAAATAACAGTCTCTGCCCTGTCATCCACATTAAATTAACAGCTAAACAACAGCTAGTTGACTTCCAAGCAGGATGTTACAAGGATCTAGCCTTCCTATATACACAAACACTTACAAAATAGATTGTGGTAATGAGATTGAGATAAAAATATTGTTCAGAATCCTTTTAAAATCAAGGGAAGAGAAAGGAGAAGGAGGATTTGTTTATGATATCAGAAGGGACAAATACAATATGCACGATTAACATAACAAAATTTGAAAAGTTACAGCATTCTTTAGCATCAAATTTTCCTATTCCACACAAGTGTCAGCTTTTCCCAGAGCTTGATGTCACTGTATAAAGAAATGATTGCGTATCTTCTAAAAACAGAAGATGGTGAGATCTCTTGGACAGCTTACCCAAAGGCTCTATTGTGCCCGAACTCTTATGGGAATACAATTCAGAAAGGGTTATTCAATAAATTAAAAGTAATATCTCCTACGGGAAGCAAAAGACATAACAGAATGAAAAATATTTCCTGTAGGAGGAATATTTTTAGACTTTTAGGAGAGAGGCAAATGAAAACTTAACAGAATACTGCCAACTGGTTTCCCACCAAATTACTCTCACTAGGGTGCAACTCAACTGAAATTACCCTTTGGAGAAAAAAGAAAAAGACAGTGCTCAAAAACCATCTTGCCATAATACAACAGTGGCAGAAAACAAAGAGAAAAGGCAAATAAAATCCGAAAATAGCATGGGAAAGGTTATATTAGTCTTCCTCTTCTAAAATCAGTTATAAATGTTTAGTGGAGGTGCAGTCCCATCATTGAAAATCAAATCCAGGAAGCCAGTCCTTTGGCGAAGAATGACTTTGACACTGTGCAAAAGTAATCTTAATCATACTGTCAAAAAATAAGTTTGCATATTTGCAGCATGCATTCTCAACTTAGTCAATACAGTCTGAATCTTCCACTTGTTAGCAGAGTCTGTACCATACTTTGTACTTTGCCGAAAACCATTTTGTCCATTTATGAGGCAAACCATTTACAAGAACATAAGGACTCGTTAACATTTGACTTGGCCAATCCAAATAATATGCTAGAGCTACAGTAAAGCAGCTTTTTTTTTTTAGTACAGACTTCAGGTGATGAAAACAAAAAAAATAAAGACACTATCTTTCTTTTTAATGTTCGGCACAGAGGTTAATCTGAAGATACACATAACAAGGACAACGAGAAATGGATAAAAGGTAAGGCCAATCTGAACAGGTCAGAGTGCATGAAACAAGAAATGATAAATGTGCAGGGGAAAAAACAGAAAAGCAAGGTCTATCCAAGTCCCATCAGGTGCTCAGCGCCCACAGTGAAGGGAGAGTTTCTGCATGGGACTGAGTGCTCTTGCACATCCTTCCAGTGTGCAATGCTCAAAAATCTCTTTCTGACCTTAAACTGGCAAAAAGCCCTCATGGAGGAATACCGT
This sequence comes from Chauna torquata, assembly GCA_013399475.1. NCBI lineage: Eukaryota > Metazoa > Chordata > Aves > Anseriformes > Anhimidae > Chauna > Chauna torquata. Next base: position 38,861 of record VXAL01018381.1, read on the forward strand.
AAATCATTGCTTTGAGGGGATACAGAGAGAGCAGCAGCAAGTAGGAAGATCCAGAAAATCCAGTTCTGGTTTCATGCCTTGGGAGGCTGATGAAAGTTGTTCCCATTGCCTGGACTGTGAAGATGATGATCCAGGGATGACAGCTGTAGAGTGGGTAACTGGTGCTTGTATTTACAGACCAGAGGCACAGCACCTAACCTGCTTCGCTCCTAAAGCAAGAATATGTGGTACCCAACATCTGCTTCCAGTACGACGATGTGGTGAGCATCAAGCACTGGGAGCTCATCAAATCCTTCGAAAACACTTTTAACCCTCCCAGGGATTTAATATCTCCTTGCTGACAACCAGAGCGGAACAGACAGAACCTGAAATAGCCAGTCCGTGCACATCTAGGAAAAGCAGAAAACCAAAAAGCTTGGGCATACATTTCCGTGGATACTTATTATTCCTACAGCATAAGAATAGACAAAAATAATAGAAACTGTTTCGAACAGACGCAGCTTAAAATATGTACAAAACAACAGACAGGGAAGTTTTAAAGAGAGGTAAGTAAGTAAAATTCCTATGACTGAATAACTAAAGTCTTTGCTTCCTACCTGATAATTCTGTTTTGATAAGTGTCATTCACTCATCTAAAGTAAAGCACACACTTGAGTACTCTGTTAGACTGAAGTCCAAGTGCTCAACACTTTGCAAAATTGGACAACGAATCTCAAGATCAACTTCCAATGAAGTCTGAATCTTGCCCTTATCTCTTTAATTGCCCCCCTTTAATTTTCCAAAAGCAGAATGGCCTCTTCTTCCACCACCCAGACATCTGGTTCAGTTAAAAATCAGTGGAATCCAGGATGTACAAAATCTACATTTCTGAATGTCAGCTTAATTCTGGTGACCCTCATGTTCTCAAACACTATGCCACAAAGCCAGAGAATCAAACAGGAGCGCTATCGTATTTAATAAGCTAGCATTGCTGTTATAGCCTTAATTTTCATCATCTCTTTCCATTAGCACATCCACCCTGCAGCTATGACGTTGACACGATCTAGTTCCTACTACACCGGAATGAGTGTTCAGCCCTACTTGCTCAAAACTCCCCGCTGGTTTCCATTACGATATTTACATCTGGAAGGACAAAACCTCATGCTTGACACCTCCACGCTTACATCGCCGCAACACCACAGAAGAGTGAAGAACGACTGCTGCACAGTTCTCCACCTGCGAACTGTCACAGCTGCAGTGCCTGTCACATAAGACAGCCTGCGCAGCTCAGCGTGCAGCGACTCCATCATGAAGTCAAGGCAGCGGTCTGGGTTGTTGATATTTTAGAGGCTGCTCGAAATTATTTTCAGTCTCATTTCTATTATTTCCACAATTCTGTCTGTCCTAGCTGTCAGTTCCCACATTTCCACCAAATGTCCTCAGACGTAATTTAGTCGGGAATGGAAAGAGTGTATTTGCCAATTCAGAAACGTTGAACATATTTAGTTACTTCTAATGGCATTCCTCTTTCTACATGACCCACAATATGTCTGCCCACCAAATTTTGCAGCTGTAAAACTCTGAAAACATTGAATGGGATGGACTTAGGCTGAAACTAATCTGTGCATCTAGTGTTTTAGGGTGTCTTATGGAAGAAAACAATGCAAACAGTTCAGTGGTAAATATCAGCACATGAAGTTTCTTACTTAAAAAAAAAAACAAAAAACAAAAACTCAAAAATACAGTTCTCACATAACTCATTAAAGAACCCACCCTCAAAGGGAAAAATACAAGTTACCAGTTTTGGTGGTGGGAGAGTGTCCAGTTTTTTCAATGTTCGAAGGAAGACCAATAAAATATGGTGTCAAAAAGCCCTTTAAACACACCAGATCCCCATTTTGCTCCCTGGGGAAGGAGAGCCCTCCTCAATGAGGGCTCTGCACAGGGACTAGTTCAAACCTCTCTTCCATCCACATAGAAAAACGTCTGGATGAAGGTGTTTAAGGCTAAGTACGTGGAACAGACTCTGAGCTCTCCTTTAACTTCAGCTACACATCACTCTTCAGAGATTGTAATGGCAAAAAGATCAACTAGTGCTGAAAGCAATTAATACTTTCCCTGTGATTCCTTGCGAAGGGCAGACAAGTCTCCCAACTGATGGGGAAACAATCCTAGAGCATCTCACCATAACAAGCCAAACAATACACACAGGCAAATGCAGAAACAATAAAGTCAAAAACATGAGACCAACAGCACACTGAAGGCAAAGCCTGTAAGACTATGGCAACCGGACAGCAATAAACAGGAGTTGTCACAAGAGACTAAATGTCGAGGAGGTGTTCCATTAAAATATTTCTACGTATATTGTTAAATTAGTTTATTGGGGCATGCTGGCATTTAGGCAATGTAAACTATTGCAGCCTTCGGAGGTAGAGCCTTATCCCCAGTTCCGAGTGCAGGAGCTTTGCTTTTACACCTTTAAGGCTTCAGCTTAACCCCTGGTTACAAACCATGCTGTCACACCAACACCACTCTAAGTGCAATGCCTAGCGAAAACAGGAAGAAGATGCCTTTGCTTAGAGATCTCATCCTAGATATTTTGGAAGTGACGCAGCATATATACTTTTATTTCACGTTCTTGCATCCTAACGAACAGAAGACTGCCTTCCTTCTCTCTCTGCTGTAGGCAGTCTACACATTTCAGAATAGTTACCAATCACTGCTCATGAGTTGAGTAGGGAAAGGAAAGACACAGAAAAGCCCTCTTTCCTCTAAATTTACAAGAACAGGTTCTGCTCCTGCAAACCTGATTATGCAATCAGTCCTTTCTTTCTGCAAAACAACTGGCCCCGCTAACTTCAAAGAAAAAGATTCATTTCAAGCACCCAAAGATATACACCCATCTGAGAACGTGACCTCTTCGTTTGTCAACTTGAGTAGTAAGCTCAAGATTTTTTGACAAATTTTGCTTTACACTTTTTTGGTGAAAGCATTTTTCATGTACGTCCTTTCACCAGCACAGTTTTGAAGCAAGCGCTGGATGGGAAAAAACAGAAAGAAGCACGGGAAAAGAACCAACCTAGCCACTCACGGTAACTTGGAAAACGGGTTTAAAATTAAATCGCAAAAAACAATGATGCTCAGGGGGGAACTTCGGCAAGCGAGAAGATACGGAAAGAAAGAATCTGAGACTGCCTTCCCAGTGGATTTAAACTTTCATTCTGAAAATATCAAGGGAATTTAAGGGAGCTGACCTCCCAAAGCACCTATTAGCTGAAACTGGTTTTGTGAGCATTCACTACTTCTGACAGCCATGCTCTAAATTACCTCCCTGTGAGACTCGACCAGAAGTTATAAAGTAACTCAGCTAAGCCTCGGCTGTTCTGATTCTGCAGGCGAGCAATGCCAACAACCCCGCAGCCAGCCGGGAGACACCAGGGAGGCTCCCGGCTTCTCCCCGGACCCGGGGCAGTGGAGGAAGCCGATGACCTCCCTGTGGCAGGTCCTCCTGCCTCCCAGCGGCCAGGCAAGCCAGCAGAAGGCTTCAGGTTTTACGCTACCATTACCTTAAAAGCAGCTCCCCCCCAAAAAGCTGGAGATGTTAATGTTTAATCATTCAGTACTACACAGAGTATGACAGCAAAATAACCGGGCCATATAAGCTAAGTGTAGATTCGGTTTATCATAACAAAGAGATTACTCAGATACATTTACATAATTTGCCATATTTGCTATACAGACGCTGTGGTTTTCCATTCCCGTCTTGGGGATAGAAAAACAAGCACAAGACTTAACACACTTGAGACTTCATGCAGATCTATTGATATTGAGCCCGGACGGACTTCTCACCTGGTGAACGTACTGCCGCCATTTGCTGCAAAATATCTGCATCCTTATCTTGTACAGGACTACTCACACAGTTAAGCATAGATATATGACTAAATGTTGGCAGAATCAAGGCCTTAAGGTCTCTCCCCATGTTTTTACCATCTTTTTCCATGATATTAAGTTTACTTAAACAATCACCTTACCTTTTTTTTTTTTAAAAAAAGCATTTAATGAATGAAATCAAAATAATCTTAATAGTCTTAATTTTGTACGTGAAACAAGACATTTCTTCTTTCCTTAAGACATTCCTTAAAGAAAATGTCTTGAAAGGACAGCTGAAATCTGATGGAAATTGAGGATAAATGCTTTTTCCCTCTGTTAGAAATCCCCTGCAGCTTTGCCCTACGATTTACTGAAACCACTGGTCATCTCTGAGCTCAACAGAACCAGGAACAGGTTTTTTATTTAAGCAGCTTATGCATGAGCAGATAATAGAATGGGGAAAGAATTTCTTTCAGTGAAGCAAAGCCCTACTAAAAATATTCTTTACAACTGTAAAGTATTCTTGAGAATAAAATTAAATGTTGACAGAGACAGATAACCAGCAAATTAGAGACACCTCTGTCACATGATGCTTCACATCCAAAAACCCATGGATGGAGAATTTGGACTTAATATCTTTCTTCTTGGAAAGCCCCGAGGGGTGACCTGCTGCTGAAACCTGAAATCCTCAATGCCTTCTGACATGCCATTAAAAATTACCTACGACTGTCCACTTAACCCGAGCAGTAACCCTTCCGTCCCTTAGCCAGCAGAAAGGGCTGCGGTATAAAATGCTGAAATCAAATGGCTGAAATAAAAAAGGTAAAACAAACAATCCGTCCTTCTCTTGGCCTCACATCAACGCTATTGCAGACATTCTGGCCTCGTATACAGAAACCTGCCATCAGCTGGTAACCGAGCACTCGGCACACACTTTAAAACCCGAGCAGCGGGGCTGCGCCGGGCAGGACTCGCAGAGCTCACGCGCAAACGCTTACTGCAAGCTGCATCCCCACCACATCACCCTGTGCGTCACGGCATAGATGCAGGAGAAGGATGTCCTGCTCAGCAGTTATTATTCTGGGGGGTTCTGAAGATTACATCTCAATTACACTTGTACTTCTCTTCACCACTTCAGAGATCAAGGTAGCAGGAAGAAAAGGATTGTTGCTCGCACAGTGGCTTTAAAGAAATGTTTTCCAAAAAGTGCAATTATACTGATGATGTCAGAATGGAGGTAACGAAAACAGGTTTTGTAATGAACACCTCTTCTATTCCCCAGCTAATAGGAGGGGGATTTTTAAGTACTGAGACCAAAACCTTCCATGCCTGTTTTTGGCTTGCAATCTTCTACACCGTTGTCTTCTACAGCTGAGTAAAATCATTGCCATGATGTACTTCATTTTTCAAGCTTAAAGAAACCCAACTACTGTCCCTACTGCAGATACAACAATTTGGATCATTAGACCTTTTAAAGTTACAATATTGTAAATAATTATCCCCTTCTCACCCAGTAAAATGCGTTATTTTTCACCTTCTCAAGCACACTCGCCTTGAGGGCGAGAGCCCCCGAAACAGAGAGCCCTTTACTTCCTAAAAACCGAGCAAGTGCTTTTTCAGTGAAGTCCAAGGAGGAAGCAAAGAACTAAATCCGTTACGAACAACGCTGCTGCATGAAAAAAACCGAACTGCATGCCCGACATTAGGGTGCACGCCCACAACGAGAGGGGGGAAAGCGATCACAATGTTTAGGTGAAGTTGTTTTTTTAAATACGGACTAAAATCGCTTATACCTGTCGTTGCTGAGAGTTACAATGACGTTAACGCTGGTGTAACACCTCGAAAGTAGAAACTCTAAGCCCGACAGGCACCAGGCCCTGCGAGGACGCCTCCAGCGCCACGAATTCGTTTCGCAGTCGCGACGCCCACCCAGCAGGGCAGCCCCGCGGNCGCGGCCCCGCAGAGGCGCGGCCGCGCAGCCCCGGTCCTGCAGACAGCAGCGGCACGGCCACTGCCCAGCCCGCGCGTGGGGATCGGCGCAGGCACGGACACTCGCCGTTCCTCACGGCACCGGGCGCAAACCTCTTCTCCCGCAGCAGAGCCGCGCATGTTTTTCTTCTAACATAAAGGCGATTTGGTTTTTTTTTTTTTAAACCGCGCTTACTCATAGGTATCAGTTACTGCAAAAATTAGGCCTCAACAGTACGAACGGCGCCTTCGAAATCTAAGGCCACGCTCCACTAGTGAAGGCGTCCACCTGCCAGGCGGATGAAGGACACTTACCCAGGTTCCCGTAAACAAACAGCAACCTCTCAGAGCGCAGTACTGCAACCCGCCATCGAACTGCCCTGCGTTCACGTTAAGCTGCGTGCCATACCACGAAGTAATGCAGCCGCGTTATCAGCGACGTAACCCCCCCAAACCTGACTATGTGAAAACGCTGGATACACACCAAATTAGAAAAAAAAAATCGTATTTTTGAAGGTGTGCAATGCTACATGGTTTGACAACATACAGACTTGCGAAGAACGCCAGGAAAACGAACTGTTACCTGCCCTGAGCATCCGACACCTTTGTGTGGGGCCAGTGAAAACAGAGACCCACTTACGCTTGCGGACCAGAGACTGTGCTCAGAGTCTTGGAGTCAGGAAACTGCGTGGGAATTCTTACGTAGCTTATACTTTTTGCTGTTCTGCATGAAATCCTGCGTGGATAAGCTGGCTTCTCACCCTTAATCAGTGTGAGCATCAAAAGGTCAAAAGCCACTGCCCACTCTCTGCAGTAGGGCTTTTTGTCATTGACACCGCAACTCCCACAAAGCCTCTCTGAAACCGTGAATTTTTAGCTAACTAAAGACTCGAGCATAGCGATGACACCCAGCTAATTCTGAGTAACTCCACATCGCTTAACAGTAATCCATTTCCGAAAACTGCTAAAAATCTTAGCTTGGCTGCCTCTTCTGATGCCCAAAGTGGCCGGCCGGTCGCTGACACGCCATCCCAAGCGGCGGGGGCTGGACGCTTCCGTACCCACAGCCAGCGCGGAGATGCGGGGCTCGCCTGGGCGAAAGGCAGCCTCTGCCCTTAGGGGCTCCCCCTGGTAAGCTCGTGCCACGACGGCGCCCGGTCCGGCTTTGGGTGCCAGATCACCGAGCAAGGTAATGGTTTTTCGATGAATTCCCCACCGCGCTGACACAATGGGGCTATTTTGTTCACAGATCTGCTTAGTAGTGGTTATTTACAATAAATCCATCCGAAATGGAATTCGACGGCAAAGGCTGCCCTCCGACCGCGATCCAAAAGCACCAGAAGCCACTATCGAGCAGTTAGCTGGGAAACCTAAACGCCACGAACAGAACGGAGAATTTCTGCAAACCGGCAGCGCTCACGGCTAGGAAGGGCTGTGCACAATCCGCTCGTGAAGCGACGGCTATCGAGAAGCAGTGCCGCATCCCTCGAGCCCATTTGTCCACACCGTAGGGTATCTGCAGCCCGACCTCGAAGACATCCAAGTTAGGTAAATAAACATTTGGACTGCCAAGCCGGACTTGTGTTGGGCTACGGTAGCTCCTCGCGTGGTTTTGACACGCGTGCGGTCTCACATAAACCACGGGTCGCCGGGAGCGCACGTTAAAAACAAGCTGCCTCTCTTGCCAGAGGCCACCGCACGTGCAAGTTTCGGGGGCGCGGGGCTGGGAGG
>VXAL01018382.1:0-15360 GCA_013399475.1 Chauna torquata
CGCCCACTCCCTGTCAGCTTCTCAATTCTCAATTCCTTACATTCTCAGCAGAAGACAGTGGAAGCCAGCAGGTATGAAGAAGGAATGACGTTTACAGTTGCAGAGCAATAGTAAGTGGATTGGAGATAACATGCCTTTTGCAGCTACAGGATATTCATCACCACTGCTATAATTAAGTGGAACCCCGTTATCTGGCAGTGTAAACAAAATAGAATTCTATGATGTGAGAATCTTCATATACACCCTGGACAGGTATACACCATGCTTTCTGCTTTCTTTTTCATCTATTCATTTTGCTATGAAGAGGTAGAAATATTTCAGTAGTTAGCTCCTAAGCTACACATACTCTACATTTCCAGTCTTGAGATGCCTACAGTTCAGCTAGTCCCAGATCACCGATTTTTTCTCCACCATACCAAAATATAAACAGAGGTAGTCTTCTAGAAATCTGCTGTATCAGTTATGAGTATGCAGACTGATTTCCTCTTGCTAATTCAGAAATATCACACCGCAGCAAGTAAAGAGGGGGGCAAGGCAGTGCCTGCTTTTCCTTAAAACTTTTCCAAAACTAGAAGATGCAACATTGTTTGTTTTAAGAACAGAAACAAAACATACACAGGTACCTCTTCCTATTCACTGCAGGCTTTTTTTCCTCTCTTTCCCCTGGCCACTGTCGCTTGTTTTGAGCAGAGCCCTCTCTCAGCACACCAAAAAGTATTTTGTCTCAGAAAGCTGCACTGGGAATTGAGATTTTCCCAGATGGAGGGATGAGACCAGCTGTGGCCAGTGTTAAAAGACACCAAGCAATATTGACATATATTTCATCTACAGCAGACAAAGTGTGGTGCCCCTCCTTACTAAAACACGATGTGTGCTGGGGTAGCATTACAGAAATCCAAAGAAAAAGACAAACTGCAATAGCATGTTTTAAGAGTTAAAAATAAAACAGATTACATATGTTGTTCTGCTGCTACACTCTAAAAAGACTAAAAGACTATTGTGGGTGTGTATATCCCAGAAGCTATGAGTCATGTATAACAACCATACTGGTGGTTGTTCTGCTTTAGAAAATTGTTTATGGATTAGAAACAGCCCTTTTGCGCTCCTGATTCCTTATCTGTTGTTACCGAGAGTTCACATAAGCTCTCTTGATCTCTTCAGTCTATTTCTGTATGGATTGCCAGAAGCCACTGGCTACATCTACATTAATCCTTAAAAATTCAAACAGATTTTTTAAAAGCAGACTGGTTACAGAAGTGTTTTAGACATACTCAGACATAAGAGAATAATTATGACAGCTATCACTCAGGATTACATTGCCTCAATGAATGGTGAGCCCATGTGGTATTTCAGGCTCCAACAATCTCCTACCTTCTGTGCCCTTGTTCTTTAAGTAGCACAGAGGCAATTCGACTAGAAAAGAAGGCAGATGTAACTCAAAGTGGTTGTCACACTGCCACCAACACCGACTTTAACCTGGAGAGTATCTTACTGGTGTATAAGTTTGGTACGAAATGAAATCAGTGGCTTAATTATCCTTATCATATTATCAGCGTATCACCATATGCTTAACCATATTATCAGTGGAGTAATAAGACGCAGTGCCCAGAGAAGAACTGTAATTTAGCTGGGTCTCAAATCTTATCTGAGAGTTGCTTTTTGTAAGAAGTCCAGATTCTGAAGGTTTGTTTCTATACAGATTTTTTCTATATCCAGATACATACAGACATACATACAGAAAACCTCAGAAACAGTCTTTTCACATATTCTACATCCCATTGTAAAATAACCACTGAGCCTTGGAGATCTTCTTCAGATTAAGGTCCTTAGTGAGGAGAACTAAGCTCTCCTCCTCTTCCGCCACCATTGCCACATCAGGGGCACTTCTAATTTAGAGTGGATGAATCCATGCCAACTTGGCTGACGGCATCTTTTGACAAATACAGTTTTCCAGTAAAACTCTTCTCCCTACTCTTAAATTGCAGAGTTGGAAAACAAACAATATCTGTGTGGGATGTTTGCTCACGTGTCGTAACAAAAGCAAATTCTAAACTTGCCATGGAGTGGTACACAGATGCATGCTCATCCTAGCACTTCTGCCTCCTGAGACTTGCTCTTTTCCAGTCACAAAAAGCAGAAGAGAGGAAATCGGTCCATTGCATCACTTTTATCTAATGTTTCCTGCAGAATCAGCTCCTGGGTTTTCAACAGCAAACTTCATAGATTATTCCATTACTGCACACCACCTGTATTTTAGGATGATGGAAGAGAAAGCACTAAAGAGGTAAGAACAGCTATACTAGATCAGTCCCAAACCCCACCCTGCCCCGTATCCTGTCTCCAGGATGCCAAATGAACACCAAGGCAGCCATAAAGCATAATATTTTCCAGCACCAGCTATTTCTGACTCAGGAACATCTGTAGACAAAAAGAACATAATCTTATCTGGGCAAGGGGCAGGTGTTTGTCTGAGTCTGCCCAATTGCTTTTTAACCTGCACACACCCACTGCAACCAGGCACTATGGATGTTACATGCTCACAGCTTCAACACCCACTGCGTGAGGAGCAGTTGCTCTGCTTATTCGGAACTATGACTTGCCAGTCTCATTTAATGCCCATCAGTAAATGGGCAACAGCCACGGCTTGTCTCCCCCAGCCAAGGGCAATCTCTGCACCAAGTGCGATCCTGGAGACTGCTGCAATAACTCCTCAGTAGTCTCTTGTCCAGCCTGCAACTTCTGTAGGTGCCTCCTGTACAGAAACTACTCCACAGCTTTGGTTACCGTTCTTGTCCTTCTCTGCATGATTTTTGCAGGGCTCCAAAAACTCTGCTGGTGACCTCCTCACAGCACAAGAACTAACCCAATTTATTTCCAATCCGTTTTGCAACTTTTGCCTGATCATTCATCCCTGTGATAACAACATCTTATAACATGGCTGCATAATTGCTCTGCCAGCCAAAAGTGTGTAGCCTCTTCCAGTTCCAGGCATGAATACATTCATTAGTCTCCCTCATCTTTGCAATGACTCTTCCAGAAGGAAGCTCCAACAGACTTCAGATGCAAGATTTACCTTTTCAGAAGCTGCTTTGACTCTTCCCCAAACTACCACATTCATCCTATGTCACATAGCAATATTGTTGGGTTTTGTTTAATATTTCCTATCACTTTTCCTGGCACAAATGCAGGACTTAAGGGATGATAGCTCCTCTAGACTCAAAAAAAAAAAAAAAAAAAAAAAAAAGCCTGCCCAAAACAACAACAACAAAAAAACACCATCACAAGAAAGGATTGTGTGGTGCCAGCTGCACTTGACTGGTACCACAGTAATTTGAAACAAAAAGTCTGCACACAGCAGTTGGCAAAAGGAAGTACCCTTCCATCCATGGAGCTCTCTTAGGACTCCTGGGTGAGTTCTTGTCACTAGCTCTTAACATCTGCCTATCTTACTAGTCTGCATTGTAAACTCCGCTAACAACATTTCCAGTGACATTTAGTAATTCTCCTACCTTGGTAGAGGAAAATCTGCTAATGAATAGGAAGAACAAAATGCATTTCCTTTGCGAAAAAGACTGTAAAGTAAATTAAGCAGATATTCAGTTCCATTTGCTTTTTTTTTTTTCCCTGACTCACAAATGTGCCCTGCCACTTGCAGGACAGAAGTGGAATGCAAAAACTTGCCAAAACAGAATGAAGAGTTTTATCAAGCACCACTGAACCACAAATTAAACTGTGAGATGTAAACAACGGTACCTTCATAGAGGATGGTAATATTAAGCAACTCTTACACCACTTAGTAGCAACACCCACTACTAGGAGGGAAAAGTGACACTAAGACTGATTAATGAGAAGTGATTGAGAAGACTGAGGAATGACAACAAGATTGAAGTTGCCCTCTATGCAAAAGAAAGAACTGACTGCATGCAGTTGTTGTTGAAAAATAGCAATGAGCAGGTTGAGAGCTTATGGGTGAGAATTAGAGGCCAAGCCAAAGGAAATCTTGCAGTTGGTGCTTACTACAGGCCACCTGATCAAGAAGAGAAAGATGATGAATTGCTCTTTCCTCAAATACAGGAAGCATCATGCTAACAGGCCCCGGTTCTGCTGAGAACCATCAACCACCTCGACATCTGCTGGATATGATCAAGGGATATGGGCTGGGCAAGAGCAATGTTAAGACCTTCAACTTTAGGAAAGCAAACTTTCACCTGTTTAAGGAAGTGGTGAATGCAGTCCCATGGGAAACTGCCTTCAGGGTCACTGGAGCAGAAAAGCGTTGGCAGCTTTTCAAGGACATTTTTCTTCAAGCACAAGAGCTCTTGATACCCATGTGCAAGAAATTAGTCAAGAAAGGCATAAGACAAGCATAGCTGCGTAAACATCTCCTGACTGAACTGAATAGCGAGAAGGTAATGCATAGGCAGTGGAAGAAGGGACACACATCTTGGGAACGCTACAGGAATGCTGCTTGAGCATGCAGGGATGGGATTTGGAAAGCCAAGGCACAGCTGGAACTGAACCTGGTGAGAGATGTGAAAAATAAAAAGAAAGGCTTCCACAGGTACATTGGTCGGAAAAGTAGAAACAAAGAAAAAGTACCCTCCCTGTTAGACAAGTCAGGAAGTCTAGTGACGACTGACATGGAAAAAGCTGAGTTCTCAACAATTTTTTGCCTCAGTTTTCCACCAGTGGGTGATCAATCTTCACAAATCTCTGATGTCTGCAAACCTCAAGACACAGCTTGGGTGAAAGAAGTTCCTCCCCTCGTAGAAGAAGACTAGGTTGGAGACCATCTGAGGAATCTGAATGTACACCAGTCCATGAGACCTGATGAGGTGCTTTCCAAGGTACTGAGGAACTGGCAGACCTAATTGCCAAGCCACTCTCCATCATATCTGAAAAGTCATGGCAGTCAGGTTAAGTCTCCAGTGACTGGAAAAAAAAGAAATATCACCCCTATTTTTAAGAAAGGTAAAAAGGAAGTCCCTGGGAACTATCAACCAGTTAGCTACACTTCAGTTCCTGGCAAGATCATGGAGCAGATCCTGCTAGAGCCGTGTGGAAACATGTGGAGGCCAAGGGGTTGATTAGAGACAGCCAACACAGTTCCACCAAGGGCAAATCATGCCTAACTAACCTGGTGGCCTTCTATGATGGAATGGCTACATCAGTGGATAAGGGAAGGGTAACCGATGTCACCTACCTAGACTTCTGCAAAGACTTTGACACAGTGCCCAGTAATATTCTTATCTCTGAACTGGAATTGGATTTGGCTGATGGTCTACAATGTGGATAAGGAATTTGTTGGACAGGTGCATCCAAAGTGCTATAGCAAATGCCTCAATGTCCATATGGAAACCAGTAACAACTGGTGTTCCTCAAGGAGCTATTATTTAACATCTTCATTAATGATATAGATGATGATGGACTGGAGCACACCCTCAGCAAGTTTGTGGATGACACCAAGCTGAGTGGTGTAGTCGATATAGCAGAGGGAAGGGATGCCATCCAGATGGATCTTGATAGGCTAGAAAAATGGGCTCAGGTGAACCTCACACAGTAAAACAAGGACAAGTACAGGGTCCTCCACCTGGGTCAGAGCAATCCCCAGTATTGATGCAGACTGGGTGCCAATTTGATTCAGAGCAGCCCTGCAGAGAAGGACTTAGGGATACCAGTGGATGAAAGCCAATTGTATCCTGGGCTGCATAAAAGAAGTGCTGCCAACAGGTCAAGGGAGGTGACTCTCTCCTTCTACTCCAACCATGTGAGACCCCATCTGGAGCACCATGCTCAGCTCTGGGGCCACCAGCACAAGAAAGACATGGACCTGTTAGAGCAGGTCCAGAGGAGTGCCACAAAGATGATCAGAGGGCTGGAGCACCTCTCCTATGAAGACAGGTGGAAAAAGTTGGGATTGTTTAGCCTAGAGAAGGCTCCAGGGAGACCTTACTGTGGCCTTTTGGTACTTAAAGGGAGCTTACAGGAAAGACAGTGAAAAACTTTCCACCAAGGCCTGTAGTGACAGGACAAGGGGTAATGGTTTCAAACTGAGAGAGGTTAGATTAAGATTAGATATTAGAATTTTTTTTTTTTTTTCCCCCAACTACAATAGTGGTTAGGCACTGGAACAGGTTGCCCAGAGAAGCTGTGGATACCTCATCCTTAGAAGTGTTCAAAGGCAGGTTGGATAGGGCTTTGGACAACCTGATCTATTACAAGGTATCCCTGCTCCTGGCAGGAGGGTTGGACTAGATGATCTTTAGAGGTCCCTTCCAAACCAAACCATACTATGACTCTATTCAGCTGAATGCTGTCTGAATATCCTGGGGTATCTTTTTAATACATACATTAAAAAATAAACAAAAAACATACTTCATTTTTTTTTAAAACATACCAAAAGACTGAACTCAAAAGGAAGAGCAAAATTATCAAAGAAACATGTTTGTCTCAAAAGAGGTAAAAAGAACTGGTTTATTAATTCTTTGAAGACCTTGGATGGAAATAATTTCAAAATAATTTTAAAATATACACCACTGATATGCATATTAATGAAACACCTCCACCCCCATTTTTGTTCAATTTTTCTTCCTCTAAGACTTTCAAAGATTCTTGTGGTGATATTTTGTTTGCACACTACAGGTTTTGAGAAGCAAACCATCATCTAATGGTGAACCACTTGCCTGAACAGTACCTATTACCATGACCAGTGTTATCTGTTGTTCATCCTGTTATAAAAACAATAGTCCTGAAAACTTGATCTATAAACTTAGGACATGAGAGTCTACAGGAGAAGCAATAAACAAGGAATGACTACTCAGCTAAATACTTCTGGCAACAGTGAGAAAGTTATATTAATGGTTAACAGTCACATCTGAGGCAGCATCTGTAACACGAGGAACATGCAAAACAAAACAGTTTGCAGTAATCGTACACACTGTTATGTAAGTATGTATGTTCACATTCTTCACAAAGGACCTCCATCCCTCTGGCAACGCTGCACTGTCAAGAGTGTCAACACTAAAGGCTATTCTAACCCTTCTAGCAACTCCCACTTCTACTGACTTTTGGAGGCTGAAGATGCCACAAAATTTGCAATGCATTTAGAAATAAACACCAATCATTTATGCCTACTTAGGAATGGAATACAAATGAATCTGTTTGTGCAGCTTCTTCTTTTCCTCAAGTTTTAAAACATTAGTGTACCGGAAAGAAAGCCAGAGGCCAGCCCAAGGTAGCTCCATCAATGGCTTATAGAGGGAGCAGAGGTATTATTCCAAAGTGCAATCACTTGCAGCTTCTAATATTTCACATTTAAAAGTTGATGAAGTGAAACAACAAAAATCTAGATTTTGGCTTACTCTGTATGTGTTTCTTTCTTTCTCTCCCCCACAACATTTTTGTTAAAGTTTTTCTCCTTTACAGACTTCTGAACAAGGCTTTTACCACTCTGAGGGCTGTAATGTGCATTCAACATCCATTTTCTAAATAATTTATATATTAAACATTTTGCCACACAAACACTGGCTGTATCCCCATTAGCTGGAACATTTGAGCAACCTTACTCTGTTGCGGACAGCATGATGGTAAACTACAATCTCACGGTTAAGTGTAGCTAGAAGAGGTCCTACCTTCTCTTCCTGATGTACTCTGTTGGCATTCTCCATCTGGAAGCTATGCAAGGACTGGATTTTATCAATCTGCTGTCGCTGCTTCTCCAGCTCTCCCTGGAATTCATTCTTTTTGAGCTCCACGGCGCCTCTCTCTGCTGCTGCCCTGCGGACTTTGCCTTCCAGCTCCATGATCCGACTCTGAGGAAGAGCACATTAGCAAAAGGCAAAGAGAAATGTTTTCCCTCTGAGACTGTTTAAAAGGGTCACGCTTTCAAACTTTATAAAAGCAGAACTGAAACAGGTAATGAGTGAATCCACTTTCCTTCTTGCTGGAATTTTCTCCAATACTTTCATAGAATACCCAACTTCAGAAAAAACAACAAGCTAACAATGCTAATCTCATCAAAATATCTCCTCAGCTGGTGATAACTGTCAGATACTTGCACACAAGCACACAAACACACACACCAGTCTTATATAAATTATTGGTACTGCATATTCTGTAGAGGCCATCAAAATTTCACTTAAAGATTATAAAATAAATGCAAAGCTGTCTAAGTGCTTAAGCTAAAAAAATTACATAAACAAAAAGCACACCAAAACCAACAAAAACAACAACAAAAAAAACACACAGGAAAAGAAAAAGATCACAGACGACAATCTTTCTGAAGCACAGGGTCAATACATTTTTCAAAATGCTAATTCTGACACCACTGCAGTTCCTAGTGTTGATCTTACTCACAGCAAAAATTCATCTCTCAAATCATCCACAAGTTTTACTGAAAGACAAGGGAAAAAGTGGAGGGAGAACAGCACTGTCCTCCTAAATAACTGATACACAGCTGTTACACAAAGATACAATGCTCATTTATAAGCAGAAAATTATTGTTCTTGACTGCTCAAAAAGCACTTAGAAGATGAAAATTAAAAACCTTCAAGTACTACACACACAAACAAGGTAAAGGAATCAAGGCAGATGCTGTCAAGGCTATTTTTTTTTAAAGTACTCATTTAGTTTCGCAGGACTTTCTTTCTAAACATTTTGCATTAAACGGCTCATGGGCACTAAGGAAGAATACAAAAACACACACAAAAAAATTAGACAGTATTTACCCAAGTAGAAAGACCTGGGGATTCCACGTAGATTAAAAAATGAATATAAATAAGAACTGTGCATCTGCCAAGACTGCTAGGAAATGGATCCAGTCGTCTTACATCACAGGATGCTGCATATTATCGCCTGTCTACTCTGCTTCATTGCCATTACAACAGAATGGAGAGAAGGGGAAAAAAATAAAGAAAAAATACTTGTAGTTTGGCTGGAAGAGCAAAGGAAAGCACTTATCCCATTTTAGTCATAATAGCAGTAGTCTTGCCAATAAATGAATGGGCTAATAGAGTGTTTTAGAAGCTCCATTCATACGTTTGGCTATGCTTTTATTTTATTCAGAGTGCATGACTAGACAGAAGTGAAAGTACTATCAAATCTTGTACTTCGGGGGAAATGTACAAGATGATAAAGTAAACCAGTAACAGCAGAGAGGACCTCTAGGTTAGCAAGACAAAGATAAGCTGATATGGTGGCCTATTTTCCTATCAGCTGCCCTATGATCATGCAGCAAAGCCCCAGTATTACTGATACAACTAATAACGGCTCATACCCACCACCCTGAGGCCCCTCACGAAAGGAAAGACAAGAGATGACCTAGGTCCCAGAAGACATGACATCATACCTTCCCACTACAGGAAAGCTAAGACATTCCCTCAACTGCATGCCCCAAGACATGTGTCCTGCTTGAAGAGTGCCAACTCTGGGGTGAAACAGGAGTTCAGTTCCCACAGCCATCATCTCAGTGTTAAAATTCAGTTCAATTACAAAGAAAATACTGTTGGACTGTTGCTGTGGACTACCTTTATTAACCACACACTTGCAAGATCACATGCAGACCTATAGGAACATTACCTGCAGATCCACACTGCGAGAGCTTGCAACCCAGTAATTGAAACCCAAAACAATGATGCACGCCAGGAGCGCAGCCACGAGAAGAGGTGGAGACTTCATCCCTCGGCAGCTGTTTCCTAGCCCTACCATTTCAAAAAAAAAAAAACAAAAAACCAGAACCACAACAGTGTGGAAACCTGCAAATTAAAATACATGTGTTATATTGCATACTCCACTTAGATTACTTTATACGCACAATCAAGCATTCACTGCAGTAATGCAACAACTCGGCTGAATAGACTGCACCTAGCAAGGAAGGCAGTCTGTCTAGGCTTTTCCACCTGAAGGACTGAAAAAAGCCGTATTGTACTATTAGCTTCCACGTAAAGCTTCACGTTGACTTCAGGGGGAAGTCTTGAATATGCCTAACAATATAACGAAAATCTGGAATAAACAGAATGAACCAGCCATCCTTCTATATATATTCCATCCAGCAAGCTAATTAGACAATACTGGTCTAGAGATAAGGATAGACATTCCTTGTCCTCTCATCTAGTCAATAATGAAAGTTAGTCTCATGGTTTTAGGAGTAATTTACACTTTGCTTTCAAAACTTCAGTAGTTCAACTTTTTACCCTGGTAATATGATTGTAACATTTTGGTTCCACACTAGTTAGTTAGTAAGTAAATAAATAAATCTGATTGTATCAAACTACTTTAAAGATAATCTAAAAAAATTAAAAACTAGTAGAAGAAAAAGGTTAAGAAAACACTCTGTTGATTTCAATGGGAAATTGTATTAAGTGATGTTTCTTTCGATCCTCAGCTTTCTTCTGCTCCTAACAAGAAAATAAATAAACTTAACTTGTTTAAGCAAGGTTAACAAATGAGCAGTACCAAAGGTACCGGTTGGTGGTGAGCCTTGGTTTACTCTGTGGAGCAGCCTATTCTAACATAAAATGAGGGCAAAGAGCAGTAGCAATTCTGTTTGCAATAGGCCATAAACTTCCTACGAGATGATAAAATCTGGTCTTAATAAGAGCAGCAGCACCTAGCTCAACAAATCCTCAAACTCCACTGGGAACCTTGGGCACAGTTTGTAATACAGATTGCTCTCCTGCAAACTGATAATCAACTTTTTTCTCCCTCCTTTTTGCATTACTGCAGACAAAATCCAGCAAAAATGAGCACATAATATCAAACAGACAGCAAGCACTGATACATTGCAAGACACTAACTCAACGTGAAATGGGTGCATTTACTATTAATACATTGCACGGTCTTTCAAATTGCATGCTCTTAAATAAAATTACTTCTTTTCCCCTACGGATGCAATTCACAGGCTGTAATGTATTTATAAATTAATAAATGGTAGCAACTCTCAAAGGGTTTACATGGGGACATACACTGTAATCACAGGGGAAGAAGACAATGTCAGCAGCTAGCAGAGAACAGAGATGCTGATATTACTCTGTGCCCAGTGCTTAAGTCCTTCAACAGCTCAGCTACATTTAACGTGCACACGCATGCAGAGCAAAACCCACTCTGGAACACTCCTCTTTGGATTCAATGCAAGGTACAACCCTTCTTCATCTTTCCTCGGCAGGCATTGCACAAGACTGCCAGTCTGATAGGTCTTTCAAGTCTATTTGCTCATTTGAAAATGTTGCGTGAGTTTATTTACAGCTGGGGACGGGAGCCGAATGGTAGAACACGGTTTCCTGAAAGTGCTGTCTCCTCGCCTGTGCTGCGCCGTCAGCAGCAGCTGGCTGAGTTGTACGCTTGCCCTTTTGAAGAACAGGTTACGCACACAAAGCACGCAGCTGCGTGGGTCCAACATCCAAAGCCTGGCTTTCAGCTAAGGATCCAGCAGACGCATGCACAGCAGCCACAGGGCCACATACAAGGCAAAGGCAGGGTGGAGAAGAGGCATGAATTTTAGCCATAAAGCACAAAATCAGGATGCATTGGACTAGATCATATGCATACAGATAGGTACAAATTTCCAATACAAAGCTAAAGATTATGGAAACGTTCATCGTTGTACAGAAGGTTTTCCTGCTGTGACATGTTAAGAGGAGCACCTGAGATTTACACGGCATCCTCATCTCACACAGATTCCCTGGAAACCTAGAACTGCAGATCTCCAGAGCGACAAAAATAAGATGCAGGAAAGGGGGATGATCACGTCAGCTAAGAACAAGATAATTCATTTGTTTTTGCTTACCAGAGCAAAACACTACATTTCCAAAAATTTATATTGAAATCTGTCATGAAGTCATTCATATACTGTTATTCATTGTAAAAGTATTAGTTGGTACATTTGAAAACAAAAAAAATTACTAAATATAAACTGCAAGATATTATGCGTCATTCTAAGTGTTACTTGAATAAAATGATTGGTATTTTCCTCCTGTCAGTCAGAAGCAGAGAAAGCAATCCATCTTATCAGCTGTAGAAACTTGCACTGGAAATTAACTACCAGGCTAGCTGTTTAGCTCAAAAAAAAAACTCGGAGGTAAAGCAACCACGCAAAGGACAAACGACTAGTTCAGCACGTACCTTAAAGCACAGGTGCAAAACGTTACAGGAGCGCTGACACACCTACCCAGCATGCAAAATGAGTAGCCTGAGTGCCTCTTCTGCTGCTTTCAGCTGTTAAAAACATGCAGGCAAGCAAGCATTGATTTCACTAAAGCATGCTTGACTTCCATACATTTTTCCCTCTAGAAAACCCAGTGTTGCATGCCCTTAAGTAATTTATGTTAATTGGTAATATATTTTATAATCACCAGAAGGAAAGGCAAAAGGAGGAGTGAAGAGGTGAGACACACAGAAGGACCTACCAGCTAACCAGTGCAGACCCAAAACATAACCTCAGTTGCAATATTCGTATTTCCTCTTTCATCAGCTTAAAAATAAAAACTGTGTAACTTTCTGTCAGGGATATGCACACATGCATTCTGGTGGAAAGATAAGCAAATCAGCTTAGTAAATACATTTATATGGAAATGTATTTGCACATGCTGTTTTCCAGGAAATATCTGGTTTGGCACAGTTATTTGAGTTGAAAATACGTTTCTGATTTTATGGGTAAGAAAATGATTTTACTGAACATGAAGGAATCCATCTTTCATGAATGTCTACTACAGATGTGAAAATCAGATGCTGTATCACATACATAATGCTCTACTTTGGGTAGAGCACAAAATTCCTGACTTCTGAACAGTTGGTTTCAGTCTCCTGTTTTGCCAACCTAGCAATGCTCCATGGAGAGGGAGTTGCTGTAGACCCTATGATATTCAAGCAAATTAACACATACTGTTCCTTGCTTTAATATACCATCAGTCTGAGCAAGTAATTCTTTTTTACATCTGTCATGTAGGTAGTTGGTACAAAGCAGCTTCCACTACAGACAGCTAACAAACGCACCAACTCCAGACGAGGACTTTATAAACAAAGAGCAAGACAATTTGTGCGCCTCAAAATCCCAAGAGGAAAGCCAAGTCTCTCTGCTCACAGGGCCCACCCAGCTCAGCATATTTGCACAAGGCCTGCCAAGCAGCAGCCAGCAGACCAGATGAAGTACTCAATAAAAAACTGATGGCCTTCTGTGCAACACCTCTGCCTGCCCTCAGCCACAGCAGCCCAAAGAGAAAACCTACTGGAGACTTGCAGAGTTGATATCCTAACTCTGTACTGGGTGAGCCTACCTACTATCTACTTTCGGAAAAAATCATATAATGAATCACCTTCATCAACAGAAGAAGCTACGTCAGATCAACATAATAAAGACAGCTCGAACAAGTAAGCGTTCTTGTTCATAAAGAACACATCCTGATCAAGTAAGTGTTCTTGTTTGTCAAGACCAGCTATCGCCTCTCATCCAACACTTACAAGCTATCGAAGCGGACGGCACATAGCCTGCCAGCATTTACTGCTTGCCCCGTGCCCACCGACCGCCTCCTCCACCACGAGGCACAAAACCAGCGCAAGCAACAGCACGAAGGCAAGCCCAGCAGGGAAATGCAGCAGCCGCCACGGACGCGCCACGTCCCTTTCCCACAGCAGGCTCGACTCCTCTTCCCGGCTTACAGCACGGACATCGCTGGGAAGGGCAATGCGGAGCCGCAGGTGTGAGCACGCCCTGGGCAGAGGGGCGAGCCCTCCGCTGCTGGGTGGGAGAGTTGGACTTTTTCTTCCCAAGCATCTTTCGCAGGAACCCACAGACTACAGGCTGAAAGCAAAAAAATTCCTGAAGCGTTCAGCAGCAGCCACTTTTCAAACTTCCATGCTTCGGACAACCGGTGCACTTCAAAGTGGCAACCAGACAAAAAAAATTCGAACATAGATGCTGCAGGATGCCACTGAGTCACTATTTGTCCAAATTATCAAGTTACACTTTCCTCAGAAAGCAGAAGAGGAGCAGCGTTTTGGCATAACAAGTTTGGCAACTGCATATTCATCATTCTCAGGAAAAAACAGCACTTGATACTCAGTTTGGATCTTACGCCTTCCCTTCCTAACATATTTTAAGACACAATTTAAACAGACTGGAAGAGTGTGAAAATACTGAAAAAGTGTCTGTTCAGGGAGAGGCCGATTGTAACCACTATTCCAGCAGCTATTTTTCAAATCAGGAAGAACTTCTTTTAACTGACCACAAGAAGCTAATAACCAAAACTCAATCACCCACAACGTGCTGTTATTTTGCTTAATTTTAAAGAGAAGACCCAAACAGGTTTGCAGCTAAAAAGTTGCTGGTGGTTTACGGTAGGTATCTGTTCTGATTAAAGAAGTTACATAATCAAAAGTAACTTGACAAAATCTTGTAGAACACCTTCGTGCAGTTCCAGGTATGCTTTCCAGCTGCACTTGTAGATGGCACTACAAGCACCCAAAAAAAATCTGTGTATGAAAACAAAATTAAACAAAAAAGTTATACATCAGAACAACCTCAACAGTTAGTCAGACTGTTCATTTTTTTAAGTAAACAGTTTGCTTCAGGTTCTTTTTCCATACAAAATGAACCATCCTGTTAGGATCAAAATTAAAAGGACCCCCACTTGCTCTTAAAAAAAAAAATATATATATTAGGAAAAGGAGTACAGTAAGCTTAGATTTACAGTGAGGGAACCACAAAATCACTACATTCCTTCCACCCCTGTACCCCTACGCGTATAGTCTTGAAAAGAAAAAAACATCGCCAGTAGTTCTTCATGAGCAAAGCGCTGTTAAGACATAAGACGAAGGGCAATCTAAACAGATTTAACCCAAGAGCAAGGTTAATTAACAACCCGACCAGCATCTCCGAGTTGACAGAGCAGCCCAATGGGGCGAAGCAGGGCGGACCTCCTGGGTGCAGGCTGCGCACCCAGCGCTCGCCCCGCACCCCGCGGCTCGGGCGACGTTTCGGGGAGGGGGGCAGGCTTGGCCCAGCAGCAGCGGGGGGTCTGCGGGGGCACCCGGCCACCGGGAGCCAGCAGTCACCCACCGACTGCAGGACGAGAGGCCTCGGGGCCCCAGCTGGCAGGGAACCGAGCGCACAGCACCGGCCGAGGCAGGGGGCCTTCAGAAGGAGAGGACTCGGGGTCGCCTCCGGGTCGCCTCGGAGCTGTTACTGCCCCGTTCCGATCCGTAACATCAACGCTGCTTTTACCCCGCCGCGAAATCAGGAGTCGCCCTGGGCTTGAGGCGCTTCCGTCTGCGCGAGGGTCTCCACGGGAGGACCGGCTGAGAGAGCGGCAGCGGAGGGAGCCGGCAGCGGCCCTCGCCGCAGGGCAGGCTTCCAGGGCCACGTCCCCC
>VXAL01018382.1:25422-47914 GCA_013399475.1 Chauna torquata
AAAAAAGAAGAAGAAGAAAAGAAAAGAAAAGAAAAGAAAAAAAAAAATCCAGTGATTTTGCATCATTGTTATTTGAAGGGATAAAAATAATTAGCAAATAAAAATGCAGTGCATGGAGATCACCACCAGATGGTACCAAACGCACAGAACGGGTATCTGTTGAATTTTCTTAATTATAGTGGATTTCTTGTAATCATTAGCACTTACTCATGTGTTGAGACATGTGAACAGGCTGAACTGTAAAAATACCACATAAATTGTGAGCAACTGCTCAAACTCTCCTGCACCAAAAACACCAGTGAAAAACACTCTCCATGGTCACAGCTCATGTTAGCAGAACACACCCTTTATGTTCTTTCTGATAAACAGGTGATACAAAATTAGGATGTTTGTAAAATCAGCAGTATGGTTGACAGTTCAATTCAATTAACTAGTTGTTGCATTGTCAGATTTGAGTCTCAATCTGAAATCAAAAAACCCATAGTGCTTCCTAAACTCTTTGCCTGATAGCTTCTGCATAAAGATTGGAAAAGTGGATAGTGTACATTGCAGAATATTCATCCACTACTCTATCTTAATACTGGCTGCTCACTAATGCAATAGTGAGACCTGGGTGTCTAGACTGTTCTAGGCAAACATAAAAATCTGTCCTGCCCACTGAAAAATAAATACGCAGATCCTCACCAAATATTGTAGTTTCTTATATTTCTACTGACCCTGATTTACACAGCTACAAGAAATGCACAAGATGTCTACAGTCATAATCTCCCCAAGCACCAGAACATAACCTTCAGGAAACAAGGGTTTCCAAAACTCAGTAACAGTGTAAGACAGGCCATCAGGCCTTCTAGGAGCTTATTCCACCATTTGTTTCTAGGTGAAACTCAAAAGCCTACATCTGCATGGGTTATCACCATCAGGTAGGAAAAAAAAAAAGAAAAAAAAAGTCTTGCCAGCATTCAAATCATGTGCCATCACCACCATAAAAATTATTGTTATTTTCCAGAGCTTCCTGGCTTAAAAGTTGAGACATTGACAGGAAAGAAGACACGAGGTTTAGAAGAGTTCACAATACTTCTGTCAGCTCTGCACAAGGATGGGCATGCTACTTCGGCTGCCGATTGACCTGTGCTTCCAAAACATTGATACTTTGCATCAGAACCATGAGATACCATTTTGGATCACTTTGTTTCCAAAATATGTAAAAACAACAGTTTTGGTGTCTGTACCTGGAGGTAAATTGCTATAAGCTGGCTGTCTCCAAGTTCTTCTTGGTCCTGATCCATCCTTGGGTCTCATCTCTACCTCTTCTCTCAATACTGTAGCGGCAGCTGGTAGAGCTGTGGTGGAAATACATATGACAGGGTCCCATCAGAGCCTCCACATTATATAATGCTCTGTCTGGGTTGCTTTTTTGTTTTCTGAACAGTGATCACAGTAGTGGAAGTAGGAGAGACACAAACTTTGTTATTAATAACCCGTTGCTCCTGCTTATACCACCTCCTTTATTATGACAGAAATTAAGGCACATATGCACCTGTCTTCTTCTCTTTAACAGAGGCTACAGTCACCATTGAGATGAAATACTGTTCAATGCTATGTTCCACCTTTCTCCTAGAAGATTAGATTATTTTAATGGGACCACTAATACACAGAGAAGCAGTGGCAGAAAGAACAATGTTTGCAGTGCTAATCCTATCATTGAATTTGTATAGGTAGGAAACAGCAGGCAAAAGACTATTCATAGCAGCAATGATGAGGATATGATGCATGGCACAGAGATGTGATCCTGTTGCTGTATCTTGGAAAAGGAAGCAGCCATGCAGTTGAAACACAGCTACGGGCAGGGGCTCTGCTACTTTTTGCCTACTTATGGCATACTAAGACTAACTCCTGAAATCAGTTCATACTCTTCTGCACATCCATGGACTGCCTGAGGTCTGATGATAAACTGCACATAAACACCTTTCATGGGCTGGCTGCCCTACTGCACAGGAAAGCACATATGGCCCAAAATAGTCTCGGAGCTCATCATATCATAAGTTGTTCACCACACCACCCCAAATAGCAATTTTTGGCCACCCCTTGTAGAAATGCAGTCAAAGCTGGCCCTGATCCAACATTCATAGGCTTTTATAGTCTTCAAGGCTCTAAAAATAATGCATTTGAAATAATACACTCAAGACCAGAATGTGACAGCACTCTGGAACATAGCTCAGCACAGACTGTCTCTCTCAGTGGCTGAAGAGCAGTAAGTGGGGACCAGTTGCATTGGTCATTTCTCTTGCCTGATAATATGAACATAATTTCTACGAGACCGGGATTAGCTGCAAGTACAGACAATTACAGACCTGAGGACCATTTCCCAACCTACTGTTGCCAACAGACTTGTGCCTGCCCCAGAATACTCCAGGACACGGGAGAAGGCAAATATGTTCTCACTTTTTTTTTGCAATGGCTGCTCAGCAGTGCTCCAGATCTGCAGACCTACTGTTGGGCATGATCTTTGTGCCACTCACCCCACTAATATTAAATATCCCACCACACAAAGAAGGAACATTTCAAAATCTTCCCTTATAACTAAAAAACCTGAGCAGAAAAACAAAAAGCATTAAAGAAAACAAGGGTTTCCTAGATAGATCTGTAACACTTTCCTCAATCTCCTTTCTGAGAGGTTGACATTTCAGGAGAGAAAGAGGATCCAGGGACATTTTTAGGTATTTCCCTTCAGATTTAAGCATACATACACACACACACGCACACACACCCCAATACAGAAGGAACACTGAGAAGCAATTGCAAGAAGAGACCAGCAGAAATTCTTTTGTGAATTCTTTCTGTGATTTATGCCACATCTCCAACTCTT
The DNA here is from genome assembly GCA_013399475.1 of Chauna torquata. Classification (NCBI taxonomy): domain Eukaryota; kingdom Metazoa; phylum Chordata; class Aves; order Anseriformes; family Anhimidae; genus Chauna; species Chauna torquata. The sequence continues at coordinate 28,289 of VXAL01018382.1, forward strand.
GCCATGCTTCAGGCTCTAGCACTTTTTTCAAAAACTGGCAGCCTCATATTCTGTACTTTATACTTCCCCCAGAAAACACAGACAGGGCCTTACATCTGCATTGCACAGAATTTATAACCGTGAGGTGTGGCGATCATTTACATGTACCCCCATTCATGCTACTCTGGCTATGCACAGGGCCCTTTACAATCAAGGGAAGCAAAATATACATATCTGCTCTGGGGCAATGAATGTTTTACAAGGCATAATAAAAGAAATTAAAGGCAAGAGCTCTTGAATACTATTTGCAGCTGTGATACTCTGTGTGCCCTTGGGAGAGCAAACTCTGTATACAAGCTTCCATGCACGTTTGCTCCTTACAGTGACTCTAATGCTTTTTGGCTGGTGAGGTCAGTAGTTGTCCAGTGTGTTTACGTGCACCACGCATATAACACAGCACAAATGTTAAGCTACAACATCATACAAAACAAAAGGAGTACATTATCAAGCTAAAATTAACAAGATGAGACAATTTATTTGTACATTGGGGGAAAAAAAAAAGATACTACCTTGTAAAGGTTCTTGAAACATTCTCTTCTGAAACACGCCCCTATTCATTCTCACAGTTTGAGTTGACACATGCCTGAGGATATCCAGTGAAACCCACACTGCAGAAGAACATTGTCACTGTCAAACATTACTTAAAACAAACAAACAAACAAAAACCCATGGAAACTTGTCACATGTTAGAATAAATTGCTGCATATTGTAACTTGTTAGATATTTTAGCAAATTGGTACAACGTAAGTAGTTACTGCACTGCATAACAGAAGGAAACTTCTCCTGCATTATACCACCACTGCACATTACTCTTAGAATGATAAAGCAAGATTTCAGTGAGGATTATAAAGTTCTGGTGGGATGGGCAACTTCTTACTAAGGTGAGCAATGTCTTTGGCTCTTTGTATTTTATATGCAATGAAAATGTCAGAAAAGCTAAAGAAACTTGATTAAAGTGACTTGGGAGGGGAAAGAGGGAAGAAAAGGGAGAGGTTTAAGATCAAAGAACTAACTTCTAACTATCTTGCTGCATAGCAGAATTCAAAGACCTGCATAAGGCTGCGAGGCTCCCCATTCAGTGCACAGGCAGAGTGAGGTGAGCCAGTTCCAGCACCCTGAGTGGAATACAGCACTTCAGAATTAAACATCCAACGTCACAACCATCACTGAAAGTTGGACTCTCACAACTCTTAACAAGGGTAACAAAGATAAGGTGTAATAGCTCCTGCCTATTCTCATAAGACATAGCAGATACTGAAAGCTTTGAAAAATTTACTATATTTCTCCTACATAGTTTTCGGTTACTTAGTTTCAGCAATGATGTTAGAATAATTTGCGTTAACCTCCTCACTGTAAAAACTACTATATCAGTAAAAACATTGATACAAAATACAAGTAAGACTGCCTTCCTCCTTCTCATTTCTTTTACCACCACTGTCTTCTCAAAAACTCTTCAAGAAATTTTACTTGTTTTAGCTCATCCAAGAATTTTAATCATCATAAATAAAGACAGCCTAAGTTGACCTCCTTGACATGATGAAATCTTCATTTTGTACTAGGAATTCTGTCTTTCCTGCAAATTACAGACAGTGAACCATTATGACAGTGCTATAACTGATGCACAAGCACTACAAGTGCTGCTTCCTTTTGTTTTATAGGCACTTGTTCTAAGATCTACACAAACTTTAATTTGTGTTACGAGTTCTACTCCAGTAGTGTGAAGTGGTCTAAATAGAAATAAACTTGAGATGGTGAGTGTGTTACTCAGGAATCAGAGGTATGGCATCTCTTTTCTCATTCCGTTGGTCACTTTGTGAGGAAATGGCATGTCTCCAGTGTGACATCACCATGAGGCTTGTGATGCAAGAGTCTCCAGGAGCTAAGACACAGTCTTGCCTTCGGGCAGGGTTAAAATATCTCCTTCTTTTTAAAGGAATCATTTCTATAGCAAATTTCTATTCTCCTCCTTCAGCTAGTACCCTTTCACATGCTGTTTTTCAGAAGCAGTGCTCTCTTCCAGCAGTACACTTCTGGGGAGTAAAGCTATGTGTCCTTCCAAACTAAAATTCAAAAGCAGGGACAGCCGTTATCAGAAAATAGCCAGGAAACTCATTGAATAGTTATCTTTCATATGTCAGAAGAACTCCATTTCATGGTTTATAGTCCTAATCCCAAAACCACTGAAGCCTGTGGGTTTTCCTTAACTTTGATGGGTTTCAGATCAGATCTTCAAAACAAGAAACACAAAGTAGTGCACCACCACCTAGCTGCCAGCCTCTCGGTCGGGATATAACAAAAGCTGTGCAAAGTAGAACCCAGTTGAGGTTTTCACTCAGGTCTTTCCCACACCCCTTATGCATCTGAGAAGAATAATTTACAGCTTTAGAATAGATCTGAAATCCTTAGCTAGCTCTTACCCAGTGGGATTTCTGTGAGAATGACTAGAGGTGGATAGCTAAAGCAACTTCAGCCCTCTGTCTTTAGGTATCTTCATAAACACCATTTGGTGCAGCAGGACTGCGTCCATACTCAGCAAGAAGCACCCATGAAGAAATGACTGTTTTCATTTTCTTGGCTTCATAGTCACATGTATCTCCAGGGAATAACTTGCTTACATGATGAAGACAGAAAAAGAGCTGTTAGGCAGTTCCCGGCAGTGGAAGCCTCTGAGCAGCTTGAAGAGAACAGTTGTGGCAGTTCTGGACACCTGGAAAGAGAGGAGTCTTTTTGGAAGGGCAACACCATTGGACTAGCCGATTAGCACTGCCAATTAGGCAAGCAAAAGGTGTTGCTAACACTTGGAGACTGGGTTGTGGGTCTGGCAGAGCAACCTCCTTTGTAATCATGATGGAAGGGATCCTCTCATAAAACAGGAGAGTCTGATGGGTCAAAGGAGAAAGGAAGAGAGAGGAAGAATACAACCGGGAAATTCACCCCTGAAGCAAAGCACACTGAAAGAGGGGCTGTCCCCTGGGCATTTGCAAGCAAAGACTGATCCATGACTGACCAGAAGAGACACTGAGAGAAAAGGCAATTAAAAAAAGAACCAAGGCATTGTTTGAAGAGAAGGTAGAAAAGAATGGAGAAATAGAGAAGTGACAAATAAGAAGAAAAAGAGAGAGAGAGAAGGCAGAGAGAGGAGGAAGGACACACTTGAGTTCCTTAGTCTGTGCAGGGCACAACCAGTTTAGGTAAGTGGGCTGACTGACCTAGAACGTGCCTACTCCCGAGATCACATCTGACCTGGGGATTATCTTGAACAGCAGTTAACTGAGCCAAGCTCCCTAGACTGAGAATTACACTTAACAGAAAAAGACATAATATTTGCTATATAAACAGCAACTTACTGTGTATCGTCTCTCTGTGAGAGACAGAGAAATATGTGAACTTTGTTTGTCTGAAGACTTACGTTTGTTTCCCTTCAGCTGCTCCACATCTGAGGAGCAGTGAAATCTTTGGAGAAAGAGTCATTTTACTATGATGTGCTTGTAGAGTGTGAGGAAGTCATGCTCCAGGCTCAAATTCAAGCTACGACTGCAGTCAGAAGAATAACTAAGAAGAATAACTAAAAATAATGGTAACATTTTAATTGCCTAAGGCACTTGCAATTTTATTTGCTTTCTCTGCTAAATTGCAGTCATTTCCATTTAAATTCAAGTTGTAGAACAGGATAAGCAGGATAAACTGAGAAAATTATTGAATCCTTACAAATCAAAGGGAGGATGTAGTGTGTCTTCTCTGGTGTTCCCCCTAGTATCATGAAAGTTCTGTAATTTGCTTCTCTCCAAAAAATTTGGAAAGGCTCCTTCCTCTTCGCAATGCCTTTATTCAACTTCCACTGCAGTCCCCTCAGATTGTGGAAGATCACATACGGTATTTCTGACACTGGCAATAAGGTATGTATTATGTTAACATACATGTAATACAATCTTTTGTCTAAAATAAGTAGAAATACACTGTAACAAGGCAGAACACTGACCTCTGCACACTATAATTTAAACTGAAGTTCAGGACCTAACTCTGCAGTGAGGTATCCACACTGATAAATATCTATATTTGTTGTTGTTGTTTTGAAAACAAAACAAAACAAAACACATAAGCCCAGTCCTGCTTCCACTTGGATACATAGAGAGATTCTTACTGATTACCAAGTCAGGAGGAAATATACTTCACATATAATCATCACTGTTTGGCACTCATGTCGCCAGTCGCATTCACTAGGCCAAAAAATGACTACATGTCAACACCTGGCAGCTGCACACTCTCACAGACGGGAGTTGCTAACAGATCAGTGAAGACATGTTTGTACTAATGCTGCCTATGTTACACCTGTTATCTGAGGTAAAAAACAGACCTTAGTCCAGCTTGTTTCATCCTGTTTCCACATTAAAGCATTCTTGGCCATCTAGACATAAATTTTGTCACTGTTGGCCTATAAGGAACACGCATAAAGCATAAGAACCAATTGAAACTAGTGGCCCGAACACTTGTCTGCTTCCTGAGGGTCATAAAGAAGCGGACACTATGGCAGTCCTGAGGTCCAAAGCAACGTACCCAGAAGAATTTTAGCAGTGGAAACCATATTGTCTCCTACAAATTGTTCCTTGGAGGCTCAATGTTTTATCTGCGAATCCAGAAGATATAAAAATGGGTTTAATTTCTCCTGAGTTACGTAGGAATGCCACTCAGTGCCATCAACTGGTGTTTTCCTCAGAGAAACACACACACAGGGTAAGATGTGAAAAATTGATATGAAGCCCTGAAGCACTTTGAAGTCATGAGGATGGGGAGGGGGTGGGGAATATGGACAATGCTGGTTTGGCACTGATTTTGCACTCTGCTGCTTGAGTGGGAGCAAAAGTTCTCTGGTGTGGTAGGCTCTCCAGGCAGAATGGTCACAGTGTATGCAAGTCATTAGGTGTAGTAGATCCATAAAAAAGCCTGTTAATATACTTCAGAGCAGATGTAGAGTTAAAACAAAAAAATGTCATTCAAGAGCTGTTGAAGCTGTTGATCAGGAGAATCCACTGCCTTGTTTAAATGAGGAGAAAATTGTTTACATGAACCCAACTCTCACCAAAATCCAAGCCAAGATTCCCACTGAATTCAATGGCAGGAGCAACTAAAAAGCTTTTAAGAATTAATCACCCCTGTGCAACAGGGCCTTACACTCACAGAATTCCCAAAAGTGCACAAGGACCTTGATTTGAGAGAATTCCCAAATGCCTGTCATGATTTTGTAGAACTTTTTCATATTTGTTACAGGCTTTTCTGGAAAAATAAATGTTTGACGTAAATAAATGTAGCAGACTGTTCGCCTGCTTTTGCTCTGACAAACATTTTTTCCATGTTCCATATATTCATGTTTCTATTATTCAGAAATGATTTCAGAGTGTAATACCTGAGTTCTTATATTCAGGAGCTGTATCTTGAAATTCAGGCTTAATTATTTTCCTTCTTTCAAAGAAATTTTTTTTCTCTTGTTCCTGGTTAATCCTGTTTGTGCTATTCTGAGCCATACATAAATAAGTATCAGCAGAGTACTCACCTTCAGAAGTGTGTAATTTGGAAACAGAAGTCTCAGATGTTGGCTGGAGCTTCTTCTCTTTCTTGAAATATTGTATCTTGCACAATATCTCCCCACTGAAACATTTGTCTTGGATCAAAGAAACTAGCATAGGAAGGCAATTTTTGATCAAAAACACATAAGGGAAAATCAATTTTTGCAGTGGGTCACAAACATCGTATTTTTTATGTCCTCCAGCAGCAGATGCTTCTGGCTTTTATTTAAACAGCTGTTTGACATCTTCAGATATGAAACTGTCTGGGATTCTCATGCCTGTTCTTGGTGAGTCAGCATTTTCCTTTGCAACATCTATTTGTGAACAAATGCTACTGATAGACTCATGACAAAGAAAGCTCCATTTGTTACGTACTGCAGCATCCCAATTGTTAGATCTTACAGCTGACTGTATGGTATGGAAGAAAGAGACGTGTGCTTGCTCCAAAAGTGATGGGTACTTTTGCAGCTCATTTTTAATGTTTGTGAGGGATAACAACAATTCTGACACCTGAAAAAAAAAAGGAAATTTTTCCCATTAATGGCTCAGGACTATACAGATAAATTTGGTGGATGACTACTAAGTTTTATTTTATTATTATCATTACTTTTATTTTTTAAAGAATACAAATTTTGATACAAGTCACGGTTTGGTAGCCATTTATCTTCATAAAATACAAATAAATCATCCTTGCCACAAAAATCTTACAACGTAAACATAGAGTAAAAAGCATTCATGGGCTAGAGATGAAGATAAAAGCAAGATGATCACATAACGAACCATGTTCCCTGCACTCCACAATGATGACAGTTCCCTTTGGATTCATTTGTATCGATATGCATAGATGTTTCTTTTATAATGTTTATAACAGACTGTAGATGACAACTGCTTCATGAAAAAAATCTCACTTTTTTCCGCTTCATGCCTTGATTAATAAAATTGCCCAAAACTATTTAAAAAATGTAGTTTGACCGGAACAATATGTTCCACTACACAGGCTATGTGTATAAAATGGATCACTACGAGTGAGAAAATGAACCTAGGGAAGCTGTAACATTTTGTATCACTCTACTTAGCTTATGTCCAGCACCCAGTGCCAGCCAATCTCTTACTAGGAAGTTGTGAAGATGATGCACAAAATCAGCAAAAGGATGTGCTATTTTTTTGCTATCATACACTGTTAGGTACTGGATCCAAATATTATGCAATAAGAGTCATTTTATTTTACTGAAAACTCAGAGAAACTGACAATTTCTACATAGATGTAAGTAGCATTGCTTAGAATAAAAAGTACTTGAGGCAGAATGCCTGTTGTTGGGATTGCAATGGCCTTCTGTTTTACCCAAATAACACTCAATGTTTACAGAAGAAAGCAAGTGAGCTTGTCATTAATAGAAACAAATATTAAAGGACACATAATGTAAAGGACAAAGCGAAATCTGATACGTCTTATTGATCTTCTGATCAAGTGTACTGATACATATAGGACAACTGAGAAACAACCACAATGATCTCTTTGATTTATACCATGAAGACAAATATTTATTTTTTTCACAACAGAAACAAATGATAGTAATTGAAATACTATGCTTATAAATACTGAACTTGAAACGTTAAACTGCTATAAATTCTGGTACCAATTATTTTATTGTACAAAAATTCAGTGCAAATGTACTTGTGAATCTTAAAAAAAAGTTCCTCTGTATTTTCTTGCTGGGCATCATTACATTAAAGCCTAGCATAACTTCTCACTCTGACAGTTCCACTATACACACCAAAGAGCACCTTGAACAAATCATAACTTGGTACTGTAGAGAAACCTAGGCAATTGTTTCATGAACCCCCCCCGAAAAAAAACCAAAAACCAAAAAACAAACAAACAAAAAAACACTGAGGACAAAAGGAAGTAGATACACAAAGCCTACAGACTGGTTTTCACAGTTACAGTTCTCATTTTCCAACCAAGACAGAATGACTGTTTCTTCCACTCTGCATCTTCTAGCAGCGTATCATTCCCAGTTTGATCCATTCTGCCTTCACTTTGCTGAAAAAAAGAAAAGCAATTTCAATTAAAAGATTGTGATAAACAAGTTTTAAAGGGGGAAAGATTAACAGGAAAAAAAAACACAAATGCCCAGGAGAGAGTCAATCCCAGATCTCCCAGCATCCTGTGAGCTAACAATGGTGCTTCTGTATTATGCATCACGGTATTTTGCCCACCAAAGTTTAAAACCTTCTCAAAGGTGGCAGGATTTCTCACTTTCTTTGTGAAATGATTGCCAGGCCAAGAGATTTCAGCAGCAAACTCACCCTAAAATACTAATTTTTCCTTGCTTACTTCATTCTTTTTTCCCCCTGCTTTCCCGTTTCCCCCACAGGCAAATCCCGGGCTCGCCCGCTGCCGATCCGCTCCGGCAGACGAGCCTGGGCCCACCCTGCCGGCCATCCGCCACGGCCCCCGCGGGTCTGGCCCCGACGCACACCGCGCACCGACCGCTGCCCTCCTGGAGCAGCGGTAGGGAAGGCGGGAGCGCAGCGCTGCCTGAAACACCCGTGGGCCCCTCGCCCTGGGGCCCGCTGGGCAGCTCCTGCGGCCTGCACGGCCTCCCCGCCCTCACAGCCTCACAGAGCCCCACCCCGCAGCCAAGCTGCTGGCACTTGATTGGTGGGCTCTATCAGTGGGGCGGGGCCAGGGCTTTGGGTAGCCAATAGAGGCTCAGAGGGCGCTGTGCAGGGAGTGCTGAGGTGCTAGTAGGGAAGATGGCCGCCAGAGGAAGGTGGGTGCTGGCAGTGCGGCCTTGGCCGCCCCAGGCCTCGTTTTGTCACGGCGGCTCCGCAGCAGGAGGGAAGGGGGAGGCTCGGTCCTTCCCATGCGCCCGAAAGCAAGGAGGAATCCCGCCTCGTGGGAGTGCGGGCCTGGCTGCAGGTGTAACTGTTGGGGAAGGCTCGTCTCACATACCGGGTACCTGGGCTTCTGGGCCATGAAGACGGGCGCGGATCAATGGCAGCTCAGGTCGGCATGAGGACGGGTGTGATACTCAGTAATTTCAACAGAAGTCTAATTTTTATTTGGCTAAATATTTTACTAAATATTTTGTCTGAAGTGAAAAATTCCTGGTTTTCTGCCTGATTTCACTCTCTTCCCACCTCCTGCCCAGAAGGCTACTTTTGGAAGTGCTGTGGTCTGTGGTGGACTTCCTTCAAACAGCAGGCGACTATGTAGGCGAGTTTCTTGAGCTAGCAGGGCCGGAGGTGTCAGCAGACCAGAAACAAAGCCACTGCCTTTGCAATGTACCGAAACATCCTCTGGGCAAAACTCAGCTTGGGCAGGTTCCCACAGGAGTGCTATTTTCCAGGAAATATTTTTCAAATTAATAATAAACCAAGGGTTCTGCTTTTAGAAGTGCATGCATGCTAAGCCTCTTTATGGAGACATACGGGCCTAATTATAACACAAGGCTGTTCTAATCAGTTTTACAACAGCCCTGGCAGCACAGATTTCATTAAGACAAAGGATGGCACACATACAGATTTAATGTGAATAGCTTTCTTTGAAAGGATCCAAACCTGGAATTTGTGACTGTTGTTCTGAGTGTTTTTATGCTGCTTCACACTTCTGTTACGGCCCATGCCTGTAAAATGAGAATGGCAAAGATCCTTGTTAAATGGTTAACAGCCTTTGGATTTATGGATTGCATGGGATTTCTTACGTTCTAAAATAATTGTACAAACCAGGTTCTTCATGAAAAAAAATATTGTGGGAGAAAACTTACAATAATCTTGCTGCAGGTATTTCAGGCTTCCTTGGACATGAGGAGATAATCTCTAGCTCTTCTTGATAGGGTAGTTTAAGTAACATACGCTCACTTTGTAGCTATTTATCACTGTGCTGTTTTTTTCCTGTATTTCAGCAAGAAAAAATAGATTCTTCTCTTGAAGCACTGAAATGCACAATGCAACATGTTAACATAAACTCAGCCTCACTAGCTGGGGTTCAGGCACTTGTTTCACTAATGTGCTTGAATAGGAAAGGCAGAAATTCAGAAGATATATCTCAAGGAGAAGCAATATGATTTATTTTCTCATTTTTACATTGTTACTATTTACACCCAAGTATTGGATTTTCTTTTTATTTCTTTATCTGGGGAGGTGGGAGTGTTCATTAGATATTCACTAGAAAATAAATTTTGACTATATGCTTCAACCAAATCTAGTTTGCAAACAGGAGGATCATACTATGCAAATTTCTTGTGAAAAAGGGGGATGACAGGAGGGACTATTTCCCATTCCCCACTACCTGTATTCTTCTTAGGATCCCACAGCAATAAGTTTGTTAGCACCTTGCCTTTTATCCTTATTTGAATACTTGCTTGCATTTAAGCTTCTAATGTGAAACCAAGTGCAAGGAAGGAAAGAGCATAATTGACAGCAAAACAATCTAATTTAAACACAGTTTTGCCACCCCATACAATTATTTAGTATTGAATCAGAAGGAATGCTGTGCTTAGGAATGAAAGGTCTACGTGAGTGACTCACCATGAACAAATTAAAGACTAAAGCACATGGATGAAAAAGGAAGTGGCTGGCTAGAAATCTCTGTGAAATTAATTCTACTGTTCAGGTTATTTTGATTTTTTTTGGAGACTGCCTGATTTCATTAGCCAGTGAAGGGAACTTATTCCTGCTACCTAGATTTAGTTTCAGTAAGCTATGAAAATAATTTTTCATTAAAATCATATGCAATAAAATCACTATGCAGTCAGTAAAAATCCAGGTAGGTAAGGTGCAGGGAATGCAAGTACTTCTGTTGTGAGTGGAGACTATTTCACGAGATTCTCCGTCCTGCTGGACCATACTGTCCCAACAAGGAACTTCTGTTATGCTGGAGGTTAAAGCTAACAATCAGAACACGTTTGCAATAATTTGGAGTTAGACACAACATTAATGAAGCACGTCAGCACACTACTTGCAAGGGGAGGAACAGTTAAAAAACCCAGTACTTTAATAGCAAAAGCTGGTCGGCAAGCTATGCTTTGCTCTGTGTTACTCTCAGCATCAGGAGGTCTTAAAGTGATTTGGCGTTCTGTATTTCTGCAGCTATCTGCCATCCTTCAGGAACAGGTAGAAAGTGCAGAACAAAACACAAAGAAGAGCAAACACCACAATTTAACGATGGCTTCCATCAGTATAAGCAGAAGTACGCATGTATTCATGAAATACAACAGGAAACAGAACATGGGAATCGAGACAGAGGCAGTTCTTGTTTTGAAATGAACAGACTGTAAACTTGCTGCCATCCTGTGGCAGTAGGTATCTGTTCCCGTGATCTAGGATTTTGAGTCGAGTTCATGAAAAGAAGCAGGGGTTAGGACACTGCAGCTAGATAGACCTGGTCAAGGACTGTGGGTTCCACGGTCTGAGGAGCTTGAGGAGCACTGCTACAGGTGAAGGTACACACAGGTTAAGAAACGACCCGCTGTAAAAGATGAGGGCAAAGAGCTTGCTTCAGTTCAGCAGAAACTTCCCTTACAGTATCTCTCTTTAAGAAAAATGCCAGCTACAGCTTAAAAAAATTACAATCCAAATGATGCCCAAACCCAAATGCATGTGGACCTGTGCTAAGTACTTGCATTTTAGCTTGTCTTGTCAAAGCAGCATTATCTTGCGTATCTTGAAAGTGGCAGTAAAGAATACATTTAAATAAAAGGGGAGAATAATAAGTAGTGAGTACATACAGTAGAAACAACCTATGGCAGATAGGTTTCAAGTCTAAAAAAGTTTATTTTTCTTTGACCAATAAGTTTTACTGTCCCATTACGTGCATCTTTTTGAATTCAGATTCATTTTGTCCCATCATCTATCTGTTGTCAGATTGACTTGCATATTGATCTGTTTAAAGTTCTTTTTAAACAAGTTGTTCTCCTTCTTGGGACATTTAAAGATAGCTATAAAAAAGGGGTGGATTGGGGTGACTTGCTGGTGCAAGAGAGGGTTTTTTTGTTTTGTTTTGTTTTTTTAAAGTTCTGTAAGAACTCCAACAGAAGGACAGCTGTTGCATTTCCAGCCTCCTGACTGTATGAAAGATTTGGTTCTCTCTCTCCAGCATCCTGAATTTACAACTGTATCAACAATCTCTAGCATTCTCCTAAAATGTGTTAATATTTCTGAGAAATACTAATTCAGGTAACAGTAACATTGTATCTAGTTTGTAATCCCAGCATGCAAACCTAATTCCCCCCCACCCCCTCCTTCCCCGTGTTTGTTTATTACTGTAACAGAATCATTTCAAGATAGGAATCTTTCATGTTTACCAACAGGCAATATTTATTGTTATAACTGAGAACTCTACATACAGTATTGCACAAAATTATAATGTATCAATTGACAAAACCATGTTCCTATATAACTGTTAATACCACTTTAACAGAAGCTTACTTTGACACGCGGTGTATTAGGCATCAGTAAATTGATAACTCTTAGAGGATTATTTCGTGGGAGTATGAAAGTGCAAACTTTCATTCAAGGCATATACACAAAACACACAAAAAGGATTGCTGTGTGCACCACAGGTCCAACCCGCCCCCCCCCCAAAAAACACCACAAATGCACACTGAAACAAGTTAAATGAATAAAGTAACAGCATTCTTAGGAAACACCAGTTCCACTACATTCATAGTCCTATCCTCTAGAAAGAAGCATAGAAATGCAATCTGAAGAAATGCCCTTGGAATTTTAGACATACTAATTCAGTTGTATCATATTAACTGGATTTTGTTTTTGTTTGGCAAGACCGAAGGACTTACAGCACTATAAATTCACCTAACCAGTGTACTACCAGTTATTCCTGAAATACTGTATAAAGTAACTGTGTACAATAGTTGACTATTGAAACAAAAACTGTTTTTACATCTAAAGGCAGTATCATATACAACTAAAATTCAAGTACTTAATATTAAACTGTAACTATGGAAATTTTGGCTGCCTTCTCCTATGCAGTCCATATAAAGAATAGTTTATCATTTTTATTCTTCCCTCTACACCTTTTCTCAAGCCAGATCTTCCTAAATACAATCCTACATCTTCAGCACATCGCTGCTGCAAAGTTTTTCGCAGGCACGTGGTATGACTGTGAGAACCTAGTCCCTGTTGTCCTCTACTTTCTATTTCATCCCTTTGGACTAACTGTTCAGGTCAGTTTCCCAGATGGACAAGTTACTGTCTCTTCTACACAGGTGATTAGCTTAGCTGCACAGTGTCCTCTTTGGACAAGCAGGAAAATTAGAGATGTTAAGGATGGAACAGTACTTTTCTCATACCAGCTTTGGGAAGGTCTGGAGAAATGTTTACACTTCTGCCTGAGCTCCAGTGGAAGTACTGAAGACTGCCAGTTTTAAAAACACTGGCTTAAAAAAGGAATACTCTGATTACGAGAAAGTAAGCTTAAATTCCAAAGAAAAAATAGTATCCTATAAGCATAATTGTTTTAATTACCAACTGGATTATTTTCAAACAATTAAAAAAATAATAATCTTGTATTTAATAATTACAAACAATTTTCCTGTTCCTAAATTAACCTCAGGATAGGAGTTAAATAAAGTTACCATAAGTTTTGTAAGGGAAAAATCCTAGTACTCACAGAGTTACTATGCAAAGTTTAAGTTCTAATAAAATTAGTAGCACAAATGGCTACAAAAAAAAAATTCTCTCAAAAAAATACTTATAGCTTTGGTGCACATACAGCATACGAGTACACACATTCCATGAACACCGGCAACCAGAATTCTGAGCAGTTTTACCAACTTTGCAATTTAAGTCACAAAAGATGAAGACCAACAACAGAAACGTGAAAAATAAGGCCTGTATCCTGCTTTAGTACTACAGTGCCTGAATATATTTCATGTTCTTGAAAATCACTAAGTACAGCATAGGCCGTGCCTTCAGCAAGACAAGGAACAGGATTAAAATTGGGTTAGCACATTTTGAAGTATTTCTGCAAACAGTGCTGTAACAGCCTACTGCTACATTAATATATTAGCTTCTTCATGGACTTCCCTGGATTTACAGGAAAACAGGCTACCAGAAAACCTACACAAACAAACATGAAAGCATCAGCAATCTAAGAAAACAAAGCAAGCATCTACATAATCAGGGAACTTTCAAGCTGAAGACCCTATGTCTGTGTATATAAACAAACATGTATACACGGTGGTTTTCTCTTTCCCTCCCCCCACTCCAAAATCAAATCAGAATATATAGGTAATATATTCTTGTGAATTGTATCAGTTTTGGATGGGGAATTGTGAGTTGACAAAGAAAATGACAAAAGAAAAGAACAGTTCGGTTTTATTTCCTTGGCATTTGAAAGTACAGAGATGTTACTATAGCACTTACTATTCTTACCTTTTGGATCCCAGCTCATCACAAATTACAGCATAACTGCATCAGTGCTGGAATTTAACACACAATTTACATTTTTAACATGATTTAACTTTATTTTCCTTAATGGCATCCACACTTTACACAGCCTAAGAACCTGAAGAAAATTCATTTGCTTCTGAAAGCCAAACAGCAAGTGTTTTGTGGTGTTCAAAGTCAAAGAATTAGTCCTGAGATTTCAGATGTTAAAGCTTTCTCCACAGCCACATGTTCCTTTGATGTTTGGATTATTGAAGACAAATTCACTGGACAGTTTGTCTTCTACATAGTCCATTTCAGTTCCTAGGAGTGTCAGCTGCGCCTTCTTCTCAATAAACACTCTAACCCCTTGAAGACAACAAAGAAAAAAGGTTTACATACAGCAAAATCATTCATCATTTACTTTGAAATTCTGTTTCAACTGGCATAGAAATGGATAAACTTTCTGTTTCAACCTTGATAAAAATGGAAGCAAAATTTCAAGACCATCAATGGAACTTGTCTTCCCTCGACTAACACATGACACTTTGATTGTATTTTTTTACCCTACTATAAAACTCTAGTAATAGTCTAGCACTGTTATTTGTGTATACATATGAATGTATGTATCTTTTGTTTAGAATTTAAAATATGATACCCAGGGAAGTAAGTTGTGGAACTTGGGAATGAATCTCGGCTTTCATACTTGCTCCCCATCCATTATAGTCAGTAACCCATTTTCTACCATTCTTAAAAGTCTGTACATCCAATAAGAGGTCAAAAAAACTTAAAACAAAAACACAAAACAAGCAAACAAAACGAAAACAACAAAAACCAAAACAACAACAACAAAACCCCAAATGTCTCACAAAGAATGTCCTTTGAGCTGTCAAAATTAATATGTCTACATGAACTATTAGCAATATTGAATCCTATAGCAAGCCAAATGTGTGGCCTTTCAAAGATATTGTAACCTTTAAGCACTAAGAGTTAGTTCATCTTAGGAACCAGAAAGAGCTTGGTTTTCTAAAGCATGCAAAGGATCAGTCCAGAAAGTTACTGAACTTTAAATCTCCAAGTCTGATATAAAGGTGTGAGTGGATTGCCTTAGCTGTCTACACACTAGGTAATAATAGAAATAAAAATGTAAAATTTTATCAGTAAAGAGCAACAAGAACTAGTTAAATGAGAGACTGCTGGAAAGCTGTACTATCACAGTCAAAACTGAGAAAAAAATATATCACTAACACAAGTCTGTGTGTAACTGAGTTGAATATTTTCAGGGCAAATTTGGACAGTAATTGACAGGGAAGGCTAAATCCAATGAAAGAGTTTATGGACCTGATCCCTGAAGCAGCCACTTGCTACCTAAAAGCCAGAAAATTTGGGCTGGCACCCAAAACCACCAGATCACTCAGTATAGAGCTATATAAAAGTCAAAGCCTTCATTGGCTAGAGGCAGCCAAACAAAACAGCACAGACACATCTGAAATGCTGTCTGGCTTTGCAGCTTAAGGCCTCCATCTTGACAGAGGGAAACTGCTTTTAGCTTCCTCAAGATCCAGACCAGGGAATGCATTCTGAAAAATATTTTCAGCCCTATAAAGCCAGTGCAGCTCTGAGTCAAGCTCAAGAGGTAACTCCGGAAGCAAGCTAAGTTTGAAATCAAGAGGCACATGCAGAACTATGCGGCAGTCTTGAATCTCATGCACTGCAGTTCAATTTAATCATTTGCTGAAGTCCAAAATAATTCTTTTTTTAAGAGAATAAAATTTATGAGTTGGTCGTAGATATTTTCAAGACAGCTGGAAGATGGTCTCTGCCTAGCAGCATACCTTTTATATGAAAATAACTGTGATATCCCATTCTTACTCAAATCTCCTACTTCTCCACCAGATTAAAAGTAATTTTCCTGAACGTAAATATAACAGAGTTCAGTAATGCTTAAAAACAAAACAAAGCAAAACACTCCAAACACAAACACAAAAGGAGTATATCAGGAACTTTTAGAAACGGAACATTATTATGCTTCTGTAAAAATCCATACCTGACAGAAAGAACACAGAGAAATTCTTATAAATGATGGACAAATGTATGGAACTTTCTGTAGTTTAGCAATAGACCTATGATGGGATGCTCAATGAAATTATCAGGCAGCAAGCTTAAACACAAGCACATGAAAACAATTTTCAAAATAATGGTTAATTCAAATTGTAGAAACTGTTGTTACAAAACAATTTAAAGAACAAATTATACATCAATGAAGCATAAGACTAGCTAGAGAAGATAGCTGGGAAAACTTTTTGCAAATGAAATCTTTATTTTGCCAAGCCTTGTTTTAGGTATGCTGATAAAGTATGCCTTTATATATGCCTTGTTCTGTATTTTCTCTAAGTATCTGCTATTCGTCACATGAACAATGGGCTAGACAACTTCTGTGCTGTAGTTTCTGAACCAGAGACTGCAAAGCTGCAGATTTTAACTGGTAACTTCAATACAGAAAATAATGCAACAGTAATTCCAATATCAGAAAGCTAGGACCACCTGCTATAACTTTGCTACTTCAAAGAACTTCTAACCTGTCCCTTCAAACCTGTAATTAGGTTTTTCTTCCCCGCCACCACAGAAGTTCACTCTACTGCATCAGAAACTCACCATCTTGAACCACTTCTTCGTCAGAGTCTCCTTTAGACTTTGTATATTCTAACGTGTAAGAGAGTCCATTGCATCCTCTTGTACGAACACCTACTTTCACACCTACCTGAAAAAAAAAATCAAAAAAGTCATTTCTTCTGCCTGTTCTGCAACATCTAGATAAAAAGTAGTCAGAACAGCAAAATGGAGACATTTACTGTCCACTACCCCTATAGTTTAGGCAGTGGTAAAACGGAAGTGAATTAGCATAACAAGAGAATTAGAGGTAACATTTTTTTCCTTTTACAAAATTGACTATCAAGGTAATGGTAAGCATCAGATGTTTGCTACTGTGGACCAAGCTCTAAGATATGTTTAAAAAAAAGTTTTGAAGTAATAATAAACTACTGGCACTCCTATAGGTGACTAGTCTCATAAAGACAGTGAAATTTTAAAGACATGTTTCTGTGACTTCCAGATTACTCAGATGCTAATTCAGGCACTATTTTAAGATTATTGACAGTAACTTAATTATGAAGCTGTAAGGACAGGCCAAGGGCAGCTGCTAGATTTTTACACTCCTCCTCTAATGACCATCAGAAAACTTCTACTTCAATCCAAAGTTCTGGAAGAATTTGATTTCTTCATTACCCCTATTGCCAATCCCCCATAAAACTCAATCCCTTCCTTACACCAAATATGTCTATTCTTTTACTGTGCTAATCCTTGTTAAAAGCCAACCTAGACAGTATATTTGTAATCATTCACAGCTATCCAACATGGCCTTCTATGTCTGACAAAAAGAGCACCTGTGTAAGTAAAGAACTAAGAAAAGGTGGTACAGAACCTGAAACTATGCATGCACAAGAATCTTTCAAAAGTATCTGTACCATTTTCAGCACACCACTGTTTCATAGTTAAATAGGAAAAGTATGCTGTCTATCTGCATAATCAATGGTACATAAAAAACGTATCAAAACATTTTCATTTGTCATCAAGTAGAATCCTGAACAAACAGTGTATGATCCGTTCAGTCTAAACACCTCTCTCTGCAGGAACTGCTAGGTATAATAGGCTGGAAAACAGGAACACCATTTATAACAAGGAGATGACTGATCAGCTGAGCTGTAGACTTTGTGCTTCCTTAGGATGGTTTAGAGTGTTAGAACAAAGAGTCTAATTAGTTACAGATGTACAGGAAGCAAAATGTACAATGGGCCTTGTACCAAAGTTAAAAAAGAAATGTTCTTCTTGAAATAGTACTTAGTATGGAGCAGAAAACCTAATGCTCGTTTTTATAATGGTTAGAAAGCAAGACAGTTTGTTTTTCCCTGTGAAGAAAAGATGATAAGCTCACTTATTTGGTGAAATGCTGATTACTTACAAAAAAAATACATTTTCTGTCAAGTTTCATAAGAATTATATGTTTTCCAATGGGCACTAATCTACATTTATAATTATATACCTCACAATGAGAATTCCTACAAAAACTAATTAGCAACATCTTAATATCAATAGTTGAAGATCTCTGGCCCTACCAGAAGTCATCATTACACCATATTAGAAGACTTAATTAAAATATAGCTTAAAAATACTTTGAAGCTTAACTTTTTTTCCACCTTTATCCATCTCAAAAGTAACTGTAAAATGAAATGTCATTACAGTCACTTATTTCCTGCATTTCATTTTATAAAGAAATGACACTTAATAAACAAGCTTACACATTCCCCTCCAAAAAAGACACCAACATCTCTAAATTGCTCAGTGTTTATTTCAAACTTCTAGCTTTGTGATCATCAGTTGTGCTAATATTTTAGCACTATGGGATGGCCCTGTTTACACTTACATGCTCAGGTTTATCTTTAAGAAGTTGCTTTATCTTCTGAACGGCTGATGGGGTCTGAAAAACAAAAATAAACACCCAATTGTGAAATGTTATTTTTGTTTATTTGCAGTGAATGCTTGCAACATATTAAACAGCATGTAACATACTTAATCATATTATAAAAAATTCTGTTCCAACTTTGTGCAATCTAATTTTGTCTTACATTGCAGTTTTTTCTCCTATCCGAGAAGTCCACCTTCAGCACCAGCCATCTGTCAGTACTGACTAGCCTAAACTGAGGTCTGATCTCAAGGTGCGTATTCTTCTGTAAAACTAATGATTGCTGAATCTAAGCCTTGCAGAACAGAATACCTGCTTACTCTTTTCCCCACCCACACTGCCAGCAAACAAACAGTTTAAGAACTTCAGTCTTTAATATTAGTGCCCCCCACCCCAAGTCACTACTACAATGCAATCAATTAGTTCTGTTTGTGTGAAATTTTTGTCATATACACACTAGACAAAAATCAATTAGGCACAGAAATGTTTCCGGCCTTCTTCTCTCCTCCCACTAACCTAGACGCGTACTCTGACTTTGCAGAAGCTGAATTCGTAGTTCATACAGATCTAGTTGTTGCAGAAACAACCACAAGAGTTTCCCTTACAAGTTTCTAGGACGCTGAGAAAAAGAAAACCATCAGAAACGTGAAGTTTTCAGTACGAACGGACTTAAGCGCACAAAGCAAACGCCAAGGAGATTTACAGCAGAACACCACTATTAACCTTCATTTGCTACAGAATCGCCGCCCAGCAGGAACTACCCGCCCTGACAAGTGACCGACCCGCACGCACCGCTGCCGCTGTGACCGCAGAGGACGAACCGTCCGTTCCCCGCAGGAACCCCTCTCAAACGCACAGCCCCTCAGCCGCCGACGCTGCCACTTCCGAGCAAGTCCGCCTCCCCAGGTCACGAAAGGACGCAAAGCCTCCGTGACCGGGCAAAACGCCACCCGCGCGGAGCGACCGCACCGGCAGCGGCGCGCGGGGTCTCGTCCCCTGCGGCAGCGGCAGCGCGACGCGCCCGGCACGGCTCGCATCGGGGAGGGACCCCTCCGACCCCCTCCTCCTTCCCCACCGAGCGGCGCCCAGCCGCAGCGCGCAGCCGGCAGCCTC
>VXAL01018382.1:48325-69556 GCA_013399475.1 Chauna torquata
CCGGCCGCACACAGGAACGTGGGGGACCGTGGCTGAACGGGCCCCGTCCACGAGCAGCACAGTCAGAGAACGCGGGCGCTCCCTGACGAAGCGCAGAGGGGCGTTTTTAAATACCCGCGAGCAAGTCGGTCGGGACCGGTCGTCCGACTGCATTTTCTCCAGCGAGGCGAAACACGTCTGGCACTCAGCTTGGGCACGCAGCCTCCTCTGAGACACGCGCATTTAGGGGCCGGGGGCTTAAGTCAACGACCCCTATGCCTACAAGCTGGGAGCTTGCGTGCGAACGCACCTGATGTTCTCCACCACTGCCATCTACCATGCGGGCAGAAGGAGGTTGACGTTCTTGCGTTTCCTCTGGGTGTTTCCAATCATCGTTCAGCAGAAAGGTGACTGAAGAATACTCAGCATAAAAGAGGCAGCATGGGCTAGGTAAATAGCCTTTTATTAAGGTGCTTTTCATCTTCAGTACATTACCAAAAGAAGATAAAGGCAGAAGTCAGTATTAAAACCTACGTAGTTCAAGTGAACAAGAAAGAATATCTAAAACCTCATTACTATAGGAAAAAATATATTCCTCACTAGTAAGCACCCATTCCTAGTAGCTACTTCATTCACGGAAAAGGTCATTTTTGACGCAACTTCTGCAGTTCTTACAAGAATGTGATCAGGTTTACAAAAGAAAGTGTTGCATATTAAAGATGTTTAAATAAAATATTAAATGAATGACAAAGCTGCTTTACATATATCTATAAAAACAAGTCTCACCAGAACAACTGAATTGGAGATGCTGGATTTGTGTTCTGAACAGTTTATTTTAAAAGGAAATACGAATCAAGATAGCTATCTAGGTAACTACTACACTAAGATTAGATTGCTTATTTAAGAAAGCCAGTTAGCTGTGCTGCATTACCTGAAACAGAACTTCTTCCTTCTCCTTTCTTCAGCACTTCAAACTAACTACTCATAGCACAAGACGTTTTCCAGCTTTGGAAACAAGGACGTCAAGAGCCCCATAGCACCTGGGGGGCGATATCACAGGGAACAGCACAACTGATTAATTCAGTGTCCCTCTGTATCCTTAGAGGGACTGAATATACAGGTGGCAGAGATCTTCTAAACTATTACTGTATTATTATTTTACTAGTATTTAGTACGTAGTTGTAAACTATTAATAGTATATATATATTTAGAAACTTTTTATTAATGCAGTGTGTCTTTTCAGAGTTTTTCCTCATATCTGAAAAGTCACTCCCTTGAAAATGTACTCCCAGTAAGACAAGAAGGCTCATGGATATCAACAATGTTATTAAGAACCTACTTTTCTTGTATATTAATTTTCAGTCTCTTTCCTAAATTTTACAACGAACAAATCCAGCAGATATGTAATGCCTCATCACCCATGTTTATTCTGTGACATACCATTCTGTTAGTAAGTTAGGACTGTGCTCTTTAACTATTGTTTAGGCAAACAAAGACATTTACTAGTTATTGGTTTAATGCCTGTAGCCCAGCTTTGGAGGTTTTAGTCTAGGGCTATGAGATCAGTAACTATACAGAATTAGTAGTTTCATAAGGAAGCAGGAGCTTCGAAGTGAGAAGACTGGTAATCTGCAGAACAAGTTTTCATTCAGATGCGAATTTAGAAATCTCAAAATTGAAAGTCTTACTGTTAAACTACAAAATATCACAACAGGAAGAGGGTAAGTATGCATAAATATGATTTATTTAGTTTTTAAAATATCTTTTATCTGTGAGATTATGCCATCGTCTCTTAGAGGTTTATACATATCATTCCCATCAGCAAAAAATGAAGACAGTCTCAACAGAGGACTAAGTGAACTATACAGGAGGCATGTTGGCCTTTCTACTTATGGGGGTATGCATGAAAAATACAAGAAAACTTATTTTTTCAGGGGAAAAGAATGGCTTAATTTTATATGAAGAAATAAGCTACAGAAGACAAAATTGGAATTATTTTCTGTTTGTTGCTGGCTAAGATTGTGATTGAAAATATGGTAAGAAAATAAAAAAGAAATTTTGGGGGGAAGTTGCACATCTAGAAATTTACAGATAGCTGGTTACAGATTGATGAAAACGAAAACAGGAATTAGGATCCCAGCTCCCTGAGGTCACTTTGGAAATTCTAGCTTTCACTTTTAGTAAAAAAAAAAAAATAGATAAGGAAAAAAAAATTAAACATAACATTTCAAAAAACAGATCATTCTAATAAGTTAATCATTAATTTTAACATTTAAGTCAGGAATACTGAAAACTACAACCTAAGAAGAAATATAGAAACTTAAGTCTGAATTTCAATTTTTTTTTATTTATTTCAAAGTCATAAATAACAGTGGTTTCAATTTTACGATGTAACTATTTCCTGAACAAGATAGAGAGTACTTTACCAGCTCTGGAAGGACTTCAAGTAAAGCTCAAGTTGATAATACTACTTAAATTCTTGGCCGGTCCAAGGATCCCATTCACATTTCATGAAAATGGACGTTTTCCCCAGTTGCCATATATCATTTCTCTATTCCATAAAGCAGTTATGTCTGTATCCCCAATGTCATGAAAAAGATTCTTAGCAGCATCAAACAGGACTGACCTGTTTCTTAGTCTTTTTTTTTTTTATCCCCCTCCTCTCCCTCCCCNTACATATGTTTACTAGTGTCCATATTTTCTGTTCTCTACATGGGAAAAAAACAAACAAAAAAACCAAAAAAAAATACCACAAAAACCTGTTTGCAAACACAACTGTAGCAGTCTACAAACATTTCATACACTTTTACACAAGGATTCAGTAAACAATCAACATTTACAAATATTTGCTCCTTCAAAAAATTAACTTTTGAAGAAAATACGTTATATTTGGCTTGCACACAATTTTAGTGCATTTTAAAATGGTCACGCTGAATGACAAAACCTTGGTCCATTTTTAGCACCTGCCCTTATCTATATGATTTACCTAGTAAACAAATACAAAACAGGGTGGCTTTCTATTAAAATGCTCAAACAACCTATTTAAGAGCAGGGGTCCATGGTATGAGACCATATTAAAATCCAGTTGTTTTTTTTTCTAGCAATTTAAAGGAAGTTTAAAGAAACATGGGTATTTTAAGTTGAAGATTGTTTATGCTGCTGTCCTGTGAATCCAGATGCTTTAGCCAAAGTAAGTTTTTAAGTGAATGAAGGGCCTGTATTGCAATTTAACAGTGCTTCATATCCCTCATGATTCTTGTTGGGTCCTCTTCTGTGAGGCTTTTCCCTGAGTCATATATTTATTGGAAAGGCTGCCTGAGATTGGGGGGGAAAAGAAAGCATCACACTTTAAAGGTTTAAAGGTTTCAAAAACAAAAAACAAACAAACAAAAACAAAAAAACCAACTGAAACAGACAGGAGGAAATTACTGTTAAGTCAAACTATAATGAAAGCACGTGCAGATCAACTTTGTAACATCAGCTGCCAGAGGACAGCAGGAAATACTAAAATATAAAAAGAAAATAGATTTTTTTCAACTATAAACACCCAACAACAAATTGCTTTGCGCTTTAAATCCCCAAGGTTGAAAGAGTCTTGCGATGAAAACAGGAAGTACTGTCCCCAGCCCACACAAAACTGAAACTCTAATGAGATACTTAATAGCAGTTTAGTCTTCAGAAGTTTGTGAAGACTACTCAAATCCCCCTTCAGGTGCCTCAGAAGAGTTTTATATATTTCATGGAAAAACCCAAGCTGATAAATGGTTTACAATTGCACTCAAAACTCAAAGTAATTAAAAAAAAAAAAAAGTTGCTTTTAAAATCTTCATTGTACCAGTTAGTAAGTTAAGTGTGTGGAATTACTGTAAGGAAGCTGCAGTGGTAACCATGCATCTAACACAATGCACAAAACATCTCTGATCCAGAGAGAGTACATAAAGGCCTTTATGTCATCATCTGACTGCTACTTGTAATTTTAACTTTCTTGCATTTTGGCAGCTCAGACAAAGGATGTGCTTTCATAGTCTCTCCTAAGTTAGCTGATCATGTGGAATTCTAGACGATTAGTCTGAGGAAGCCTCACAAGAAAGTGCTCCACATGTCGTCCCTGAAGAGAAACACAGAACCCCATGTATGCCAAAACAGAGGGAAGAGAAGAGAGAGATTGATAAAAACACTGTATCTTTCTGCAAAATAAATCTATCAGAGTTAAATAAAGAACAAATGGCTGACAGAATTGACATGCCTTATAAGTTTTGTGTTGCAAAACACAACTCAAAAGATGCACTTTTCCAGCTTAAAACGAACAAACCGTGGCTTCACTTCAGAATTATCTAGCAACCTGTCCAGACTGCTGCTGTGTTCAGCAAATTGGGCAGAGTTCCCATTAGGACTGATGGAGAAAGCAAGTTAAATATGCATGCTTTTACACAGAACTTCTGAATTGAAGTTAAGAGATACAAACCTGACTGGGGGCTCAAAAACACTTTTCCTTTTTGTTTCTTTTTCTCTTCGTGTATAAGCATTCCCTGTAAATAACACATATATATTGATGAACCAATCAAAATTGAATTACAGCAATTCCCCTCTCCACCCCCAAGGTTCTCCTTGAAAGCTTAAGTAAAGCTATTTTTAGTTACTTTGCATGGGTTTCAGAATATTTAAAGAGAAAAAGCTCCAGGAAAAGGAACGCTTAGTGTTTACCTGATTTAATCTACCAGCATGTTTGGCAGCAGTAGGTAAAGAAGGGGATCCACACAACACCTCTGGTTTGGAACCTCCTGAAAAGGTCACAATATAACCAAAATTTACTAGTTTGAAACTAGTTTCCATCAGGTATCCTAAGATACAAACATACAAAGATACTTGCAATCTACCTTCACAGCACAGAAAACACAAGATATTGCTATAATCCTCCATTTTATAATACGGAAAATGGGCACAAAGTGAGATGCATCTATAGTTATGCATCTAAGGAACCTTCTCCCAAATCTACAGAGGAAGACTGGGACCTTCAGAGAATGAATGAAGATAAGGGGTTAAGTGAATTGTCCAAATTCCCACAAAATGTTTGTAGCACAGCAAGGAACAAAATCAAATCTCTTGGGTCCAGTTCTTAGTCTTCTACTCAACTATAGAGAACACTTCAGGCACTAAGCAAGCAAAAAAGACAAAGCCCAAGCTAGATTAATTCTCATCCTCTTCAAATTCAAATATAATCATTCCCAAAATACCCATCATTTCCATCAGTGACTCCAAAACAGACAGGCATACTCCCCTTCATGTCAGCAAACTCAGTATAATAGCAAATGGAAGAAAGAGCGAGAAATGCTCAAAGATAAAGAAACTCCAAAGTTAAGTTTAGACTTGACATACACCTTCAAAATGTCAGAAGCTGAATGAAATGTGGCCTCAATTTATAAACATCTTTTTTGTCCAGCCAATACTTCTAGTGGTTTATCAAATTAAGAACACTCCCAAATACCCTGAAAGTTCTGAATGTATTTGCAACCACTGTCCTACCACTTCCAGTACTTTGGCAGCACAGTCTTACGCCCTCTTCCACCAAATATATCTGATTAAGAAGAGTCTCCTTATGCGAGCCAGACAGAACACTTTTGCTAGTAGAGAAGAGCTGGTTTGAAATTATGTTTATGCAACGGATTCCTATGTTTTACTTTAAGACATCAAGTAATGATCAATCTGTAAAGCATTTTTTCTATAGTATGAATTTAAATGCTCCTAGGTTTACCTACAGGAAACCTGTAATACTGTGTTCCTTTGGAAGCTAGCTAAAAGTACCATTCACCATCTTAAGAAGTTTCATTATAGAGTGATTTTCATTTACAACATAGACAATGAGAGATCTGTAATCTGAAGGATGACTTAGATGCTGCTTCACAGTTCACTTTTTTGTTCAAGTCTGTCAGTCAGGATCTAGGTTTGGGGCAAATTTTTTTTTTTTTAAACTTAAAGTTGCAAATTGACTCCAAGAAAAATAAGACAGATGGCTGCACTCACCTGACTGCTGAGTTAGGAGGAACGTTCCTTATTTTATTTCATTCACAGTATTTATCTAAGCAATTTATTTTATTTAGTTACCTTATGGAAAAAGTCTGTTTTATGTGATGGGAAGATCTGTAGGCTAGATTTTACTGCTATTACAGTGTGCTGAAATAGAAGCTGTAATTTGAAACGTCAGCAAACTCTTATGTAGCAAGGACAATGGAAGCAATTTCAACATACACTCTACACTTCCTATTACTACCGTCTTACCTGCTAAAGAAACCATGTAAAATCTCAGGATATGGCAGAGTTTTGAAAGGTAGGTGAAGATGAATGGAAAACTGACAAAAGTGTGACTACATTTTAAAAAAAATGAGACAGCATTTACGTGATGCCATTCAAACAAAAACCTTTATCCATTAGTCAACCCTGTTAAAAATTTCAAAACTTTAAGTTCTGCTTAAACTACTCAGCTTGATCAGTTTCATACCTGCAGCTACTTTATATTGTGGGCATTCCTTTTTAATATGACCTTCTCTTCCACAGATAAAACAACGTTTTTCTCTTAACTCTCTGTCTTCCAGCCATTTCCACTTCTCTGCTGATTGCCTGGGAGTCTTTTCTCTTCCAGTTTCCACTATTCCCCTTGCAGGTTTGCTCTTCTGAGGTGTAAATAAATGCAACTTTCCCTCCTTCACTGAGCTCTCTCTTTCTGTTGTTTTATTCTGGGTTTCTTTGTCCTCTTTGCTTCTTTTTTCTTTGTTTTCTGTGTACCTCTGGTTTTTGCTGTCTTCGTAATCACGTCGCCGCCTTAGTCTGCAAGAGGAAAAGGCTGCAGAGTTTATACGCCTTATATACAGACACGGAGGAAAAAAACTCAAGCACTGCATACGAACAATAAAAGTATTTCATGTGTCTCTTCAGCAGGTTAAATAAAGTTAAATCCCTTTGACTTTCCTAACAAACAGTTCTACACTGATGTAACATACATTTAATAATTTAACTTTACTATTAGATTACAATACAGCTGAAATCCTGATAATTATATCTCAAAAATATAAACATGAATATGAAGATCTGTGTGCTGAAGCTGTAAAGACAGTGGAAGAAAAGAAACAAAATGCTAACAATAGATAAAAGCAAGGCTATCATTGTATTTCTTACTTGCACAATTCCATCAGAAATCTAGCTTCCTTCCTTCCGAAACTGTGTATATTCCCAGTATCTCTAAAAATCTTGTATACTGGGAGAAGCTTCCAACATTGAAAGTGACTTAAAGATCTATCTGTGAGGACCCAGGTATCATTACTGAACTGGTTTTATTTAACTTAGTTATCCATGACCTGGAGAAGGAGCAATCAGTGAAATCTCCAAGTTTGAAGAGGATAATAAGCTCCTTCGTTCAGTCAGATGCAGCATGAATGGCAAGCAACCTGAAGAAGCTCATAGAACTGAATGAATTGGCAAAATGATGGCAGATGAGCTTCAACATAGATAAACCGTGGATAATGCATCTTTGTAAAAACACTCTAAAACATGTCCATATAATGTTGAATTAGCAGCTGGCAATTAGAACTAAGGAAAGACGTCTTGGAAAAAATTTACAGAAATCTCAAAAAAAAAAAAAAGAAATCAATCCACTGACAAACAGTAGTGGCCAAAAAGGTTAACAGGATATTGGTATCATAAGATAAAACACTAAGAACATGGTAGAAGGGACCATTTTTTTTTGCTATGTAAAAACCGTGGTGTGCCTATATCTGAGTGCTGCATGTTGGTCTGGTCTCAATATTTTAAGAAGGAAGTAGTGGAGTTAGAGAAGGTATAGAGAAAGGCAGCTAAAATGAAGGGAGCAACTGTCTAAAGAAGAAATATTAAAAAAGGCTCAGACATTAACTTGGAAAGAAGCTAGAGGGTGAACACAATCATGGGTTACGAACTCATCAAGGCAATATCATTACTGACTAAATCCATAATGCTACGCTTATGAAATGCTTATGAAAGTAAATAAGTTTGGTTTAAAACACATAAAAGAATGTACTACTTTACAAAGCAGTTAGCATACTTCTGGAACTGGTTACCAAAGAAGATTGTTAAGGAAAACAGGAAAATCAGGTTCAGAAAAACAACTAAAAAGAGACAAAATTGTAAACAACTCCAGTCCACAAAGGAGTACTAACAGAACACAGCAGGAATGTATTCTAACATCTCTTATTCAGCAACTGGATATGATGGAGCAATGCAAGAGAAGAGATTCCAGAAGACAGTCAACTAGTGTGCCCTCCATAAAAAGCACCTTCTATGGCAGTGGCTGGACAGAGGACTCACGGGACAAGACCACTGATGTATCTCTAAAGCATTTATGTTCTTAGATGCAAAATCCCATTGACTTTTGCTGTAATGCTATATAGAGTATAGCTGCGTATGTACACATTTAGCACTGCTACTCTAATCTTCCTTCTAAATAAACATAAGGAAATGTTCCACATAGATCCCAGAACTATACTCACTTTCTTCGCATGGGACAATCTTTCATGAAATGGCCAATTTTACCACAAATTCTGCAGCATCTATCGTTTGGTGCCAATTCACCTTCTGTCAGTACCTCTGGATCAAAGAAGTACTCCTGAAAAAAAGGAAAAAAAAAAAGATGCATTTAAATTGCAAATCCATACACTTGGCAATCAAGACAGATAAGCAAATGTTGAACTACAGTAAGAGTTATGGAAAAGAATAAATCCTTTGTGTGTAGCTGAACTCCTGACACTGCTGCCTCTTCTTCACAGGCAGCCTGATGACTACCCGGTCTGCAAGTTCTTTTTTAAAACCACAGTCTTAAAAAAAAAATGGTAAGCTGTTTTTGATATGGACTAAAATATGGAAAAACCTGCACAGTTGATATCTCACTTGATTAGTATTCTGCATGCCCCCACATTTTACACAACGTGAAAGCAGTACTCAATAACTGTTAAAGATTTATTAGAGCACTGTTGAAATTCAGAAGAGAAAAGCATAAAGAGAGCATAGTCATATTCCCACAACTGATAAATTAAACGTCCAAGAGCATGCATATACTGCTCTTAGAAGCAGCTTACCATTTTTGATGGATATTCTTTAGGGAATATTTTTACAGGAGTACCAAATACCCTTCTGCCATTGATAAAAGCCTTCATTATAAAATTCGTCACTAGGGAAACAAAAAAGAAGAAAACATCATGCAAACATGAAACAAGCCAGTAAAATAAGATCCAAGACAAGATCATCACTTTGTACCCAAATCTGTCAATAGGAAACTTACTTTTTCTTGATAATCCAGCTCCAAGATTGTGGTTCAAATCAAAGGGGTCTGTATAAAAAGCATCACAGACATTACTCAAGTCCATGGCAAGGTCAGCAATATATGTACACGGACAACCCAAGACAGCTATTCCCAATGCAGAATTAATATGTCGAAATTAAACTGCTTTTCAATAAATTAAAAAAAAGTTAACTCAACGGACAAAGGACCACAGTAATCCAGCTCTAAAGTGACTGAAGTATCCTGGAGCGCATTAAGCACAGTATAGCTAGACAATTCAGGGAAGTGACTGTCCTGCTCTATTCTGCACTGATGTGGCCTTACCTCAAGCACTGTATGCAGTTTTGGCAGCAACAATATAAGAAGGACATGAAACTATTAAAGAGTGTCCAAAGGAGGGCTACTAAGATGATGGTGAAGGGTCTAGAGGGCAAGATGTATGAGGAGCAACTGAGGTCACTTGGTTTGTTCATCCTAGAGAAGAGGAGACTGAGGGGAGGCCTCATGGCGGCCTGCAGCTTCCTCACGAGGGGAGCGGAGGGGCAGGCGCTGATCTCTTCTCTGTGGAGACAGCGACAGGACCCGAGGGAATGGTATGGAGCTGTGACAGGGGAGGTTCAGTTAGGAAAAGGTTCTTCACCAAGAGCGTGGTCGGGAACTGGAACAGGCTCCCCAGGGAAGTGGCCACAGCACTGAACCTGCTGGAGTTGAAGAAGCATTTGGACAACACTCTCAGCCATGGTCTGATTTTGGGTGGTCCCATGTGGGGCTAGGAGTTGGACTCGATGATCCTTGTGAGTCTCTTCTAACTTGGGATATTCTATAATACTATAAAACAATAAATCGTATGTGGGGGCAAAACAGTAGAAGTTCTTCCCATGAAAGCCATATGCGCCAGAAAATGGCTTAGGGAACACTTCTAAAATGTATCACTGCATTTGCTTGATCGAGACCTTGGTATTAACAGTGTAATACGTATATAGCATTAAATCAGTCATTCAAATATGGACTCTGCAAACCTTTGTATTAGTGAGAAACGCTCAAAGTATGAAGTCTGCTTTGTAGCTTCTTTGCAGATGGAAAAAAGAATTTTTAGCCCTATTGAAACTCATGGGAATTCTACAAAGATTTAAAAACATGAGGAAATAGCAACTTACACAGTAGCAACAGAAAAATAAATAAGCCATGTGGAAAGACATGTGGATATTTAATGTCCACATTTCATGTGCACATTGTGTACGTTATGTGTTTTTACCTTCAATTACAATGTATTTGGAGGTCCACTGCTTCTTGAAAGTTGTAAGCAGATTCTTCCTCCTAATGCAGATGACATGCTCTTTAAAATCAAATTCTTCGGTGTAAAAACGGAGAAGTCCCAGCCACAGTTGCCCAACAGATTCAGTGTTTTTGCCACAGTCAGGCCAAACAACTGGCTGAAAAGGACAGAAATGCTTTTATTTCCAACACTTACACTAGGCAGAATAACTTTCTTAAGTTGGATACTCCAACAATATCAGTTTTATTTTATAAAGAAACATGATTCGGTTACTTCAGAATACTTCCCTTCCCAATTGGTATTAATAACCCAATATTGACTTTAAAATGGTATATTTTTTGAACACTAACAACAAAAGTGGGGAATTAATAATATTTCTAACATTAGGTTTTGCCTGTTATCCAAAAAAATTATTAATTCACTGTAAGTGCCCACTTAATACAAAATTATCCAACAGGTTTTGTCAACTACTGCTAGATACGTAACTAGTATTTGAAGGAGTTCTCTACCCAGTAATGTGACACAGGCAGCAATTAATCATGATTAACACCTTAAAGTAATTTCTTTTAAATTTATTTCCTCAGATTATGCATTTTTGTTGTTGTTGTTGCATACATGCTTGCATTACCGAGCTGAATACAACTAACTATGTTCTTAAAGCTTCACATTGGGATTTTCAAAGCAGTAGCTACTCCAGTTTCACTTCTGTCTTCAAATATGGTGGATGAATATAATGTTTCTTAAAATGAATTCTTTTTCTTTTGCAGAGGTACAGGTAGCACCATTTCAAATTCACCTTTCTGATTTACTCACCAACTCTTCTATGTTATCAAAGAAATAAACGTTCCAACCATCAACTAAAATTTCAGGCTTTTTTGGTTCTTTGTAGATCTGAAAACATAGTATTAAACTCATTAGAAGAGCCTTTAAGATTCAGCACTGACACTCCTCTGGTCAATACTGTGGACAACTATTCATTTCTTTTGATATACTGTACCTCTTGAAGAACAGGGATGACAGGTGGATTTCTCTGCTGAAGAAAATAAAGCACCATAAGTGTATATGCATAAGAAGAAAGGCTACCTCGAGATGCATCTCCAATGTCACACATCTAGAAAAAGAAACACAAATTAATTTTTTATGGTTATCGTCTCTTACTGCAGGCACTACTGCTTCTAGAATGTTTGAAACAAACTCACCTTTGTGAAGACTTTCATTGTGTAACACAGATATTTTACTCTAGGATCAATGGCTGCATATGATGATAGGAGTCTTGTATTATGCAAGGCCTATGGAAATAATAAAGTCATATACAAAATACAGGAGCTCTGAAGAAATGAGGGAATAAGCTGAAAACACAAAAAATGTTTTTAGTCAAGAGAAGAAAAAGTCAACGAATGATTCAGAGCACTGCAGACTGAGAGTTCACATGTATACATGTGTACTTCTTCCATTCTAATTTATTTAAATGAGTTTGCATACAGAAAGTCTACAGAGTTGTGTGCTCAACAAACACAGATGAAGCCCTGTGTAGTAAAATTTATATTGAGAAAGGAAGCATTCAACAATGAGGTTATCATCTGCTCTGTTAAAAAGCTGACAAACAACCCTCATCTGTTCAGAAGTGGTACAAAGCAGCATTCACAGAACAGTACGTCAGAAAGGGAAGCATTCATCTACTACTGCACTTTCAAAACATTTGGTGGAATATAAGTTCTTGAACTAAGAGATATCACTCCAGAATGTGAGAGCTAGCAACTGACCCATCTGGATGCATAACTTCAAGAACAGACTTTCAGACTTTCTTAATGGTTGAGGTATCCTCCTCAAGACTCCCCTTGGGCTCATACAGAAACTTCATAAAAGTTTAATGCTTGGCTCTAAAACTTACTTTCCTGTGATGTTGCAACAAACTGGCCACTGAAGTTCAGAGACATTGAATAAAACAAGACGCGCTTAAAATATTTGGCCAAGGACTCTTTTTTTTTTTTTTAAAGTGTAATGTGTTCCAGTTCAGGCAAGCTGGATTCTAAATCACTATCCCAGGTCTCAAAGGCTAGCCAAGAGTTGTTATGGGAAGTGAGGGATGGGAAAGCTGAAGTTACATTATTTTGTCTTTCTGAGTTACAGCAAGAATTAAACACCTAAAACACTATTGCTTACTATTACTGAAGAACTAATATATCGTCTTATAGATGTGACAACTCTAAATTAGTCTCAATTGTGCAACTGACTCCACCCAATTTAAAAAAAAAAAAGCCTTTTGCTTGGAAATGTAAAACTGAAATAGGTAACCGGAAACAGTCGATTATTGAACCTCAAAAACAGATAACCTTACCAGAGTGTTATATAAACTGATGTCTACTTCAAGACCACTTCTGACATGGAAAAATTTGACAATTGGGACTTTAGCAGTTGTTATAGGCAAGACACTTCTTAGACCTAGGAGGAAATGTTTAATTACTAAATGACTGCAATACAGTCATAATAGTATGGAATGCTCTATAAATAACCCCAAACTGTACTAAGAATGCTACAAAATAAAATCTTAGTTGATACTAAAATTGTATCAGCTATATTTTAATATTGACTTAGGCATTTGTCAAACACTATGAATCTACTAAATATAATATATACAAATATAGGTATGCCCCCAATAAAAAAAAAAAAGATCAGTATAAACGTAACAGAAAAATAAGAGATCACTTACACTTCACTCCATTTATATAAAAGTCATTTGAGATAAACCAAAACAAGCGCTATTAAAATCATATTTTCTTGTAGATTAAGCAGAATACCTAGTGCAAGGTTGTATTAGATGACCTTTTACCATTACCTTAGCAGGCCCTGCACATACAAATACAATGTAACTACTACCTTGAAACCTCAAACTTTAACTTAAGTCTTGTTCCTATGCATGTAAGTTATGAATCTACTATCTGTCCAATTCAGAAGCGGTTGTATTGCATTATAACCCTAAAAACCTACACGTGCAAATAAACCCAACCCAAATGTCCACAACATACACCCTTACTCTTACTAAGTTCATCAATACAGTTTTTTCTCAATGATTTTCCATCTACAGTGCCCAGAACTTTGTCACATCAATTGTAGTCACAAACAGAACCACTTATTTCAATATCCAAGAGTTACCTGACTGTTTCTTGAGAACTTTTGCTAAATCTTCAATGATTCTGATGCAATCAAGTCCCTAAGACATTAAGAAAAAAGTCAAAACTGAAATATCTGCTACAAGTATTTCAGACGAACCTTTTATTAGTTGCCATTTAAGCTTAAAGTTGCATATTTGTGTTTCATATCAAAGAATTATGTACATACCAGAAATTGTTTCAAAATAGTACTTGTAAACTCAGTGCTAGACAGTATCCCAATGCAAGCTTTTTTAAAGTTTTTATTAGGCATGAAAGGAAATTTGTCCTTTCCATTGTCTTCCATTTCCAGTTGTTTATGCTACAAAGCATATTATTTGCACAGCTAATATTAGAAGTTATGCTAGTGTTTAATCCAAAAAAAAACCTGACTACCAAGAGTTCTTAAACTCATGCCTAGACCAATAGCAAAAAAAAAAAAAAAAAAAGATCATCTACTTTTGTGGCACCCATTAGTGTTTTCCTCCAATCTGAAAAGTTTTCACATAAGTTTGCTACAATATATATACAATATAAAAAAATTTTGCATTTATTAAAAAAACAAAAACAAACAAGAACAAAAAAACCAACCAACTTGTCAAGCTACCTCAGCAGTTTCCAGCCCATCCATTGTCATACAGATATCAAGGTCACTTTGTTTGAAGCCAAAGCCATTTTTTGAGGAGCCAAACAAATTCAGCTTTGTTCCTGTAAGAGATGTGATGGGTTACAATCACATGTTGACAGAATCTCAGTCTGTGTATAGCTTCAAACCACCGCATGCTTTTTAATACATGCATGAAAACGCTACCGTTTTTCTATGGTACTTCAAAACTTATTTTCTATCAACTGGAAAGAATCTCTGCTTTTACTGATTCAGATGAGAAGTCTGACAGATCCAGAAACAAATTAGGTGGTCTGATAGTTAAGTCATCAGCATGCAGGCCTGGGCTGAAATCTTATTAAAATATGTAAGATTGCTCTCTATAAGAGATCTTTAAGACAAGGGACACATCTGGTAACATACCAGGCTCCAGAAAAAAAAAATCTTTCGTGAATTTTAAGAGCCTATGCACTGAAGTCCAGGTGCTACAGCCAAAAAAATCCAGAAACAAAACAACAGTTTCAAACAGCTAGGGTCTGAGGACAACTCAGAATTTTAAAATATTTCAAAACCAATAACCNACTAAAATATTGTCTCTTCACCTTCAGATTATTACTCCTAAGACGGCTCTTAAACACTACAAAAAGCTTGTTGTTTGTAAGAACATATACAAGAAGAAGCCTGGCTAAAGAATGAAGCTATAACACCTACCATAAAACTGCTCTACTATTGCTTTGATTTTCTCCTTAATTTGCCATTGTTCCTTCCTACTGATGCGTTGTTTTTATGACTCAGCCAAAGAAGGCTTAAAACAAAACAGTGGGGGGTTGTTTTTCTTTTTTCTTTAAAAAGAAATAAATAATTTAAAAACAAAAATAACCCCCAAAAAACAACTGATATAGTTTGAGCCTTTCTTGTTTGTTCGAAGAAATAAAATTAACATCAACAGGAAGGGAGTCCAGGGCATGATACACAAGGTAGAGACATTAAACTGTATTAGTTACGTGGTTATTGTAATGGAAGATAACAGAAATTAATATAATGATATATAGTAAAGCTGAGCAACAGTACAGATGGAATGTTCAAAACTAAGTATTTATTATGCTCATATGACATCTTTTCTTCGAAAACACAAGCATGAACTCACCGAAGTATGAATATAAAGCTTGAACTACCTCATTACCTGGAAATTCCAGTCTAATGAAGTTTTCCAAGTTTTGTCGTATATGTTCCCGAGCCTGATCCTCTACGGTATTTGGAGCAAAATCCTCTTAAAAAACAAACAACAAAAAACAATTAAGGTAAATTGATCTGTCGAAAGAGTCAACAAAAAAGATTCAAATGAAAAAGTGAGGGGTGCAGGGGGGAGAAAAAAGTAAGAGAAGATTCAAATGTGAAGGAAAAAACAAGGATGAAGTAGAAGAGAAACACCTGTTCAAAGAAAAACATTAATTAGATAAATAATGCATTTTGTCTGGTCAGAAATGGAGAGAGAGAAAGGAGGAAAGTTGGGTCACTCTGGAAAGAACTAAAGTGGAGAACAGTATTCTGACTCCAGTTTTTCTAGAACATTGAAGTCTTTGCTTGCTCAGAACCGTTACTTGAATGGTTAATTTAAAAGCACCACTCAAAAAATTCCACCCCAAACTAAACTCTTAGATTTATATTAAGATGCTTAACTGAGTAACTAGACAGCGAGTGTATGGAAGGTGAACCTAAACATTTTGTATTTCTCTATATACAAACTCTAGATACAGTCCTGTTGTAGCCTTACAAATCTTAGGAAGTGTATCCCTAAGAGTTGGATGCAGTGTGGCAAGTAAACTTCTCACCAAAACAACATTAGCCAGTGGCTATTTCATTGGTTTTTGCAATTCTTTTCTTCCCCACAACAATACACAAAGGAAAAAAACTTACGATAACACTGGACACAAACTTGATCTAGAATAATTGAAAATTTGGGTGTCAGTGGTGGCAGTGGGTCTAGCTCAATTTTCTTGAAGTCTTCTGGACAATCCCTCTTTAAGTGACCTTCCCGCTTGCACAAGCTACACACGACTGTAGGAGACTGCACAAACAGAAAGCAAGATTGGTTTCAAAAATGAATATGAGTAGTACTTTTGTTTAACTGATAAATGAATGCAAGCAATATGATTATGTTCTGTTAAAGCTTGCTTACCTTGCCCTTTGTAAAAGCTGGTTTACTAAATTCATAAAAGAGTTCAGATTCTAAACACTGTTCTATTGCTGTGTTCTCTTCAGAAAGACTTCCCTTCTCAGTAAGATCCTCTTGACTCAAATTGATCCTCAGAGATCCATCCATATTTTCTTTGAAGCGTTTGTCTTCATATTTATTGGTGATGGACAAATCATCATCTTCCTCTGACAGTGCATCCTCATCTCCAGATCCAGGGAACGTGTTATCTAGTTCACCTTCCGCTCTTACAATACCACCACACACTGTCTGGTTTAAAAGACTCGGGTCTTCCTCCTCTTCCTCCTCCTCCTCTGAGTTAATCATTTCAGATAATTGACTCTGTGTTGAACGTATGAATTTCTGGGGGGATTCATCTAGTTCATCAGTACCTTCAGTGCTCTCCTCATCAACATCAATCTTGTCATCCATTATACCACTGCACTCTAAGCCGAACTCATCACTCTCTGTAAGTGCCGTGTTTTGAAAGCCTTCCAAGTCTGAATTACTGCATGTTTCTATATCATGCTCAATCATCGTAACAGGGAGATCTCCACTATCACTGTCTTCCTCCATTCCCTCCTGCTCAGTAGTCAAGATATTATTCCATCTTCTTTCTTGTTCTTCCTCCTCCTCCTCCTCTTCTTCATTTCCACTCTCTGTCTCTTCACAGCTTGGTTTAAAACCCTCATTATCTCCAGAAATAACTTCTTCAACTATGCAGTCCGAATCTTCATGGGCAATTCCCAAATGACCTGTATCATCAGCCAATTCTTCTTCTGTCAAGCTTTCTGAACCATCGCACACTTTCGAAGGATCAGTTCTATGTCTCTGAGGAATATCTGTAGTTTCAATTACATAATCTTCCACTACTGCTGTGCTCATTGTACCATCCAAGTTTTGCAAGTCAGAATTTTCACGCTTTATAGCATCATTTCCATGGTCCAACTTTTGGGATTTTTCCTCGTTGGCATTTGGAGGAGACTTTTTGCTCAATTTCACAGTTTTTTTGTGAGGCAAGGCAAAATACTTGTAAGTTGCTCTCAGGCAGTGAAGAATATACTCGTACATCAGCTGGCTATTCAGAGTTCTTGCCACATTCCTTTTGACTGAGTATGGGTCTAGCAGAAAGAAAGAGTGAGCCAGCAGTGTAGGAATTAATTTTTATTTTTAAATAATTTACATCCTTAAAAAACTTAAATCTACTACTGTTTATTACTTTAAAACATTGTGTAGGCACAAAGTCTATGAATTGCACTGAAGACTTAAGTGCACTCACACTACTTTTGATAACACTGAAAAAACACCCAAAAGAAATGTAAAACTGATTTTTTTTTTCAAAACATGTTCTACTGTAATATTGGAATCACAGTCCAATGCTAAAAAAATTCTAAGTTATTGCACATGATGTCAATAGCCAAGAAAATATGCTGGGAAATGAAAGATAAGAGTTCTTTAAAGGTTATTGATACAGTTTATCAATAAAATTTATTGATAATATACCTTCCACAGCAATGCGCTTTTTAGGCCAGTCCTTTAACTCACGAGACACCTTTTCTTTGAGTCGTATGCTAATAACCAAATCAGCCATATTGAACTCCAAGGCATAGAAACGAAGCAGTTCTACCCAGAGCTGCCCAGCAGGTGCTGAACACTGCTGTGCTGAATCAAATACTAATGGAACCTATCAATTACAGAAGAAAAGCTTAAATTATATAATGCATACATAGGTATTTAGCTCTTAAAACTGCTAATCTAGAACACGCATTTGTAAATAACATCATATAGCTTGATTTCCTTGTATTCCATCTGTAATACAATATTACAAAATTTATAGTTGCTTCTATATTCCTGCAACTGCTATAGAAACTGCAAAAAAGGAAGAGGCAGCATAAGCTTGTATTATAAGACTTCATAATGAAAAACTACATCCATGGTTAAAGAATATTGTCAATGATTAATGACTGCTTTTTTAAGCATGTGTCATAACTTATGAATTTCCAAGAAAATACCACATCTAATCTTATTGACAGAACATAGAGCCTAAACTTTATTGCTAAATGTTGTAACATTCAATTATAGAGTAACACTTGCACAGTCATTATAAAATAAATGATTTGCAAGAATAGTTCAAAACTAAGATGAAATAGTATTCATGTGCTTAAACTAATTCTGAAATAAAATTGCTTCAAGTCTATACACTTCACTTTCTCTCCTGACAGATTAAAACCCAGGATCTTATCAAAGAGATTGAAGTAACACCTGCCTGCTTCTAAGCACCAAAGGATAAGCATAGTAAGCCTGGTATCAAGCATTTATGCAATCTTCTGGTTCACTTTACAGTTTTGCAACACAAAAACAACGCAAAAATAGAAGATTGTTCTTTTTTTCCAAGAACAGCAAAGACTACTCTGGAAGTAAATTAAATGGTTCGCACCTCGCCCCTTTTAGGGAAAGTTTCTTGTGGCGAATCAGCATCATCAATGGGGTTATGCTCCCAAACCACAGCATCATTCTCAACTTCTTTAAGATGAAGACTAGTTAATTTGTTTAATGAGAATCCTCCAATCTAATGGAATAGGAAAAGAAACGTAAGTTAACACCATGTGAAGTTTAAATCACTTCCTGCACAGTAGTAAGCCAAATTAGAACGAAGCTTAAAAATAGCTGTTTCAGACCCTGGAAAATGTCCCAACCTGCTTCTCTCTTCTCCCTAAACTTCTCTATAAAAAGCTCTCAAGGACACAGTGCCTTTGGAAGGGTGTTTATATTTCATATTTTACGCAACTGAACAGGTACAAGTCTATAGGGCCTGATGACATGCATCCCAAAGTTCTGAGGGAACTGCCTGATGCAGTTGCCAAGCCACTCTCCATCATAGCTGAAAAGTCATGGCAGTCATGCAAAGTACCCAGTGAATGCAAAAAGGGAAACATCGCTCCCAATTTTAAAAACGGTAGAAAGGAAGACCCATGGGACTACACACCAGTGAGCCTCACCTCTGTGCCTGGGAAGATCATGGAACAGATCCTCCTGGAAGCAATGTTAAGGCACATGCGGGATGAGGTGATCTGAAACAGACAGCAGGGCTTCACCAAGGGCAAATCGTGTCTGACCAATCTGGTGGCCGTATACGATGGAGTGACTGCATTATTTAACAAGGGAAGACCAACTGATGTTANACCCAGTGAATGCAAAAAGGGAAACATCGCTCCCAATTTTAAAAACGGTAGAAAGGAAGACCCATGGGACTACACACCAGTGAGCCTCACCTCTGTGCCTGGGAAGATCATGGAACAGATCCTCCTGGAAGCAATGTTAAGGCACATGCGGGATGAGGTGATCTGAAACAGACAGCAGGGCTTCACCAAGGGCAAATCGTGTCTGACCAATCTGGTGGCCGTATACGATGGAGTGACTGCATTATTTAACAAGGGAAGACCAACTGATGTTATCTACCTGGACTTCTGTAAGGCCTTTGACATGGCCCCACATGACATGCTAATCTCCAAATTGTAGAGATATGGATTTGAAGGGTGGACCATTTGGTGGGTAAGGAATTGGCTCAAAGGCTGCACCCAGAGAGTTGTGGTCAATGGCTCTGTGTACAGTTGGAGGCCAGTGATTAATGGCATCCCTGCAGGAGTCTGTCTTGGGACTAGCATTGTTTAGTATGTTTATCAATAATAGACAGTGGGATGGAGTGCACCCTCAGCAAGTTTGCACATGACACCAAGCTGAGCGGCGCAGTTGATACAACAGAAGGAAGGGATGCTGTCCAAAGGGACCTGGACAAGCTTTAGAAGTGGGCCTACGTGAACCTAATGAGGTTCAACAAGTCCAAGTGCAAGGTGTTGCACCTGGGTCAGTGCAATCCCAGACATGAGTGCAGACTGGAAGAACACCACACTGAGAGCAGCCCTGAGGAGAAGGATTTGGGGGTTCTGGTGGTTAAGAAGCTCAACATGAGCCATCAGTGTCCACTCACAGCCCAGAAGGCCAACTGTATCCCGGGTTGCATCAACACAGGCATGGTCAGCAGGTCAAGGGAAATGATTGTCCCCACTCTACTCTGCCCTTGTGAGGCCCCACTTGGAGTGCTGCATCCAGGTCTGGGGCCCCCATCACAAGAAGGATGTGGACCTGTTAAAGTGTGTCCAGAGGAAGGCCACAAAGATGATCAGAGGGCTAGAGCATCTATCCTATGAAGAAGGACAGAAAGAGCTGGGGATGTTCAGCCTGAAGAACAGAAGGCTCTGTGAAAACCTCATTGCAGCCTTTCAACACTTAAAGGGAGCTTATAAAAAAAGATGGAAAATGACTTTTTACTCAGGCAGACAATGATAGGACACGGGGGAACGGTTTTAACCTAAAAGAGGGAGAGTTAGATTAGATGTTAGGAGGAAATTCTTCACTCAGAGGGTGGTGAGGCACTGGAACAAGTTGCTTGGAGAAGCTGTGGATGCCCCATCCCTGGAGGTGTTCAAGACAAGGCTGCTTTCGGCAACCTGATCTAGTGGGTGGCAGCCCTGCCCACGGCAGGAGAGTTGAAACTAGATGGTCATTAAGGTCCCTTCCAATCCAAGCCATTCGATGATTTCACTGAACCTTGTCTTAGCAGATTGCACAAGCATAAACATATATATATTTTAATTCTATTGTCACATACTATAGGACTTTTCTCCCATTCAAGACAGACTGGAAAGACTTTGGGAATGAGTCAAT
>VXAL01018382.1:69922-86512 GCA_013399475.1 Chauna torquata
GAATCAGCATCATCAATGGGGTTATGCTCCCAAACCACAGCATCATTCTCAACTTCTTTAAGATGAAGACTAGTTAATTTGTTTAATGAGAATCCTCCAATCTAATGGAATAGGAAAAGAAACGTAAGTTAACACCATGTGAAGTTTAAATCACTTCCTGCACAGTAGTAAGCCAAATTAGAACGAAGCTTAAAAATAGCTGTTTCAGACCCTGGAAAATGTCCCAACCTGCTTCTCTCTTCTCCCTAAACTTCTCTATAAAAAGCTCTCAAGGACACAGTGCCTTTGGAAGGGTGTTTATATTTCATATTTTACGCAACTGAACAGGTACAAGTCTATAGGGCCTGATGACATGCATCCCAAAGTTCTGAGGGAACTGCCTGATGCAGTTGCCAAGCCACTCTCCATCATAGCTGAAAAGTCATGGCAGTCATGCAAAGTACCCAGTGAATGCAAAAAGGGAAACATCGCTCCCAATTTTAAAAACGGTAGAAAGGAAGACCCATGGGACTACACACCAGTGAGCCTCACCTCTGTGCCTGGGAAGATCATGGAACAGATCCTCCTGGAAGCAATGTTAAGGCACATGCGGGATGAGGTGATCTGAAACAGACAGCAGGGCTTCACCAAGGGCAAATCGTGTCTGACCAATCTGGTGGCCGTATACGATGGAGTGACTGCATTATTTAACAAGGGAAGACCAACTGATGTTATCTACCTGGACTTCTGTAAGGCCTTTGACATGGCCCCACATGACATGCTAATCTCCAAATTGTAGAGATATGGATTTGAAGGGTGGACCATTTGGTGGGTAAGGAATTGGCTCAAAGGCTGCACCCAGAGAGTTGTGGTCAATGGCTCTGTGTACAGTTGGAGGCCAGTGATTAATGGCATCCCTGCAGGAGTCTGTCTTGGGACTAGCATTGTTTAGTATGTTTATCAATAATAGACAGTGGGATGGAGTGCACCCTCAGCAAGTTTGCACATGACACCAAGCTGAGCGGCGCAGTTGATACAACAGAAGGAAGGGATGCTGTCCAAAGGGACCTGGACAAGCTTTAGAAGTGGGCCTACGTGAACCTAATGAGGTTCAACAAGTCCAAGTGCAAGGTGTTGCACCTGGGTCAGTGCAATCCCAGACATGAGTGCAGACTGGAAGAACACCACACTGAGAGCAGCCCTGAGGAGAAGGATTTGGGGGTTCTGGTGGTTAAGAAGCTCAACATGAGCCATCAGTGTCCACTCACAGCCCAGAAGGCCAACTGTATCCCGGGTTGCATCAACACAGGCATGGTCAGCAGGTCAAGGGAAATGATTGTCCCCACTCTACTCTGCCCTTGTGAGGCCCCACTTGGAGTGCTGCATCCAGGTCTGGGGCCCCCATCACAAGAAGGATGTGGACCTGTTAAAGTGTGTCCAGAGGAAGGCCACAAAGATGATCAGAGGGCTAGAGCATCTATCCTATGAAGAAGGACAGAAAGAGCTGGGGATGTTCAGCCTGAAGAACAGAAGGCTCTGTGAAAACCTCATTGCAGCCTTTCAACACTTAAAGGGAGCTTATAAAAAAAGATGGAAAATGACTTTTTACTCAGGCAGACAATGATAGGACACGGGGGAACGGTTTTAACCTAAAAGAGGGAGAGTTAGATTAGATGTTAGGAGGAAATTCTTCACTCAGAGGGTGGTGAGGCACTGGAACAAGTTGCTTGGAGAAGCTGTGGATGCCCCATCCCTGGAGGTGTTCAAGACAAGGCTGCTTTCGGCAACCTGATCTAGTGGGTGGCAGCCCTGCCCACGGCAGGAGAGTTGAAACTAGATGGTCATTAAGGTCCCTTCCAATCCAAGCCATTCGATGATTTCACTGAACCTTGTCTTAGCAGATTGCACAAGCATAAACATATATATATTTTAATTCTATTGTCACATACTATAGGACTTTTCTCCCATTCAAGACAGACTGGAAAGACTTTGGGAATGAGTCAATAGCATAGTGAAGGAAATAATTAACTGCAAGGCCCATGTAATTGTGTTTTGGAAACTGAAACATGCACACTAAACATTAACAGGTGACTGTACGAAAAAAATGCATGCCATGGGTGTAACAGCTAAATCGTGTCTTGGAGAACTGGATTCTGTCCATAATAGCACTTCTAATATTAAGATGTATTTCAGGCTTCTAAAACCAAGAAATAACATGCTGTAAAACCCTAGTCTGATCCTTTGAGCTGATACTACACTAATGTGCTCCCTAACCGTGGTCTACATTTTCTTCACAGGAAATGAAGAGTTAGACATCAGAGTCTGAGACATTGTTTTGGGGTATAGCTATGTGAATTCAGAGTTCTCAAGAGTATGGAAGAAAGGCTGAAGAAATGAGGAAGTAGGTTATTATTAACAGCATTATTCAATGGCCTTATTCATTAAACGGTCAACAGCAATACTTAATTCAGTGGCTGCAAGTGTGAATTGCATCCTTACAGCCACGTTTATAAAGGTTAAGTGTGGCCTGGCTGAATTCACACTCTTTCTGAACTCCTGCAGAAGTGGCTGGCTTATGGCTTGCTCAGCATAGCAAGAAGCTGACAGGTCACACCATCACCACAAGTGAAAAACAAGGATTGTCTTCTCAACAATATTCAGTTTATTACTATACATACCCATGATCCCAAATAGACAGGTAGAAAAGGCTCTTTCCTCTGTTGCAGAAAGAAGATAACCATTAATGCAAACACATAAGGTGACAAGCCTCCTTCTTCAGGACGATCAACACAGCACAACTGTAAAAATAAATTGTGCAGATATTAAAGTTTCAAGAGATAGTGTGCAAAGTATTCTCTTAACTCCTGTTCATAAATCTGTAACAGTATATACTGAGAGAAACTCAGTTATCTTGGACCTTCTCTTCTGAGAGGAACTTTGTTCTCAAAGCCTGTACGTTTACCGCAGTCATTAAATTCCTACAAACTTCTCAGTTTAAGAGTTCTGCTCTGCAAATATACTGCAGAGTCAGGGTACGTAGACTGGCCAAACAGACAGCATACTCCACTTCCGCAAAACAATGACTCATTTTGCATAGATAAAACTGAAGTTCAAACGTTTTTCTATGTTTTTCATTAATTGTTTTAACTGCATACACACAAAGTCTTGAAAAAGACAGTTTTTAATCCACATATGGAAACAAACAGTTTCTTTTTTTTTCCATGATGGATTAAGTTTATAATGAAATGGAATTAGCAGGTTCCCACACATTCTTCTGACTTGTCTGGTAATGCAAAAGACCAGGACACTTACAGCCTTATATGCCACTCACTCAATCTGAAAATTCCACTTCTCAAATTTAGTGGAAGTTTATAAAGCAACACATGATAGTTATATAATTTATAAAATTTATAACTTATAAAAAATTAATATTCATTTTCCAACTCTTTCTCTAAAAAGAGTTTCAACAACTGTTTTCTAAACCATACATACAGTCTCACTAGCATAGTACCAATATTCATTCAATATTTTCACTGATGGGGGAATAAAAGTAACTCTTACCCTTGCCCAGTACCTGAAGGCAATCACTAAAGATACAACAGTAGGTTCTAGTTTTCCAAGTGTAGCCAAATGGTTTGTTGTCAGATATGCA
Organism: Chauna torquata; assembly: GCA_013399475.1. Classification (NCBI taxonomy): domain Eukaryota; kingdom Metazoa; phylum Chordata; class Aves; order Anseriformes; family Anhimidae; genus Chauna; species Chauna torquata. Next base: position 73,554 of record VXAL01018382.1, read on the forward strand.
TTCTCATTCCCTGCACTTACTTTACAAATAAGGCCACTAAAAACCAAAAAGAAACAAAGTGAAAGATCTTGGAGGTGTTGTAAGAATAGCCACAGGTCAGATGACATCTAACAAAACACTGTAGAAGGAAAGGAATCCGTAAGGAAAGATTTAACAGCCTTTCCAAGACAGTATAGCTGCATTAAAAGAAGCATGGAAAACCAATTTGATTTATGATTAGGTTGAAAATATATGCATTATAATTGTCCGTAAAAGTGTGTTCAAATACAATTCAAACTTCAGTATGTTTCTAGTGACTTCAATTCTAATTACAGTAATTCACTGAACTAAAAAAAAACAAACCCAAAACAGTACTGATTTCCTTCATGAATCAAAAACATTTTCCCACACCACATCCATCATAGAACAGTTTCTATGCTGTTTCCACGGAAGAAGAAACATTTTCAAACTTGGAAAGATCAAGGTAGCAGCAAATAACTGGTAATATTCCTTTACCAGCAAGTATTTTCAGAATGTTTCATGAATCTTAAGTGATATCCATTAAATGGGCAAAATAAAATGCCTTTCACTCGTTTGCAAAGTACTAGTGAGCAAGCTGATCTTGCCCTTAAAAAAATCCTTAATTTAATATGGTTTCTAACTTATAGGTAAGAAAGCAAAGGGAATTTCTGTTTAAGCAGTTATCCCACATGGAGGGGTAAGGGTACATGCTGGAAGCCATAATGGTTGAAAGGACTGGGAAATATGCAGCTGAGGACAGAACAACCCTTACCCTCTTATTCTAGGCTAGGAATGACTTGCCCATGAGTGTTAGTTTGTGTTTCAAGATCCATGGAACTGCAATATTTTAGTCATTTTTCAGATGTTGGTACATATAATTTACATTGCTATATACTATTAGAACACACAAAGTGACAACTGAGACCTTTGCTTTTCTCTGCACACCACCACTGGTATTCTAGCATGGAAATCTGCATCAACTTCAGTAAAAGTTTCTAGGGGGGGAAAAAAAAAGAGAAAAAGATGTTAACTATGGTATTGACAGAAAACATGTTGAATTGGATGCAACTACAGAAGTACAGCTCTATTCTGATGCTCAATTTCTTAATTATCTCAAAATCAGTTATTTTATTAACTCAGCCAAGAATGGAGTATATCATATCTGATAGATCAATCCTGTCACTCTTTTAAAGCAAGTTTTTCAAATGTGATACGAACAGTGGTCTACATAAGGGTTTTTATTTAAGAAAATACTTAAGAAAAAATGAACTTTTCAAAATTCATGTATACAGTTGGTATAGTTAAGCAGGTGTATTTTGATTAAGTGCTAGTTTTACTGTATGCAGATTAAACTCTAGAACAACCGCAGTACTACAGGCATACAGACAGACCAATGACATCTGTAAACAACACTAGTGTTAAAGATGAAAGACACAGTGTTACCTCAGTACTAGATGGAAAGAAAGTTATGAATTTTGTTTTCCCTGGTAATCTAGAAATGCTCTATGCAAGTATTAGAACAGGCTTACTAACAAGAGGTAATGTCTTCCTGCTACGCTTTTTTTTTCCCTCTTATTCTTTATATAGCTTTCCAAATATAATTCAGCTTCATTTTTTTTTCTTAACATCAAGAAGTACAAATGCCATTGCAGTCCTTCTTCCAATCTGCACTGCATTGATCCAAACTAGACTTATTACTTGATACCTCACTGTTTCACTGGGTCAGGTGCAGAGGGAACCACGAAACAATTTTAGATACCCAACTCAAGAACTGTGAAACTGAAGTTTTCTTGTTGCCACCTACCATCAGGACAGCTGATCTCTACGAAAATATCTTGCTTTTGCCACTAAGGTACCTCAAATGCCTAACAGTCTGTCCCTGACTCATAGAAAAGGGCTTTGCACAAGATAAAGAAAACACTGTATGCTTTCAAAACACGTTACAGATCCTAAGTTCTTACGGGATCCGGGCCTCTATTCCTCCTCTCTGGCTGAGCAATAAATAACCCCATCCTCAAAGACTTTAACAGTCATTTGATCAGACAAGAACATGCACGTACAATGGTGGGGGAGGGAGGACATGAGGAATGAGAAAGTCTAGGTCAGAAAATAACATGCATGTTTAATATATCTGTTTGGAACCACACAATTTCTGATTTCTCATCCGTGGACATAAAGCAAGGAAAAAAAGTCAAAAAGTCACTTTTTGAAATTTGCATTTAAAAGGACAAAGTTTCTTTCCCATCTTTTGATTTTTTTATTGGATATGCTCTAATTGGTTTGAGCAGAGTTTTTAAGATCTTAAGTGTTACTTGTCCATATTAGTACATGCAGTTGTATTCACTACCTGAAAAAACGTGTCTGTATGCAGTCAGTTGTACATGAGCTCACTGCATTAACAGACACATGCATGTAGTTACAAAAAAAACAGACCACAATCAAAGTGGTCTGATCACAAGTTAGAAGAGCCTAGGCTACTTTCGGTACTATATACGGTTAGAGGAGTCTCAGGAAAGAAATGCAGCACATCCCATCATCCTCACTTGTTATGTAGAAGAAAACATCCCATTAGGAATTTCTCATATTGACAGAAATGATATGACTTCAGAAGTCATAAAACCAAATATTAAAACAAACGTAAGTTTGCCTGTGCCAATGTATTATTTTCTGCAATATTTTTCAGTCTCAAATTATTAAAAAAACCTCATAACCATGTGGTTTACCTGTTCAACAGAGATGGAATTCAACACTACTATGCAATAATAGTTCAATGGAATTGAAAAGGAAGCAATTTTTTCTTACCACTGTTCTGCAGACTTTCTTGAACAAGTAAGAGAACATCTGGTTGACTCATCTGTGAATAAAAGTATTAAAGTTGTTTTCATTGCTGTGGAAAAGGTGATTTCCTACAATTCAAAAAAAATTTTTAAAACATTGCCTCTAGGCCAGTTTTCTTTTTCTTCCAGAGAGTGCAGCAAAAGGGAAACAGAGTAACAGCAACGGAGAAAAAACTGCTCTTAATTCTTAGTTATCATCAGGGTATATCAGAAGGAACACAAATGAAGAATATCCTGGAGTAAATGTAAATAAATTTATTTTAAAATAAATTTTGATTTATTTTTACCACTGTCAAAGACTTGGTTGTGGAAAATACACTGAAAAATACTGTTTCAGTGTGTTTAAATATGATTGCCTTCTGACAGTAGTGGATCTACCTCGTGTCAGAGACTGGAATCACAGCTTTTATTACATGTATTTTATCAACATGGATCATTCCTTTCCCCTCCATATTTCAATGTTTGTTTCTCTAAGGAAAGGCCAGATTTTAGCTGTAAGACTGTCAAATCAGGAGTAAGTTTAAGCATGGAAGCAGAAATGTTTTCATGGTCCTGAACTTCTTTTCAGTGTTTCAAGCACAAAAACGTACAGAAACAACTAGCATCACAAATCAAGACTTCAAATTAACTCACACACAAATGATGTAAGATAGTTTCATGGCTCAAAAATAACCTAGCAATCAAACTCTGATGCACGTTGATCAGTACAGAAGCAAGATCATGGAAGCACCATTTAATCCAGCTGTAAGAGAAGACGAATAACTTGATCTGTCCCATAGGACAGCCAGGAGTCCATATGCTTTAGGAGTTTTCAGTTTTTTAGAAGGGGGATTCAATAAATTCATGTTATATTCCCTGACCATTACAGGTGTTTGAAGCAAGGAATGTTATTTTAAGACAGTATTAACGTGGTAGCTCTGTTTTACCCAATGCATTTTCATAAAAAATGGTATTATCACTTTGTAATTTATATATAAACTATATATAAAGGCGCAAACCACTTTGACATTTAATAAAATGGTCTTACTTACGCTGGCAGGAAACTGGATATCTATGTTTATGTCTGAAGTTTTGAAACCAAACCTGCTACAGGAGGAGCCATACAATCTTAATGAGCACTCTGCAAGGAAAAGAATTGTACTGCATTTATTCTATACCTAATTCTAAGTCTCTAGCTTCTTTACAACATTGCCAATAGATCTTACACCTACTGCTAGTTTTGATAACCACAAGAACTCAAGACGGGTCTTCCAATAGCACAGAGCTCAGTTAGTAAATCCTACCTCCCATTCTGTAGCTAAGGAAGGCCTATTATGAAGATCAAATACCCCCCAAGTCCTGTTCATCTTTACTTTTTACTACAGGTCTGTTTGGGTCATGAGCACCACTGTAATTTAATTCTGATATGAAACTATATTGCCACACCATATTGTTTAACAGACTAGTAACTAAATATAGTGTTTCAGTATTCAGCTAGCCAAGGTTTTTAGTTAAGTTTTCAACTTCGTGAACTTTTTTTTTTTAAATTGACATAGCTAGCATTTAGATTAAACTGCAAATAATACCTGGCAATCTTTGACGAAGTACATCTTCCATCATTGTTTTAATGTTGAGCCTTTCTTCTAAATCTTCATTACTTAAGCCAAACTCCTGCATTACATTTTCAATGGCAATACCAATAGCTTTTATCTGCGAAGGTGTTGGAGGAGGCAGGGTGCTCAGCAGCTGTTCCTCTTGCTTTTCCTTAAAGATAAGAAGAATAATGTTTTAATGATTCTGTTCAGTAGCTTAATGAGCTAGAACGAATGCATGCAACTCATCCCAACTAATACTGTCGCAGGTGTTCATGACAGTAGAGATAACTGGAAGGAAGAACAAGAGAGAAACAGTAACAGGTATAAAAAATTACATATTCCAGGAGGCTTCAGTAATGTGCACTGTGTCCATGTGTACAAATATGTATTTGATACAAAAATATCACCAACTCTTTCATCACCTATGAAGTAAGGAAGGGTAAACTTATAAGAAACAGAAAACCTGAACAAGATACTTATTTTTGTCTACTTCAAGCTGAGAAATTAGAATGAACAGAAGAAATTTAATTAAAAATAGCAAAATTGAGATTATGCTGGAAGTTACTTTGATATTTGATTGTGTTCAAAACAAATCTATTTCCTCTACATATAAATAAGCCTATAATTCTCCACAAGCTCTTAATTCCATTTACAGTATTCTGAATAGCAATCTTCATCCAGACATATGGGTTATAATTTTTAATTCAGCCATACCAACTATATTTCCTTATTGTTACTCATTGCTCTGGCCTTTATCAGAACACTTCACTGCTGAAATATGCCAATGAAATATACACTAAGAGGAATTAACATAACTAGTCTATAAGAAGAATTATAGAATGGCAGAAGAGTCAGTTTTTACAGCTTTTTTATTATATTTAAACCACCAGTAATAATTACTGAATGACACTTTAAATGAGGACTTCCTTTAATAACGGACATGAAAAAGTACAAATTAAATTCTAAAGGTGAGGGAGGAAGCAAAGTCCAGGTTCCCGGTTTACTCTTTTTACCAGCATCACTATGTAATCATTTTCAAGGACCTTGAAATATGAAAAAAATAAATGAGGCATGATTTTAGATACAGTGCAGTTTCACAGCTATTAGCAGAGTGAGAACAGTTTCACAAATCTGTTTTTTATACTACTTCTGTAGTACTGTCCTGAACTCACCTTTATGCTTTTTTTGTGTCTTTTCTCCTTAATATGCTTATGAGCAAACGCCACTGACTCAATCAAAACATCACACAATTTGCAGGTATATTTTGCTGACGGACAGCTTCGAGGTTGCTAAAATAAAGACAGTAAAAAAACATTAAAATACAGAATCATATTACCTTCATTTCATTCAATGCCCTTACCAAGATGAGTGACTGTAACTCTGAAATCCAGGAACACTCACTGCAGCTGTCCTAACTCTTGTCTTTACAATCAGTAAGTTTGAGCATCAAATACAATGCCAGAAGAACAGTGCTACTGGGTTAAACGAGTCCAATATCTTGCTTTTTACAGTAGATGATACCCCAAACCCATGGTGGAATATATTAACTGAATATACAATTATTTTTTTCTGATACATTGCCCCAGCCTCTAGTGATCTGATGTTAATTGATGAACTAAAGAGCAGCCTTTTTTGTGCTTAACTTGCTGCCAAATCCAGACTTAATACAGTAAAAAACAAAGGACAACTTTCCTTCTCCTGACAATTCATTATCAGTTTTATCAGTTACAACAATTATATAACGACTTACTATCTGTAGTCAGTGAAACTGCTCAAAGTGGACCCTCTACATCTTACTCAAAGATTAAAACAACAGGACTATATAAGTAAAGACAGTCACACCTTCTTCAGTCTATAAATGCAGTCTCGCTTCAATCGTTCTTCAGCTTGCTGCAACCCTAGAAGCTCTTTTGCCGACAGCACAGATTCATCTATAACTGGGCCATCCACTTCATCGTCATGATCATACTCATCTTTTCTAGTTCTTCTTGATCTCCTTGGTTTCCTGAGCTTCTTCATTTCTTATAAAGAGTTATGACAGCAAACATGTCAAATAACTTCAAGGTACCACACAACATTTTGGGTTTTGTTTTTAATTTCCCTTCCACTTACATGTGAGTCAAAGAAGACACAAATCATCTACAAATTGTCTGCATGGTATCACAATCTGTTCTGTGGCAAGTCTGGTAATAGCAAGAATGTGTATTTATGTCAGAACCTATAGTATCTTTGTTCTGAACTACTATGGAACACTGATTTGTCTCATTGAAAATGGTCAGCAACCTTATGTATATTTTGTTGAAATTGGCAAAAAAATTTAAAAATTAAATGCAATCTATTCCATTGCCTACTTGAGACATACCTGTATGTTATTATAAAGAAAACACAGAGTATCTCGAAAGACTTCAGGATGCTTTGTGAAGCTTAGGTATATGAACAAACTATAACGTGAAGCAACCCACAGGCCACTAAGACTATCACACTACTAGTGACTGTAGGCCAGTATGAATCATTCGTTAAGAGCTAACTGCAGTATGATACAGCAGTCATGGGTTAGCTGACATACAATTCACTATGGCCAGTAGTAACTGCCTGTTAATGTGTACTTGCCTTTCAATTAAACCAACAGATGGATCACTATTGCCTTCGCATTATTCAACAGGTAAGTGAAAAAAACAGTAATGACACCTTTTGGCTATACATCAATAAGTAATAAACTGAATAAGTATTCTTACGTGTTGCTTAATAAAGCTGTATGACTTGCACAATAAACATGCTTAGAAAGTTTGTTGTTTACAGGAAAAGTTCTGTATCAAAGGACTGCGATTACCACTTCTTTTAAGCAAGCTTTGTCATTATTCTGAAGTAGGAATTGCTACTAGTCCAAAGAATACTTGTAAAAGTCAACTCAGGAATGAATATACATAGGCTGGTTTTTCATGCACAAGTTTAGATTGTGTCTTACCGTTCACTTGGACAGCTACACAGGATGTCCAGATGCATGAAACTTCAGAAGTTCCCTGCTTCTGAGAAAGTTTATATAACTTCCTTAGACTCCAAAACCCTTGTTATACCATAAGGTTTTCATTTGTATTAATTAGAAAAAATGAAAGACAAAACACAACCACTCTACCAAATATATTTGTAGTTTCTTCCCTGTGACCATAATTTTTTGTCTCTAATAGCTGGCAAAAGTGAAGCAACCTGGCTGTGTATTTTCAACTAGTTGTTTGATTCAGTTCACCGAACAGCATGTGTGTGCTAGTGTTGTAAACAGGAACAGGGCAAGAACGGTAATATAATTCCTTTTGGCAGCAGCAGCACAAGCTTATGCTGGAAAAAACAGAACTAAGGCTTAATAGGTAACAGGAATAGTACTCCAAAGGAATTTCCAAAGAACAGAAACAGAAGTCACAGTTAATTTCATACTTTTCATAATTTCATAATTTTCCATACTGACTCTCCTGCTAAAACTCCTAAGACCCACAACAGCTGTTTGATTACATTTTTTCTGATCAATTCAGACAGAACTTGGAGAAAATGGTGTATTAAATAAATGTCTTTGCAGGAAACTGTGTGAAAACCACCTACTTATCATGCATCTCTGTAAGAACTAAGTAACTTAAAGTAAATAAATACTTCTAGTATTATTTGTTAGTTACAGTAGTGAGAATTCAATTACAGGCTAATGACTAAGTAAAGTACTACAGGCAAGTTAAAGATCATGCAGAAAAATCAGTGCCACAGACTGGGTAAGCTCCCTCCATGTGAGCTACAGTAAAAAGGCATAAAGGTAAAGGAAAGAGACAACAGCACCAAGGATGTCAAGCAAAAGGAAATGCCAAAAGAAACATTTTTAGTACTGTTTGCTACTTGACAGTGAGTTTCTGAAGGGATCTCAAGAGGTGAGCTATGCCATGCGTGTGCTTCATAGTAGGATGAAATGAACTGTGTCAATGCTGAGTGATGTTCACCTAATCTGCTCTTAAAGGCCTTCACATAGACCGCATGAGTTGCCTAGACCATATTCCCAGTACTTCACTAGCTTCACATTTGGAAACCTTCCCTTTATTCCTCCTCTGAATCTTTGCTGTTAAATTCTAGGCCCACTGCTTTTTGTTCCATCTATTGGAAAGTTACAAACCAGATTACTACACTATCTTTCTAATACCTTTCTAGACAGCTGAAAGCTGTTATCATGCCTGTCCCCGCCCCTAAACTTCTACAGAAAGACTGAGGATTGCTTACCCTTGCTTAGCTTGTGTTTTCTAGGTGCCCTGACATTCCTATTGGTATTCTTCGGACTGTTTCTATTTTATTCATGCAAGTGGGATGCCAAAGCCAAAGCATGATACTGCAACTGAGTTTATCAAAGACTTGTAGGAAAAGGAGTACTTCAGGCTGCAATTCTGTTTTTGTGCCTCACAACACCCTGACATTGACTACTCATTTTCATCTTCTTATTCACTATGATTCCAGATTCTTCTGTGAAAAAATGCTACTTAATAGCTTTTTCTCCTTCATTTGTGCAGTTGACATTCCTACTAAAACAATGGAGCTTGCACACATTTATTTTGTATTTCATCCTATATGTAGGTCATTTCTTCAGTTTTGGAAAGTAATTTTAATTCCTCTTCCTGCTTTTCCATTTTCAGTTCCTACCAGCTACACAGCATATTCAGATTAATAAGCATGCTGTTTTCTGTCATCATCAGAACAGTGTACTAAACACTCAACAGAATAGAGCCCTTGCAGAGGTTTGGTCAATGCTTCCTATCATTTTGACAAAATCACTGGTATTTTCTGAGTACAGTTATCTAATTATCTCTGCAACTTTCTTGTATTAATTTCATCTAGAGAATTTTCCCCTTGATTACTTATGGGACTATCACACAAGAGCGTTGAGAGTACTACTATCAGTATCTTCCAACTGCTTCTCCTATGTCCACAGGAACTGATCAGCATTTTTTAGAAATAAATTAGAAGGACTTAGCATACTTTCTTCTCAACAAATCCATGCTTACTGCTACTCATTTCTTCGCTACCTTCCAAATACTTACAGTAGTTACATTATCTCTTCCACAATGGATTCCCCAAATTAAAGTTGAATATCATTTTTAATTCAATTTTTAAGAGATGCTTGCCTTTTCCTACTTGCCAGTAACTCACTTCTCCTGAGTAAATTCTCAGGTGTGACTGTCAGTAGTTTCCAAAATCTATTTCAGCAGGTTCCTGAAGTTTCACAGAACAAAGTTCATTAGACACAACAAATATGAGAATAAACTTGAGAAAGTATTCTACTTTGCTCTTTCCTCATCTGAGGTTGGGCTTAAGTGTGTAACACATTTCTAACGATGAGAGACACTGGGCACCTGCTCACAGCTTATCTTTTTACAGCTGATATCAAGGGAAAGGACTATTAATTCCTGGACATCTTCGCATCAACCAGCAATACCTTTCCTTCTCAGGACAGGGGCAGACCAATACCGTTTTGGACCCTTAGTCTTAACTGAAATAAGAGCGATTTCTTGTTAACAGGCAGTTGTTCCCTGTTAGCAGCACCTCTGTTGGGCCAGTCTTTCTCACTTTATCTAATTATATTCTGTTCTTTAAAGATTCTTCTCACTGCTCAGGTCTACTTACAGTTCCTTCTAGTACTCACTTTCAATGAAGATCTAATGACATTGACTACTTTATCCTCACTCCAGCCTGCTCTTCTCTGCATTTCAATATTTAGGGTTTGTACTCTCAATATTAGTATCAATTGCCCCTAGATAAGTTTAATATGCATGAGGAATTAGTTTTTTGTTCTTGCCGTACCACTATCTCTTGCTAGTGTTAAGTCCTCACAACACTTATCGTGCATTGTTTTCAGTCTCCGTTAAGATGTATTTTTATGGACCTCATTGGTAACTCCAAAATCTTACCCTCCTGAACCATCTTAAATGAAACATCCCTTATCAGCCTCGACAGATTCAATCAAATTGTACCTGGACTACTGCAAACAGGGATAACACACACATGTTGCGATCCACTTACTCCTATCACTTCTAAGCTAATTTACAAATCAACACAATTTATAAAAAGCTCTGTACCACACACTGTAACAATTTGTTTAAAGTGTTACCGTATAGTACAGTCAATTTGCAATGTATGACAGAACAAAAATGATTTTTTGCCTTTACGATGATTCTTGAAATTTTATTTTTCGGTAACACATACAGAGAGCTACTGGATAGCTATGTAAAAATAAACAAACGTGTTGATTACCAGAGCCTCCTTTTGGCATGTCTGGCATGTCTTCATTTGTTAAGTCTTTCTGAAGTTGTCGTCTTACATTTCTGCTTCCTGCACCTTCAACCTCATGAAAGGAGTCCTTTCTTGTCCTGTTGTGCATGGGAATCCAGGCCACAGATCTGTACTCTCTCCAGCTGTCAGAAGTACCACGGTGGTCATCAGATATCCACTTCTTCATTTGGTCTTTTTGGGTATCATTAAACTTTGACCCTTGGCTGTGAGTTGTGTTTTTAAGTGAATTTGGGCTACTTAAAACACTACGTGGCCCTCGCCTAGGACTATTTCCATAATGACCTGGTGTTCCCTTCTTCTTTTGCAGGCTGATATCTATTTTATTGCTATGGCCATTCCCATATTCATCCATGACTTGGTAGTCTTTCTGTAATGGACTTCCTTTTAGTTCTTCTTCATATAACACTTCTGGTTCCTTATTTTGCTTGGCAAAGGGAGGTTTTGCAGCATCTCCCATGGTTATTGCTATTCAGTTTAGTGATTCACACCTAGAAATTAAAAAGTTAAAAGTATTTTTAAAATAATCAGCCAATAAACATAGATGTAACGGTTATCACTTGTTATGGAAATCTCAACAATTAAAGCCCTGGCTCTGTAATACCATAAAGGCAAGCAAGTCTTGGTGGAATGCAAAATTTGTTCCAATAGAACAAACAAACAAACAACAACAAAAAACAGTTCAAAATTTATATAAGCTTCTCCTCTTAAAATGTCTAAAACCTATGTGTGGTTCACAGAATGCAGCGAGTGCCCATGGCTCTTCTTGCTTACGAAGCTCTAGATGCCTTTCGGACAGATAAAGACTTTTAAGAGTACACACCAGCCTCACCTCAGTACAGGAACACTTTGAAAGAATCACTGAAGAAACTTTGGAGCATGCAGCATATATAAGAGGCAACAGAGAAGATGACCCAAAAGCCATTTTACACCACCCAAATATTCCCCTTCCCCCACTGCAGACACTGTTCACCTTGTTAACAAAAATTGTGATCAGAGGTACAGAAGTTAAGCAACAGTCTGTCTGTGAGGCAAATATCACACACTGATTAAGAAACAATCCTGCACTGCCCAATGCACTTTGCACATTTTACCTAGTCCAGCATTCATAGGTTTTGCATTACTGGTTATTAAGCATGCATATTTCATACTATTTTAGTATCATCTAAAGAAATTTGTGCTACCGATTAGCTCCCCAGACTTGGTCACGTCTGTGTTCTTGTTGTAAAATACTTTCAGAGAACTGCAACTCAAGTGTTAGTTTAAAGCTGCGTAGATTGTGAAAGCGGGCATTATCTGGAAGAGATCAGTCAAACACAAATGAGCAGCAGCGTTTACAACTACACTGAATACTGGATGATTTCAGAACTGCCACATACAACCAAATGAGAAAGATTTTCTCTTTCAAAAAAGACGTATGTGCTTAAGCTGCTGAGAAAGGTACTTAAGCAGTAGGAAATACACTTCTGTTATCTTTAATACGGGAGTAGGGTGCCTGATTTTCTTGATGTGGATATATGTTTTTTTAAGTTTTGCAGGCCCCAAAGGCACTTTTAGTCACATCAGTGTCTGCCTTCTTCAAAGGCTTGAAGCTTTTAGTGCTTATACCCCTCTTAAGCAGAAGAGCTTTGCTCTTACATGAGTGACAAAATAAGTTGGACCCCTGTCCTAAAGACCTGAATTCATAGTTGGTTTATGCATTATCATGGAGATGCATCTCCTATAGCTAGTAAATAAAAAAAAAAGTTTAACACGCACAAAACGAACTTGCTTCCTATTTTAGGAAAGAAATTGCTGTCAAATCTGTATTTCAGAGTGACCTAGAAATGGCTCGCTTTAGAGTCATCCCGAGAAACACAACCCACACCCAGCCACCAGGTTGGTTGATGAGACACACCCCGCACTGGAAGGAGCCGTGTCAAAGCTTACATTAGCCCTTCGCCCTGAACCACGGAGCAAGGCGCGGACCTAGCGTGGGTTGTCGGGCGGCCCGAGGGTCAACAGCAAACGCCGCTGGGGGAGGCAGCCATACTCCGCGGGCTCAGAAGCAGCAGGTAGTGCCAGACAAGTTACCGGCCGGACCCCGGCGGGTATCACCGTAGCGAACGCCGTCAGCACCACGCAGGCAGCACGTTACGAGGGCCGGGACTCTTCCCTCTCCCACGCAACAGCCCTCAGCCCCCTCCGCTACCCCCCCGCGGCAGGCGCACGGCCCCGGCCCTCCTCCTGCCTCCCTCGGACC
>VXAL01018382.1:86822-149757 GCA_013399475.1 Chauna torquata
GGAGCGCTTCGGGGCGGCGGCTGCGGCCGCTCCCCGTCCGCCATCACGGGCCGGCTGTGCCCAGGGCGGCGCGCTCAGCTGCCACGGGCGGAAGCGCGCAGCGGTGCGAAGGGCGCGGGGCTCCGTGCTGCGGCGTTGGCCGTGGGGTCGTTGTTGGTGAAGTGAGCCCTGCTCTGTCCGCTCTGGGAGGGATATGCTGGCCTCCACGTCGTCTGTACGCCGTTGCTCCGCTCCTGTCTGAGTTTAAACAGGCTTAGTGCAAACGAGTACAAACCAGTGCTTGTGGGGGCTGAGCTGCGTCAGTGTTAAATGGCAGGCGTACTAAACGTGTGAGAGCTTCATTTGTAGGTTAAGGTTAAATTTAACCAGGACAGCCCTCCAAAACAGCTGGCTGTGCAAACAGTGCGGCACGCTGCTCTACACCCGTGTTTAGAGCAGCTTGCTAGCAGCTGCAGCACTGGGGTTGCAGCGGTTTCAAATACAGGTCACCAAACAGGCTCCAGATTGCAAACGTGCTATGTCACAGCCAGCCTTGCCAGTGGGGAACCCAACTAGTCTAAAAGGACGCTTTTGCTGTACTTTGGTAATTTTCCTGGAAATTAAGTGTATTGGCGTGAACAATCACTGTGACTACTGGAGAATAGTCACTGCATACAATGCTGTTCACATGTGTAGTGGAGACGTTTCCACGCCACTGGAAACTAAATCCAATCCCATGTAATCTATATTTCTCATAAAACTAACCACCCCAGTAGAAGTATCTGACATTCAGAGCGAATTACTCATGAGAAATAAAAACACAAATTACAGGAAGTGGGGAAAAAAGCTGTTATGGTATGGCTTCCCTAGTGGTAACTGAATGGATTACCTTAAGAAGGAGGACAGAAGTGCCAAGCAGTCGTGCTTACACCTATACCTGCTATCCTGCGGAAAAAAACCTTCTGCTTCCCTTACCAGTGAATGATCCTTCGCACTGAATAAGGTGACTTGTTTGTTTTGTGAATATTCCTTGTACTTGCTAAGCCTCTTCTAACTGCTTCCTGCTGGTTCTGCATGCCCTCTTTGTTACCTAATAGCTGAAGAGGGTTTCTTCCTACTGCTCTTTTTGCATCCATATTAATGGAAAAGAGGTGCTCTTAACACACCCTAGAAATAGTCCTAATCAGAATTCATCTTCCCATTCCAATCCAGTCTTCCTTTGCAAAATACGTCCATATGTACAGATTTTAAGGTAGGTCAATAGTAGAGAATTACCAAAATTACTGATGGTAGCTTCCAAAAATATGACATTATAGCTTTGTAGCCCAGTGCTTTGCATTTCTGGTGCCAGCTTAAGAACTTGGAAGTTGCTTTTGCCTTCTACTCTATGGCCCCTTCAAAGTAAGAAAATTCTGCTGGTGAGGTACTCTCTGGAGAGGACCTAGGATGCTAGGATAGCTTAAATTACCAAAACCATTACCGTGAGCAAATGTGGTAGGTATGCCAAACACAGAAATACTTCTGATGCCCTGCCTTGCCTCCTTCCAAGAAACTGTTTGTGTCTGCAGTCTCAGCACATTATTTAATGTCATGTTGACGCTGGTGGGGCAAACAACGCTTGGTCATGTGGAAGCTTGTCACTAGTGCTCCAGTGCAGGATTGCCGCAAATTTTGGTTGTTTTTATGAAACTCAGATTCCTTTCATTCTTATGAAACTCACAGATTCTGTTTTAGATTTTGATTAGATAATTATATATTCAAATGTGAGCATTTCAGACAAATACAAGAGGATATATGCTAAAAGGGTGCTGTGTCTGCAGTACTCAAACTTTGATTAGCTGGGATTTTGTTGTAAATAGGTAGCATGGAGGGCCAATTATTCAACTTTTGCGAGAAAAAGCAAACTTAGTGAACTGAATACAAGCATACTAAAATGGGAAAAAGAATTAGTAGAGTTTGTTAAATTTACCTGGAATAAAATAAAACAAGAGAGAGAAAATGAAAAATACTGCAAGAGTATATCTCACTGAATCAAGTAAGATGATGCAGATGCATATAAATGATAAGACAACTGAAGGAGCGAGTCAGACTGTTGGGTATCATGGAATCATATTTTATTTTTGAAGATATCTAATCTCTGGAGTTTCCTTAGCACTGATCTTGAATCTCCCACAGACTTTTTTCTTCAGCTTAAGCCAGTCATTACATTCCCAGCTTCTCCGTAACTGCGTACACTTAGCTCGGTGTTGTGGTTTAGCCCAGCAGGCAGCTAAGCACCACACAGCCGTTCGCTCACTGCCCTCTCCCAGTGGGATGGGGAAGAAAATAGAAGAAAAAGTGCAAGAACTCATAGGTTGAGGTAGGGACAGTATAATAAGAAGGAAAGGAAAAGCAAACAAACAAACAAAACAAAACAAAACAAAACAAAGTGATGCAGAATACAGTTGCTCACCATGAGCGGAGTTATGCCCAGCCAGTCCTCAAGCAACGGCCGCCCCTCCTGGCGAACTCCCCCCATTTTTATTGTTATTGCATGATGCCACATGGCATGGGACATCCCTTTGGCCAGTTTGGGTCAGCTGTCCTGGCTGTGTCCTCTGCCAGCTTCTGGTGCATCCCCAGCCTCCTCACTGGCAGGGCAGTGTGAGAAGCTGAATAGTCCTTGACTTGGTGTGAGCACTGCTCTGCAACAACAAAAACATCAGCGCACTATCAGCATTGTTCTCATTCTAAATCCAAAACACAGCACCATACCAGCTGTTAGGAAGAAAATTAACTCTATCCCAGCTGAAACCAGGATACTCAGACAAGTATTTGGTGTATTTTTAAATTGTTTCTGTGTTGTGAAACAAATACTATTTTCTATTAGGAAAGCTTGCTCAGCAAGAAAAAAAGGATCAAAATTTACTCTGTTTTTGTAAGCTAAACTGAGCCAATTTGGGGTCAGAAACCTGCCATACCAGTGCTAATGGGGATGGGGTTGCCTGGGAATAGGAGTGGCAGGAAGCAGGGGTGGAGTACCTGTTTTGACTGTGACTCAGCCATCTCTTGGAGCCTCACCCCTCATCTGTTGTCTTTGTCACCCCTACATTTCACTGCTGCAACACACTCCAGCTTGAAAAGCTAAGAAGTATTGAAAATGTTGCTACTTGTCTATATGAATGGAAGACTGCACCACTTCCAAGTAAGTCAGAAACCTGTCTGCCAGATATTTTACAGTAAGATTTTCCTGAAGATGCTGGAGCTGTCTGATGTACACCAGCAAAAACAATTTGGCCCAGTCAAAGTTCTGGATATTCACAACTTTTCAGAATTATTTCATTTTGATTGAGATGTTCAAATATGGATTTATCTGTGGAGAACAATTTAAAGAAAATCTCCAGGTGTTAAAAATGAAGTGATTTAGAATTGGACAAAGAATGTATAAGGTATAAGGCAGGGGTGGCCTTATATCAATTATACCTTTACATCTTGTAGCCTACTAGGAAAATGCATGCAAACCCTACCACACCAAAAGCTGCACCTTGAAGTGGAGGGAGAGTGGGACAAAATCCTGAATGTCTTAGTAGCTCCAAAAACACACTGCTGCCCACGAAAGCCATAAACTACAGCTTGATTTGCGTTCACTAGATGGCAGCATGTTCAAAAGAATTGCTGAAAAACTGTAACTCCAACTGCCTGTGAAAACAAGGTTTAAAGACTTGCTTATGTAGTGAAATAAAAGTGCAATAACAAAATGTGATTACAAGCTTAGCTAGTCTGGTTAAGGACAACAGGGGCAAAAATGGCAGCACAGGCTTCAGCTTGGTCTGGCAATCAGAATCTTCTGCCACGGTTTTCACACAACTTGTGCTTTTCCTGCTCTCCCAGGCTGGTGTTCCTGCTGGCCTGTCTGCCATTCTCCAGGCTCACTAGATTAAAGCTAGCAGGTCCGTGCCTTCCTGTGCCACCTTCAAGCATTTGTTCTCTGTGTCAACGGTATCTAAGGGAATATTTTAGAATAGACCCCACCCTCTGAAAGCCTTTCTTATTCTACCTCACTTTCACCTAAGTACTTCCTTTGCTCTGAAACACAGAGGCTGTAAAAGAGAGGCAAGTAAAATGCATGTAGCTAACTCTCAGCATTATCTTAAAAAATCGCTAGATGACCACTATACATGATCATCTCTTGAGAATGGGCTCTGTTGGGCTCTGACATGCAACACACCTATATCTCTTATAAAACTGGTAACTTGAGAAATAAAGGGCCTGAGGAAAAATTTCATAAATGGGAAGAGTAACTGTTTCCACTGGTATAGATGGTTAGAAGAACATGTCTGTCCAGGGACTCAAATCTGTAAATTTCATGGTTTACAGGTCCTGAATGTTTGTCAGTACCACTGTCAGAGAATCACAGGATCAAAGAATGACTGAGGTTGGAAGGGACCTCCTGAGATCATCTTGTCAACGCCCCTCGCTCAGGCAGGGTCACCTAAAGCAAGTTACATGGGACTTACACAGGACTCCAGCTGGGTTTTGAGTACCTCCAAGGATGGAGATGTTGCAGCCTCTTTGTGCAATCTGTGCCAATTAGACAACCTTTGCATCAAAAAAGTGTTTTCTCATGTTCAGATGGAATTTAATGTGTTAATTTGTGCTTACTTCCTCTTCTCCTCTCTGTGAGCACCACTAAGAAGAGCCTGCCTCCCTCTTCTTAATGCTGTCCCATCACATATTTATACACACTGGTAAGATCCCCCACTGAGCCTTCTCTCCTCCAGGCTGAACAGTCACAGCTCTCTCAGCCTCTCCTGGTATGAAAGATGCTGCAGTCCATTAATCATCTTCACGGCTCTTCATAGGAGTTATTCCAGTATGTCCATATCTCTCTTGTACTGGGGAGCTCAGAACAGGGCCTCTTTCTCCAGATGTGTCTCACCAGTGCTGGGCTGAGGCGAAGGATCACCTCCCTCAACCTGCTGGCAATGCATGTTCCAGGAAGTTGTAGGCCTTCTTTGCCAGGAGGGCACATTGCAAGCTCATTATCAATTTGGTGTCCACCAGTACCACCTGGTTGTTCTCTGCAGAGCTGCTTTTCAGCCCCTTCAGCTCCCAGAATGTACTTACTGGTGCATGGGGTTGTCCCTCCCCAAGCTCCAGACCTTCCCTTTGTTGAGCTTCGTGAGGTTCCTCTAGGCCCATTTCTCCAGCCTGTCCATGTCCTTCTGGATTACAGCACAGCATCTGATGTGTCAGCCTCTCCTCCCAGTTTTGTATTTTCTGCAGGCTTGGTGAGGGTGCACCCCGTACTAGTGTCCAGGTTATTCGTGAAGATGTTAAACAGTATTGGCCCCAGTATCAATCCTGAGGGCACACCACTATGAACTGGCCTCCAACTGGACTTTGTGCCACTACAGCTCAAAGGTGAGACAGCTATACAGGCAGATTCTTGTAGCAGAAGTTCACATGGGAAACCTGCAGTGCAGTGTAAATGGCAAAATGGTTCATGTGGTGATACAGCCTGCAGTCATTCCCAACATGAACTACATGACAGTGTTAAGAGGATTTTTTAATCTGCAGGACTGTATCTGCAATGAGGCTTTTGCTGGCAAAGTGTGTCAACCAAAGGTGTGATTTTTCCATGGCACAGTGAAGTGTAAACCAGGCTTAACGTGTGCAGGGATAATGAAGCCTGGTTGTGATGCTATTTCATGGCAGACATTCCAGGATATGTGCTCACCCCATAAAGCAGACGTCTCCTACTCTTGGAGCAACCAGGGGATTTTGACAAGATTGCTGATGTTACGGAAAATATTAAGCAATAATCCCTTCCATCAACCTAATTCCCAGTTTCTCAGCTAGCTAAAAATGTTGCAACTGTTTTATTACAGTGGATAGTTTTACAACCCCCACATGCTTTTTAGTTCCCAGGTTAACTGATTTTCTGAACATTATCATAAATTAGAAGTACAGAACTTGACAAGTTGTTCATTGTGAGGATTTCTCGTTTTAAGAACTATATAAACAGTATTGACTTTCCTAATTTACTGCTTATAAGAAATATTACTTTGTAAAAAGAATTAAGTGAAATGTTTACATTAAATACAACCTATGTACACACAGCTAGACATACATATCTGTGTGTGTGTGAATGTGTAAATATGAGGAGCTGGATACTCAGTTAATAGGAACTGATATATTTCTGTTGACTTCAGAAACAGAAAATAACCATGATTCAGGAAATAGCATGGACCAAAGATCCTCTTACACCAACATTTTCTCAAGATGATTGTCTATAACAACCGAGCTGTAAATTCAAAGTTGTGCACTGTGTGTGTAGCCAGAGAGGTACTGGTCTTCCTCAGAATCTGTTCCTCCTGTATTCAGTTGTGGTGCTTAATATCTCTAAAAATCTGACCAATTATGTAAAATCCATATGTTATCATTAGGCATTTAAATTGAAAGTGTGTTTATGTTTTAAAATAAACTCTTGTTATTGGCTGTACTTTTGTATGTTGTAAGTGAGACACTACAGACAGATGAAGAGGAATTACGTTTTGTAATATTGTTTGTTTTTTCTATCATTTCTCACATGTTTCCTCCAAAAAACACTTCTGGAGCATCAACAGTCCACATCTACACAACAGGACAAGACCCAGAAAATCATTCAGCTCCCAAACAGTATCTCCTGTGTCAACACAGTGCCAGAGTAGGTGAACAAAGCTATGTTGGCTGTGGTCTCCACAGGCTCCTGTGAAGACCTGTATCTTGGGCTGTGGCACCAGCCCCTGCGGTGGGACAGTGTGGGTCCTCCATGTTCCTGCTGCTGTAGTTTCTTTCTCCAGAAGCTCTCAATAAAAAGGGAAGCACGGGCTTTCTGTTGGAAGTGTCTTCGAGGCCAGATGCCTGACAGTCTGCTTGTGCCTGATGGGCATGCGTAGGGTTTTCAGGTGTCTTGAAATGCATTTGGAACAAGCACTGCTTCTCTGCCCAGGCTGTTGGATGCCTGAAAATCTAACCAAATCAATATTCAGAGTCCTGAGAATCTCCTCAGGAAAGATTGCAGGCTGGAAAAGAAGGCATATCTGGGAAAATCAAAGAAGAGCTCTGTTTGGAGGCAACAAAAAGAAATAAAGAGAACTACTGGATACAGACACTTTCTGACTAGTCTTGTCTTGCTAGTCTATGTTTTCCTAAGAGAGCAGCTGACATGAGGAAATTTGGGTTTAGCTCTAGTGAGCTTTAACTACACAGTGCTGGCAGTTAGGGAATTGTTAGCATTGTTCTGGGATGTTTTCCAAGTAGTGGAGAGACATTATCTCTGTATGGAAAAGGTCTCCCTTCCTACTGATGGAAGCAGGACAACAGTTATGCCTAAGAAGCAAACAAATTCTGATGTGTTTTTTGCTCTCCTATTCAAATATACCTCATAGAAGATCCAGTATTAGAAATATGTTGTATTATCTTTTCACATGCATCAGGTTATTTGCATTTAGGCAAGTTTAAAAAGCCCCTTGAGTATATGAGGAATGTAGGAAGATGTAAATATTTCTGAGATAGAGAATCCAGGAAAGTGGACGGTCTTAAACCAAAAGCTTTAACATTGCCTTCCTGGTGTTTTGTTGTTAGATTTGTGGATTATCGAATTATTTGGAAAGAAACAGTGAGGTTTTGCCTGGACATTTTTATATATATTGTTATTTATAGTTTCCAAGGAAGCATGTAGGCAGTTTGGTTGCCAAAACTGGAGATGTAAGCTGTTACACATGACACTGCCAGTTTGTTTGATATATGTACCAGCGCATTTGCCCTTAGTCTTGAGCAAATCATTCTCCCTTTGTCACAAGTAACAGCAAGATAACACTGTAAATAAACTCAGAGTGGCTTAAGGCTTCTCCATAGCATAGATGAAATTGAATTTTTCTTCCCTATTTCCTGAGAGCAAAATAGCTCTTTGGGGACAGAAATGTGTGATTTCATGGTAGTGATAGAGCTGGTGCTGTGGAGGAGGAAGCAGGTAGGGGAAAAAAGTTGGGAGGAATCAGTAGGAGGTAGGAGAAAGGGGCATAGAGGAGTCCCTGGCAGCTTCAGGAACCTCTTGGAGGGGGAAGGTGGGATGAGTGGCATTTCAGCAAAATTTCTTGAGGAACATGGCCAAAATTACTCAGAGCAATGTGTGGGAGAGGTAAGAGATCTCCAAGGCCATGTGGTGATGGGTACTCAGGTAGTAGGAAGGACATAAAGTTAACCAGAAGGCTCTGGTTAGCAGAGGTGAGTGTGGTCAAGGTCAGTTCTGGTAGCTGGGTGATGGTGAAGTCTGGGCTGCAAGAAACAAACAATTTGTCTGATGAGCCTCCCTCACTGGCACACTCACCTACTTGTTGCTGTTTTTTGCACCTTCAGATGCAGGACTGATCTTTTTGCCCAGCTGTTGCTTCATATCTCCTGAACTCTTTCATGCCCAATGAGCATCTGCAGCAGTAGTAAGAGCAGCTGGATGGAGGAGAGATCATTACTGTTGCCCTTGGAACACCTGGCCCACTGGATCCATCACATACTGGCACAGCACATGCTTTTCTTGCATCAGCTCTTGCTGCTTGGATGGAGACAGGTACCAAAAGCACCGTGAGTGACACTTTGGCCAGAGGCACCTATTTTTAAGGATATTTTGTCGTTCCTTCATATTCTTCCTGTCTTCCCCAAATTTGCAATTTCAAGCTACTGCCTACTTGCCTGAAGTTGTTCCTGAGGTTGTTAGCTTGAGCTTGAGCTCAAAGAAAGCAGAAAAGGGTAATTACAATATATCAGACAATAACTAAGAGTACAAATTTCTATTGCCCCAAACAAACTTTGCTTTGTAGTCATCCCAGTGACTGTGCTTAAGAAGACGACTGCCTTCAAAATCTTGAACATTTAACACACAAGTCTGGAATACACAAAAATCTTGAATATACGTATATTCAAATCTTGAATACACAGCCTTGAATACATATCTGGAAGTTATGTGAGACACAATCATGTCCTGATACCCTTTAAGCATGTTGGATAGTAACATGCAGTAGTTTCATTATGTTTATATGACAGCACGGAATAAAATAGGCTTCAACATGAAAATGGAGTAGCGTCATTTGGCTCTACATAGTATTTCCCTGGAAATTCAATAGTTGTAGGATTAATGGGAAATGGGTTTAGGCCAGCTCTCGCGCAGATTACCAGCATGCTTGTCCTTCCTTCGCGCGGGATCTGTCTGTGCCTCTGTAAACGTCCGTGTGCTGGTGCATGGGACCGTGTAAGGGTGTTAACGGCGGCAGCTCGTTGCTGCCAGACCACAAGGGGGACCCAAAGACACACGTTGCTTTTTCGTCGCCCCTACGAACTTGGGTGACGTTAGCTTCCAGCTTGGATTTTTAGAAAGTAGCTTATTTTCTCCTAGTTTTGGTTTTCAGGAATTTTGTACTACTCACCTGTAAGCTTTCTGAGGGAAAATCTGAGAAGGGCTCTTTCAAAACAAACAGCTTTAGGTAATACACGATTTTAAACTACTGTGTTGTGAATGCTAAATGCACTGAGAAAGGCTGTGTATCTTCTAGACTGATAGTTACAAATCATGTGAAAACATTAGGAGCAAAGCGTCTGCGCTGATGTATTATACTGTGAGTGCATACAAGAAAAATATAAAAAAAAAAAACAGCATCTGGAATTTTCCCTTTATTAGTATTTTTGAACATTTAGCCAAGCAGGCAACTGCAGATGTGATGAGACAGTTCCATAAATTAGAGGAAAACCTTATTAAAAGTAAAGTTGCTCCATAAATATAATAAATTGGAGAGATTTTGTAATATTCAGCTTTGTTGCTGCAGTAACTCACTGTTCCTCCAACAGCTGTGCCGTCTTTAAAATGTACACTGTGTGTGGAACCAGGGCGTTTCTTCTGTGGCAATGAAAAACATCTTTGATATCTCTGCTTTGGTATGGAAAGAGCAGCTCTACCTGGATTTAGAGTGACGCATTGGCTTCATTAAGTAGCCCTGAAAAATGCCTTCCCCACTAAAGAGATCTCAAATGCCTTCCCCCATGGGGCCGACACCCTTACTTCTATCACACATGGTGGTCAGTAGACATGAGGCAGGGTTATGTCCATTGGACTGACTCTGTCCTTCTCGTGCTGACCGTTTATGCTGTTTTATTCAATGTAAATAATAGCTATGTTTTTCTTTTTATGGGAGTTATTTTCACTGGGGAGGGGAGCTAGGGATTATTTTGCTGGAGTGACAGTTTCTTATTCTTCCATGGAAAATTGAATGTTGGTGAGTGGCAATGTGGTAATCTGGCCAGAGACTGAATTAATCACAATAATGTGCTGCATCTGCATAGCACCCTCAGTCTGAGATCGAGATTATTTACAATTATTGTTAAGCCTACCCAGTTTGTTCTTGGAAGAGGTGATACAGTGTCACCTGTAATTTACTGACAGGGAAGGTGGACCCAGGGAGCGATTTCCTCGGGGACTGAGGGTGAGTCAAGAGCAGGACTGAGAGCAGTCCTGTGCATGGCCTAGGAATAGAGCAGGTGGTCTTTTCCGTGGTCTAGCTCTTCTCCTTCTGCCATCACCTGACAGGTCACCTCTGTTGGCCCAGTGGTGCTGCATACCCATATGCACTCTGGTTATGTGCCCGCCGCAGAGCTGCTGTGGGGACTTTTTGACATCCTGTATGCAGGATAGGCCATGCCGAAATCTGCCCATCATGAGAAATTGATTCGTATTTTCACCTCTGTGTTGTATACAGGGAGTATACAGTATAAAGTGCAAGGACAGACTGACATTAAAGACGGTTCCCTTCCCTCTCTGCTTTTTCTGGCAGCAGTTGAACGTGCACCGACAACACACCTTCCATTACTAATATTTTGAAACCCAGAGCAGTGGAGTGCCTCAAACCACAGCCTTATAACGTAATGAAGAATACACACAGCTGCAGTAACAACCACATAATTATTTAATTAGTTTTTGACAGCTTCAAATTGCACAGGCAAAGGAATGCAGGAACCGCACGTGGAAACCTGCCAGCAAAGGTTTTACACGTACGCAGATGGTTTTAGCTATTGTAAGCGCAAAGCCAGGTTGCTACATTTTTACTGCAAAACCTAATAGCACATCATGCACTGCAGAAGTTATATCAGGGGAATAAAAATGGCATATTTAATTATTTCTTCCCCTTTATGCCACAGAGTTGCTTTTATTGTATTTAACTTCCCATAACTGAGTCCCATGAGACCAAAAATGGGAATATTTTAGCACTAACTTAAGTAATCTGTGAAGTAACAGCTTCTTTGGGCTTTTGGAATAACCAATTATAATACCACTAATTAACACTGTACATCAGTTTCTATTTTAAAGTTCTCTTTCGGATATGAATTAATTGACACCTCTGTTGGGACGTTAACTATTGGTATCTTTATTTTGAGAAAAAGAAGACTGAAGCTCAGAGAAGTGTAATAATTTGCCAGAGGCCAAAGTGTGATTCAGGGACAAAAGGGCCATCAAATTAAGGATTTCCTCAATTTTCATTTAGCTTTGTGGAGACCTAGAGCAAGAAATTTCAATATAGAAATAAGGGAAAGAGAATTGCCTGTCACAAAACTGATGAGGAGGGTACTAGCATTAGTAGCAGTCTGTCTTTGGAAAACAGATTATTCCAAAGGGGAAGATAATAATTTAGAAGTGAAGCAAAGCCTAATGTACTGTAAATATTTGCTCTTCTGCTGCTGCAGAGCCAACACCCATCTCTCAAGTCACTCCAAAGTGTTTATAATTTCCATGTGTTGTGAGCTCCATGATTTTGTATTAGAGGGGAAGTGATTTCTCCTGAGTGCACCTAATTAAGGCTAACAGTTAAAATAAAACATGAATTAATTCAAAACTTCACTCTGAGCTCTAAATGAACACAAACTTTGTCTGAGGTTTAAAAAGTTAAGTACCCTTTTTTCCACATAATTGTAGTTTTCATATTTTCCAGCCTTTGCTTTTTATGGTTCTGGCTGGGATAGGAAATGCTAAAAGCCCACAAGAAAAGGTTATTCCCATAGAGCTAAGATATTCACAACAAAAACCTAAACCATGTGGAACACATGGGGTTTCAAGTTTCACAAGAAAGTCAAAACCCAGACTCTGTTGAAGTTTGTAACTTGGTTTGAATGAAACTGGGCCCATTTTCAAGCAAATCCAGTCAGATTCCTGGTTTCAAGTTGAAACCATTCAAAATTCGCAGTTTGGAAAGGTCTGAAAAGAAGTCTCAGTCCCGGTCTGGCTGCCGCTTGGGAGGAACTTGCTGTGGACGTGCAGTGGGGACAGCAGAGCCATGGTGCCCAGCTGGTGGGAGGTGGGCAAGGGCTTCAGGAGGGGTTTGGGGCTGTGAAAGTGAGCAAAGTGATGGTGGTCTCCTGGTACAGAGGACCATAGTCAGGAGAAGTTGTATGGAAGTCTTGTGGGGGGACACAGCCTCCAAAACGCGGCTGACATCCAGTGCCAGAGGTGCTGGGGAGCTGCCATCATAGCCCTCAGAGAGCACCCCACTAGACCCTTACAGGTACTCCAAGCACAAACTGGAAAATAAAGGTTAGGAGAACAAAAATAATTCAGGACTGCATCCACCTCTTTGCTGCGTTCTGTAGGATTTGTGTTGATATCCTTGCAGCCACAGGAAAAACACAGCTTTGTTTTACCTACAGAGATATCTCTGACTAAGAAAGTGAAAGACTGTTCAGAAATACCTAGCATGTGATGAAACCATGCGTACAGAAATCTCTGAAAAAAACTGGTTTCAGTGAAGAATATTTGCTTCGCTGTCCTGCAATAACACACTGGAAATTAGCATTAACAGGTACAGACTTTTTGAAGAGCTGTGTATAGGAAAATTGTTGATGCTGCAGCCTCAGTCTGTAGAGATGCTGTCAAAATAAAAATCATAAGCTAAATTCTGGAGTGCTGGACGACTGCAGGAATGGATAGCAGAGCAGAAGTTTTCCTTGTGGACTCCTAGAAACATCTTCTAGCGGAGCTATTAATACTCCTGTGGATTATTGAAACTGATAAGTTCTAAAATCAACCTTACCTTTAATGGTCTTTGCTGCTAATTGCTTTTAAAAATTCTGTCACTGCAAGAGATTAGAATAGGCCAGAAAACTTGCAGTCAAGGTTTTAACAATGCAGCTAGAAATAAAATATTATCTTTATGGACAGGTTTTTTTCTTGATTTTGTACACATAGATAGCATCATGTTCTCTCCCATATATTGCTATGTTTGGGAATATTTAACTGAGAAAATAAAACTTGTTTTCTCCTGAGGCCAAAGTTTAAGCAAAGAACAGAGCAGATGGTTTGTGAGTACATGGAAAAACAGCATATGTCTGTGTATAGAGTAGTAGCTCCACATCAGACTACTGAATACAGTATATAGTTGCCCTGTTTCTCTAATGATGAGTATTTTGTATGTATAGTTTTGTGACTCCAGCACAGTCAGGGCAGTAGTTATGTTCACAAATGAAATATGGGTCATTAAGGCTCCAATGCTTCCATCCACACTCACTTTGATTAAACATAGGTGAGTCCTGTGTATGAAAATTATTTATTATCCTCTCACTACTCTTTTTTTTTTTTTTTTTTACACACCTTTGCTTGGGCTTCAGGTGACATGACAATGTCCCTGTTGCTAACAAATCTTCTAACACAGCATGATTTTGCTCTGAATCTTATCAAATGTCTGTAGCGTGCAACTTGCATTATTCATGTCTGCTATTGTTCATCTTAATAAAAATACTAAAGGAAGTAGTTACCATCATCCACCAACCATCTTCCCCTAGATCCAGTCCTACCACACATTTGTCTTGTCCAGATTAGCTGAAAATTTCCTGGATGACTAGGATTTCACCACTTTTGTAAGTGACCAACAAGTGCCTTTGTGGTTTCTCTTCTGATGCCCCTCTCTCGTTCAAGAAGAAATTGTGGGAAACACCCTTGTTTTCTTTCAAGACCATCTTTTTCCCTGGTGCCTTCAAGAAGCAGACAGCAGTTGAGCTTCTGGGATGTTGAGACCTCTAGCAAGTTATTGCTGCCCTGCACTCACCATCTGTCTGCATCCTCTTTTAAACCGCTTTCCTTGGTTGCAGACTCTTCTAGACAGAGACTGCCTGGGCAATGGTGTCCGTGCTGCGATGAGCTGTTCAGCTACGTCTATCCCCTCATGGCATCCTCTCCAACTTCTTGCTCCTCTTCATGCCACCTCTGCACAGGGCTGGCTCTGCACTGGGCATCCGCCAGGCACACATCTGCTTACACCCTCCCTCAGTGGGCACATTACGACATGCTGCAGGGAAGTCCAGAGGCTTTTATGGGCTGAATGTGACTGATGAGTGAGAACTGTGGGTGTGCATCTGGGCTCTGCTACTGGGCACAGTAGCCTGAGAAAGTCACAGGGTGAGAAAATTTCCTTTTGTTCGTATGACAGTAATAGTCTTAAATATCTTTAGGAACAGAAAGAGAAAATGTAAGACAGTCCAATTTAGTTCAACCAAGGCAGAGTAGAAATGGAAAATTCCATCTGTTCTGTTTCACCACCAAAATTTATTTTGTACTTATGCTGTGATATTTGTCAACATAATTATAACAAATAGAGAAGAATAATTCAACAGCTGATTGCAAAAACCCAGGAGGGGCATATTGTGTTTAAAAATCATATTAATTTATAATGATTACATTGCAGAATGGCAATATTTTTGTTTGGAAAGTGTCTTACATGATTCTAAGGCTGAGTTATGCTGAATTGTTAGCATTTAACAACAAGATCAGTACACATTAAAAAAAAATTTGAGGGAAAAAAAACAGTAAAAGCAGAAGCTGCTATGGATACTGCCAAACCACTTCTCAGCTTTGTAAAATCAAGCATTCAGGCAAGTTTCCTACCACAAAATCAACATAAATACCTCCTTCAAGCTGCTGCTTAATTTTTTTTTTTGGCAGTTTCCCCCCCAGTATTCTAACTGCAATTTGATAACCTATCAAAAAACTTAAAATAAATTTTGTTTCAAAAGGAGATTTGAAACTATTTTTTGCTTATTTGCATAATATATCTTTTGTATTGCTCAGTGCTATATTAAAGATCCTTTAATAGTTCTGGCATTCTCTTGCTTCTGGGAAGCCTGATTCTGTCTCCTTTCACCAGGTGGACAGGCTTTGTCCTCCACAAATAGCTTCATTCACTTCAGCTGCTCAGTGGAATTAAACATAGCACAGTCTTACCTTTAACAATTAGTGCTTATTATGTTGTCTGTTTTTTTCCCCAACAAAAAAGAGATATCAGTATGTCACAGATTGTCCCAGTGGGAATTAGAGTGAGTGCCAAGCTCTACACTTATTAACACTCTGTGCTTGAGAACTATTTTTTGCACTTACTTTTGGTAACAAATAAATGGCAATTTTGATTGAAAGAATGGCTGCAACCCATTTGTTAACTACCATACATGTCAATTTGAAATGATGGAAATAATTGCCATTAACAGTTTTACTCTGTGGAAGCCTGTTTTCCTGCCTTCAGAAACTTTATCTTGGCATACTGGTAAAAGTGAACAAACACAAGGAAATGCTTTCAAAATTATCACCTTCTAGAGAACACCAGTAATCACTTTGCATAATCCACATCTGGGCTCAATCCAGTTTTCCTTAATTAGCTACAAATGCAGTGCCTGGTGCTATGTCTCAGATTTTCACTGCATGTACCTATTAAAGTGGAAAATGAATTGGATTCTTAAGTTAAAGAATATTACTTAGGTGGTTAAGTGGATTTGGAAACTATGGAACTCTTTGTACTATAAATAGTACAAAAGTGGTGTTTTTTTTTCGGCTTTTATAACTACAGCATTTTCATTGTTTGAAGATCACAATCACTGTATTCCCTAGCAACAAATATTTAACAGGTCAGTAATCCGTAAATCACACACAGATGCTCAGGCCTCCTGTTCATCCTGTAAATACAAATATTATTACATAGCAGGGAGTAACTGTAGCTTCTGTGTGTCTGAGGTTCACATAGCTGCCTTTCTCATTTCCCTCACTTACTCTGGGTGTGGTATTCACATCACCTAAAAGCCCACACTGTGTGAATGTCAAGGCGCTCTGGTTAGCTGGACCACACTGCTCCAGGTGTGAAGCCTTTGTCCTGAGGATGGGAAGATCAAGCAGGTAACTCACCCTGGAGTATCGTATTGCTCTGAGATGTAGGACACACGACGTGTATTTTGTCTATGCTAGGAGAAGAAAACAGCTGTCCTCCAAACTTCTGCTGAACCTGTTATCAAAGGAAAGTGTACCCTGGTAAACATGCGAGTGGCAAAGGAATAGTGCAGGTAGGCAGATAGCCTCTTCCAGCCCTCAGCCATTACTAGTTTTCGTTTCTCACCGTGTCATTCATATAAATATGCATCGTTGTCCAGTCAGAACATCCCATTTTTACCAAAGGCTGCACAAAGAAGAAATGCAAGAGTGTTCTTTGGCATCCTGTTGGCTAGGGAAGGATATTGAAGTGTAGGCATCACCTGAATGGGACCTCTGGCATTGCGTTGCCATCCTGGAGTGCCCTTTTCTTAGAGCTCTGTGCCTAACTCTAGCTTAGAGAAGGGAAAAAATTATCCACTTTTTTTTTTCTTTTTTAAATTCAAGTCTAAAAGGAAATAAAACAACAAAATTTGAAAAGTTTTCCTGCCTCTACTTTCTTTTTCCCCCCAATTTTTGTTCAAAGATGGATTGTTAAAGGCACGATCCAAACCTTAGCAAAGCCAACAGAAGCCTTTCTAAGGCTTGAGAATATGACTGATCAGTATCTAAATGGAAACATAAAAATGGCTTAAAAGCTGATTTTGCAAAAGGAAAACAATAAAAAAAGCATTTGGCACTTGGACCGAAAAACATGTTTGTGAGCTTTCACCTTGATTTCTAAATTCCTGGGAATGAATCTGGCAGGCCCTGGGGCTGCTCCGTCCTCTGCTGGCTCCTGGCTGCAGCCTGTGGGGAGGAAGCAGAGACCTCAGTCTCAGGTCTGTGTGAGGATCTGCTGTGCTTACCTCTCCCTCCCAACCTGCAGGCCTCATGTGCCTCTTTGTGAAGAGAGACTCAATAGCCTTTGTAGATAATCTATCCTTCAGTACAGAAATGTCTTATTTTAAATAGGAAAAAAATTTTTTTTTTTTAAATATTTGAATAAAATGAATCATTCTTTGAATCTTTCCCTCCCTGCCAACATAAGCCTGTGTAAACCTGAAGTAGCTCTTTGAAAGTCAGAGGAGTTGCGTTGCTGTAACTACGGGACAATGCTGCGGGGAACAGCTAGCCCCTTCCGCATAATCTGTCATGCAGGGGCAGCAAATGGCCCCAGAAGGTTTCTGTGGAAGCAGCACTGACACAGCCACCTCCGTTCCAGTTGCATGGGACAGGCACAAGCTGTGGAAGTCCAGCCCGGAGGGAAGATGCTTGAACCTGAGAATCTTGAAGGTGTTTCTATCCTTTTCTACAATAACTTTTTTTTTTTTAAAAGGTGTTCTTGTCTGTCCTTCAGAACTCAAAGCACAAAACAACTTCACAATTGAAATACATGTTTGTGATGTACCAGATCTTTTCTTGGGTGTAATGGGACAGCTTTGTTGATTTGACTGGAACCAGGCTGATTTATACACGTGGAGGCTCTGGTTGACTGTGTCTGCTCAGGTCTTGGCCCATGGCTGCAAAAGTGTGCAGAAAAATCTGTCCCAAAATATGCTGTCCAGCTGTTTCATACCCCATTTATCAGTGACAGCAGTTGGGGATTATGTGTTTCTGCTTTCTGAAATGTACAGCTAAGGAACTGAAGACTGAAATAATTTCTTGTTCTGTTCACATTTTCAGTTGGTTGTCTGAGGTAAAATGTTCTTTTAGAACTGTTGCTTAGTACTACTCACAACTATTTACAAATCAACTAAGTTTGTCTTCTAAAGAAGGATTTAAAAAAAATTAACAACAAATTGGAACCTTATGGACTATTAAAACTCTCTGCTAGAAAGAGATGTCAACATGATTGATATGTAGAAATTCTCTTTTTAAAGACTTTAAAAAGCTGTGCTCCAATCTTTGAGCTCTTGGGACAAACCCAGTTAAATTGCTTCCTGTTGTCTAGTTTCTGAAAATATCCTGACCAGAAGCAAAAGGACAATAGAACAGTGTCAGGAATACAAACACCAGGTGAGCCACGTGCATCATTAACTGTGGGGAAAATAGCTTATTTTGTTTATTATTCAAACATTTTGTTGCGTAAGAAGAGAAAACAATAGCTGGAAGCTGCAGATGCTCTGAGTAAACGACTCACATCAGTAATGTTTCTGTGGCAAAAATACTAAATCCTGTGTAACCTTGACAGCTCAGAATACACCTAATTGAACTAAAAGTACAACAGAAAAATATATTAAAAATTTAGTTTGTAAGGAGACAGGTCAGCACAGTGGAGTCATATAGTGATATTATTCCAATTCTGAATGAAAACCTTTACCCTGAAATAAGCATGAGAGTATCTCTTACAGATTTCATGCTAGAATGATACAGTTTCTTCCAGAAGGGAGTATATGTCTAATTCAGCAAATGAACCAAGGGCTGCAAGGAAGCTTTGCTGAAGGCCTCCACACTGTTGGGCTCAATTTGTTCTTGAGACATCAGTGTGAATTATGCGTGCTTGTTGCTACCGGCGAGCTGGTCAGGGCAGACGGCAGGCTGTGAGCACCGTGGTGCCAACCTGGCGGCGTGACAGCAGCAGCAGGCAGCTGCCTCGCTCTCCGGCTCCCAGCAGTACGTGGGTGAAGAAAAATAATGTTAGCGTTTGGCTAGCATCACACGCTGGCTTCCAAAATATCAGTTCAGCAGACTTCTCTCATCCAACAAAAATGGGCTCTCGCTGGGTATTAGCAGTAACGCACACACACGCCCACACCCATAATCAGTGGGTGTAAAATGTGAAAGGGATGCTTGCCAGGGAGCTTTCAGATCCAGAGCTGTGAATGGAAACTGCATGCTTGGAACGGAGGCATGAGAACGTGCTCGCTGTTTGTGTCCTTTTGTTCCTCTGACATTTTGGGATTTTACGTGGGTGTGATGACAAATTCCCCTAAAGCCCGCAGAACCTAGTCATGGGTCTCAGTGCCGGATACCAGAGAAGGATGGCTCCTCTGGAGCATGTCTGTGAAGAAGCAGAGAGCAAGCCCTGTTAGCTCGCAGCCATGGCATGCACTGGAAGGACTGAACTGTGCCCAGGCACCCCTGGCTAGTTGCACTGGAGGTAAAGGCAAAGGATGAAGCACTTCAGCCTGCTGCCTACATCCCATTGCCTCTGCTGGCTGCTGCCCAGCCGAGGGCCTCCCAGAGGATGCAGGAGGCCCACATAGATAAGCCCGTTAGCACAGCTCGCAGCACTGAGCTGTAGCACAAGTGAGAATTGTCTCCAAAACGCTTGGAAATGTCAGACCAGGAGGATTCATTTTGAATGAGCCCCCCCGGCAGCAGTATTGGGCTATGCATGCAGCTTTGTGGACAACTCATGACATGGAGAGAGCAGGGAGACTGCAAGGCTGGGTGGACATGTAATACTTCAGCTGGGCCAGGGACTGGGGTGAGATTCGGAGATGGCAAGTCTGAGAGCCTGATGTGGAACATCGTCCTGAGGAAGGTCGCGCAGCAGAGGACAGAGAAGGGCGAGCAACATGCCATGAACTGTTGCATGAATCATGTGTGCACTGGAGCACTTCATAAGTCCAGACAAGGACACGGGGAGATGTTTTATCAATTATCTATTCATTACTATACCAGACTTTGCAGAGGGGAAAAAAAAAAGTCTTAGTTATGGAAACATTTCCTGCTCTAACTGGACTTCAATTTAATGCCATCAAAAACTGAGCTAGGGGATTTGGGTGGGACTCACTCACCAGGTGAGGAACTTCACATCTGAGTTTGTCATTTGTCAATACTAGACTACAGATCTGCAGAGGAAGTGAAAAAAATGCTGTCAGTTGACTGTAGACGGAAAAAGTAAAATTCGGTTGCAGGAGCTCAGGCTGCTGTGTTTTACATTTGAAATCTCTTTCCATAAGTCTAAGGAACTGTTAAAAGAAAATAGAAGTACAAATCCTTTTCTTTCACAATGAAAAAAATTACTTTGGATTTAAAACCTCAAATAAAGCATGTGAAAGAAACAAAATTGAAGCAATATTATAATATAAACTGTAAGAAAACTGAATGTTATGATACAACTTCATGCCTGAAAGTTTTATTAATTTCAGAACTATTCTGTAGCATACAATTCCAAGATTTACATTATCTTGCTAATACCCAAGTTTTTAAATATATAATCCCAAGCATATGAAAATAAGCATGGATCTCCCTACATTTGGGTCACATTTTGTTTTGCATAGGCTGGCAAGGGAGACAGAGAAAGGCAGAAAGAGGAAAATGGAGATTAAGATATAAAAAAAAGTAAATAAAACACCTAGTAAATAACAAATAAAATCACTAGGGCTCACAGAAGAGTGGTGGGAAGGGAGGAAAAGCTTAATGCAAAAATGATGGAATCCAAAAGTGCAGAGGACAGTCTTGTAGAAGTTTTCTATCTCTGATAATTTTAAGTTAGAATGCCCTTTGTTTTCTTTCAGGAGAAGGAAGAGGAGACTTGAAAGGTTGAGCCTCCATCAGTTCCCAAGCAGTGTGAGGGACTCGGAACACCCAGCCTAAGGAGGGCCCTTCTCACCTCCAGGAAGGCCTGCCTGTGTAAAGTTATCGCATCATGTCCAGAAATCAGGTAGCATTGAGAAGAAGTCCAGAATCAAGCTTTTAAATGCACAGGGAAGGAAGCAAACCGACTCGTCTGTGCTAGTACTGATAGTACAAGTGTTTATCACTAGGATTAAGTTACTTTGTTATTTACGGCCTAAATAGTGATACAGTATGTACTGTCCAACCTGTTGAGCAATAACTGTTATTTTTGTTACCTGCTTAACTACTTTACTCCTGATCTCCTTCATAAACCTCAGATACATGTCATCTAGGACTGTTTACATGGTAAATCTACTTCCATGATAAATTTTCTTCGGAATCTGTCTTTGCAGACACTTCATTGTTATTGCTAGCTAAGATACTGTGCCAATATCTTTAGCAGTGAAGATTAATGCAAGGAAATT
Source organism: Chauna torquata (assembly GCA_013399475.1). Lineage (NCBI taxonomy): Eukaryota > Metazoa > Chordata > Aves > Anseriformes > Anhimidae > Chauna > Chauna torquata. The sequence continues at coordinate 108,015 of VXAL01018382.1, forward strand.
GCACAGCTTCTCATCAATATCTTTATCTCCCTTAATTACTCTTTATAGCCTGTCTAATCATCAGACCTCTCCCATTTCTTTCACAGGTTCCCTGACTCAGGTACACCTAGGTGTATCTGGTGGTGTTTGTTTTTAGATGTTATACTATTTGCTTTGCAAAATCCAGCTTAATCCCTTTCTCTCCTGGATGATACTCTAATTTACATTCTTGTTTATTGACTGGATCTGTGTCAGATTTCTGAATTATGAAGACTTCCTCTTTGCCTCAAAGAACCCCACTGCTATCTGGTTATATTGATACTTATCTTGCCTTTCTGGTTTCCTTTCTTATTCACTGGTGCATACATTTTGTGGGACCCAGTAGTTATATTGCAGATCTATATACTTTTGGGAGTTTTACACCCTTTAAGCTACCAGTTCTTTGTAACTAACCTCATCCTTTTAATGAAGTCCCTTCTTTATAAAATAATGTTTGTTTTTGAGTCCTTTCCTGGATGTCAAACCCAACGGTACCAGCTGCTACTAGTCAGTGGCACAAATCCTGCCCTGAGGCGAATTAGCTCCTGCGTGTTACTTAAGACTAAATCAAGACTAGCTTCGCCGTTTGCTCACTTCAGAATTTCTCCAAATAGCACATACTTAAAGTGTTAAGAAATCAGGTCTTTACCTTGGGGGCCATTTGTGGAGACTAACAGCAGACCACAGAGCTCTGTTATGAAGCAAAAAACCCCTTCTGGTTAAAAGGCCTACTCCCCTAAGTGCTCAAAAACCTCTACCAACTATGCTAACAAAGCAACCGCTGGCAGCATCAGGTTGTCCTCCCCCACGTGGACCCCGTGTGGGAGGAAGATGAAATCCAGCTGAGAGAAGAGGAGCGGCAGGACAAGAAGACATGAGTTATCCTCCAGGCTGTGAAGCCAGTGTCTGCACCCTCCTGCCTACGCAGCTGTGAGTCTCCCCCCAGCTTCACGCTGTCTCTGTCCCCGCTCCCTCTCCCCAGCAGGTTTGCCAGTGGAGGAGCTGTGCAGCAGTGATGGACACTGCAGCTCCCTGGTCTGCTGGCAGCAGAAGGGACCGGTGGGATGCTCACCTGCTGCTGTGGAGAGGATGCCCTGCAGAGGAGCCTTTCCTCACCATGCCTGCAGAGCTCTAGCTCCTCCCTCCCACTGCCTTCCTGAGCCCTTGGCCCTGTTTCAGGCTTCTGGTTGTGCCCTTTCCCACACGGTCCAAACACCACCCACTTCCCCCTTCTAGCCATGCAGCATCAGTGCCCACCACCAGCCCCCTCATCCTGCCACCTGGTTATCTCAATTTAAACGCCCATGTGCTTGACATGACAGGACTCAGCTGGCATTTTAATTACATGCAGTAATAAATTACAGCTGGCCATTACAATTGCAGATGAGCACACTTTCTGCAGAGGCTCTGCCTTTTGCAAGCGGTATCGGATGGGTTTAAATCCTTCTTGTCACCATCCCCTCAGCTAGGAGGGAGGAGGCCCTGATGCATCTTCCACCGTGATGGATTTACATGTGGATCTGGAAACATGTCAGGAACATTGCAGAGGCCCTGAAGCTGATGCTCCTGTTAACTAACACGAAATTTAGCTCCCAGCTCCTCTCTCCAACTTCTTAGTTGCTGCTGCATGTGAACCTTGAGCTTGGTTGGGTTCCTCCCCAGAAACCCATCTAGGTACCTTGTGAAAGTGGCCCTGTGTTTTCCCTTGTTGTGAACAGCCGATTGAGTCTGGCAGTGCACAGGAAAAGAGCAGGTGCATTCAAGCTGGCGTTTAGATTTAGTAGTGACACAATTCATTATGAATTGTGGACCTCCCGGGGACAGGGGCACGAAAGAATCTCCGCACAAGCCTCGCCTGCAGCACTTAAACGTCCCTCCACGGCCTGCGTATTTCTTGTCCGCTTCATTGTCTGGCGTTAGGGTCTGATCCCTGGCACCACGGCTGAGGTTAGAAATTCTTTGGTGATTGGAAAGCTTCTGCTGCCAGCTCAGGGAGCCACAGCTCGGCTGTGTGTCTGGGGAGCCCCGTCCGCACGGTCTGGCTCTGGCACTGCCCCTGCCGCCTGCGGCAGCGGCCTCTCCGCTCGCCCCGCCGCGCGTGTGCCTTTTAAGGGGAGGAGGTCAGGCTGGGGAATTTAGAGCTGATCCGGCAGCAAACGGGAGGTTTGGGGTTCCGCTAGGTGGCAGGAGACGCCTGCCCTAACGCGGGGCGCCGCAGAGGGCTGAGCCGCCGGGGCGCGCTCGCAGCGAGTCCTTACCCGCAGGTTTTTATGAACTCGTAAGAGTCTAAGTGCGGGCTATTCTGAGGCAGGAATTACATCTTAAGGGCTGATTGTCCACCAGGAATTTGACTGACAGACCCCGACCACTGAGCTTGTTTGCTCTGTACCACAGGCTTTCAGTTTCATGCTAAGGTTAGCCACTAAACTGTTCCCTTCCCCTCACCCTGGGTAATATCGTCCAGGGTTTGCTTACCTATGTACCAAGAAGAGGTTTACATGTTTTCAAAGCAATAAAATAAGGCTGTAGCAGGCAGATATAATGAACACCACATAAAACAGCTGGAACCCCGGTGCCCGCTCCACTGGCGTGCTAAAAAAACGTTCGTATGAGCTTGATTGGATTTGATTTTAAGACACGAGCCAAAAGAGAGGATTTTTTTTTGCCCTGGCTGTGAACTCTTGATTTCTCTTTATCCCAGTGGATGTTGTTGATAACCACCAAAATGTGTCCTTGAATTGGGCCTGAACATTAGTTCAGAGAGTGCCAATGCAGAAGGGTAATTAATTCTGCGCTGTACTGCGTGTGGTGGGTCTGCCCGCTGGGACCAGCAAGGAAGACAAGGCAGCCCGTATCGCCCGCTAACCCTCACCTGGGCAGAGGCTGACACAAACTCTTTGCTAACATAGAGCACTTTTCCACCGTCTCTGCTCTGGGCCCTCTAGCAGAGTCCCCCAGGACAGCTGTCTTCCCTGGGCACTCTGCACATGGTCTCAGCGCAGACTCCAGCTCCTGCCACAACATCTCCTCCCAGCCCTTGCAGGAAACAGCAAGCAGATGGTGGAGAGCTAGGTGCTGCTGAGGGACTCTGCTTTATTACAAGCATGGAAAAGGCCCCATTGGGCATCAACTTTAAGTTCTCTCTTCTCCCCAGAGCACAACATAGGGGACCTCAGAGGGGCCGTGGCTCTGACTCTGGGTGTTTGGTGTGGACCAAGTTATGCAATGTGCTGCCATGACATCTGGAGACTCATTTCTGGCCCATTTCTCAGGGCTGTACTGAATATCCACACGGGGAATTCTTATTTTTTTAGAACAGCAAGAACTTTTCTAATTTCTAGTTTTTCTGTGACCTTATTCAATCTGAATCATGTCCAATATGCCTCTAGCTGCATCATTGACAAGAATAAAGAAGCTGGTTGTTTGTTCTTTGTTTTTTTGTTTTTGTTTTTGTTTTTGTTTTTGTTTGTTTTTAAGGGTGGCACAGGTTGTTTAGGTGAGCTATGTGTTGGTAACATGCAAAATCTTCCCAATGAGTAAATCAGCACCAGAAACTTGAGAACAGTAAATACTGCCTGTTTAGTTTAGTTAAAAATGATGTTCTTTTCATTACACCTGTTATTTAAATCCTATGATTATTTCCCAAAGTGATGTTGTAGAGACTTGTAGTTAAAATCGTTTCAGATGGGATCAATAGCAGTATTATGCACCTGCAGAGTAATCGTCGTCCAAATGCTTTGCCAGCATTAATTTGGCCTCCCAACACCACTGTCCCAAGCAACATCTAGATGAGCTAATCCCAGTTTTTAAATTGTTCTCAAGTCTGCAAAGAACTGAATGCTAATGATCCTGCTCAGTTTACCTCCGATCTTTACCCATGAGGCAATCATCTATTCACTCAAAAAAGCCTGAAATAAAAGGTGCTGTCTTTGAATTGGAGGGGAAAGTAATACTTGTGTTTTCCTGTGCACATCTGTGTGTAACTAATGAATTCAGACCTAATTCAATACCAGGTCTGATATATAACTCAGTAGCAATCAGACATTCATGCTGCCAGAAACCGAGTCCCAAACCACCTGCAGCTCACTCTGTCCTGTCACCTTTATTCCCTCTCCACTGCTGTCATTAGTCAAACATGCATCTCTGATAGGTCTTGAACTTATAACACAAAAATGTTGTAAGTTGTTTTTTTTTTTTTAATGGCTTCATTGGTATTCTCAGGGATACATCTCTAGGTTTTGAAGGGAAATTACACAAGCATTATTAACTATTTTGAAGTACAAATAACATGGGCTGTAACTTCATCTTCATTAACAAGCACAGCATGCGATACTAGTAAGTCAGCTGCAGTGTTGTAAAGTTGCATATTGTCACTTCTATCACATTTCATAGGAGCATTTCGTTTATAGTAGATTAATGTCCTAACCTCTTAGCTTATTAGTGTGAAACACAATCAACCTTATGTAATAAGATTAGACAGTAGGAGCTTAACCCAGTGCTAATTTTTAATCAATTTTCCACCAGTTAGAACATACGATGAGAGCTATCAGACTGGAAACTGAGTATCTGTTCACACACGGTAGGAAAGTCGTCATTACTTTTCACAAAACTGACCAGTCATGAAGAAATATTTGTTGTGCTTTACATTTTTGTGCCGCTCCACCCAAATCTGAGCTCTTAGCTCTGAGAGGATAATAAAGCTCAAATGGTTGGACAACATTACTGAGCAGGACTCAGTGAGATTCTGGGATAGGAAAGGTCTGATCTCATTACCTTGCATATAGGATCTTGCATATAGGATTAAGAAATGATGGGCAGATAACTTCAGTTTCTGCTGGAGACAGTATTTCATGTCACCAGTTGTTGTCATCTGTAGCTCTTTGTAACGAATGAAAAAATGCCCAATGACTTCAGCTAACTATTCCTGAAGCCCTGGAGTGGTAATCGGAAATCCTCACCATCACTTAGTGCTGCACATGATTTTATTTTTTCTATTGCCGTGGTTGTCCCAGAAGTGCTGTTACAGAATCAGGATTTCAGCTCACTGCTTGCAGTGCCTTCTGCAGCATGCTCTGTGCTGTCTTCAGAGGAACGTGTTGCTCTGCTGGAAGCCCCTTGTAACCTGGCTATCAGGAGGGAGGAAGTCATTTTCTAAGAGGTGCATGAGGGACGAAAAGCTAAATTCCTTGCACATAATTGAAAGCTCCCCTTTGTAGCTTTGTAGCAGAGCTTGCTTACCATTAGGCTTCACAGTTCCAGGAAGACAGGAAGTCGGCTCTGCATAGTGGGAAACCGCTGTGGCCACATAATAGTCCCTTTAAAGGGGATTGCATGTTCCCTTGAATTTTAATATAAAAAATCATCTCGATAGCAAATCTATCATTTTCCCTGTGTCCATGTTTTATCAAAAGCCTTCAGTATAACAAAGTACTTTTCAACAATAGGAAAGCCATTTTGTCAGTTGAACATGCTATATAATTAAAGGATTAACTTTTTCTCCGAAATGGAATTAAGAAACAGAAACAGGTCTGAAGTTAACTCCTTCATGGTTAGATGATTGCCCAAGGATTTAAAGGTGTAAAATTTCACTGGGAAATGTGCATTTTGGCTACAGCTGTGCAAAATACTCCTGTGAAGATACTTTGGCTTGAAATATTTGGAAAATTTTCTGTCAGAATTTTGATGGAAAGAGGCTATTAGAGGAAGAATGATGTGAAAAGCTGGAAGTAGGACAAAGAAATCTGTATTTTCCAATCCAGCGACTGTTCAGTCTCCTATTCCAGACAGTGATCTCAATCCCATACATATACTTGCTGGCATACACTTTTACCTAAGTTTGAAAATATGCAAATGCAAACTTTGAGCAAATACACCTTTTCAGTTTTTACATATTCAGTATGGCAAGCCTCCTGCACTTCATAATAATTCTGCATAACTTGTTTCTGGGGTAACATGTTTGTCTGAGCATCACCCACTTGAAAATGAATTTCTGGGTCTGTCCAGAGCGCCTGGAAGTCGCTAAGTCCTGGCAAGTCCATGTCTTTACTTTGTTACTCCCTTAGTTATACGCTGTAAATACTAATTTTATCTTTGTTTTCATAGGAAGTTAAATATCTTGAAATTATTTTTACTGTTTTAGAGAAAAGTATGGCATTGAAGTGCAAGCATTTTTAAGGTGAGGAGCTTCTCATAAAGATTTCAAGAGTTTTTTTACACCCAGATAGCTAGTGTCTTCTCATAGTTTTTTCAGCGCTGTAATAAATTGCAGAATTAACCAGTGCGCTGCTATTCAGAGAAGACTGTATGCATGTTCCTGCCCAGATTACTGTGAACAGCGTATGTTTCCTCTGGCCTTTGACTACCAGGACGATGCAGTTTCCCTATCACTGGACTAAGAACACTGGGTCACATCATCTGCACAGAGATCTCATGCTATCAATTTTTCTCTCACCTTGTCCTTGTCCACTACTGATTTCACCACCATTTCTTTGCCACTAAAGTTCATGACTTCAGTGATATCTTGGCACCATCTTCTGCTTTGCTTATAGCTTTACTTTTTGCATGACTTAAAACCTCTGGGGCTATACCTCAGCTCGCGGAGCTTCCTTCACATTGAAAGAGGCATCTTCTTTCTATTTTCCTCTCTGTGAGCATAGCAGTTGTCAGTGCCTTCTCCATCTCCAGCTGTGCTCACTGTTGCCTCCTTAACTCCCAGCCATGCAGTCCCCCAGGTGCAGGCCTTGGTGATACTGTGGCTCTCCTCCTTGCCTGTCATTCTCACCACGTCACATCTGCCTTTGAATGCCTTCAATAGCCTGCCTGTATGTCACCACAAGCTCACTATGGGTTTTTATATGTCACAGGGTCCAAGCTAGCTCAGAATGGGTTGGTTTGGAGGTGAGAAGCTGTGTAGTCATAACAGCTCAGTGACATGTCTTGTCAGCTGTCCCTGCTCCACTTGTACCAGGTACAGTTTGTGCTCTCTTCGCAGCTGCCTTGGGTGTCTTTACATGGTACTTTTTGCTGTTGCACTGTCACACCTTGCACTCAAGTGTGCAGTTATCTCAGTCAAGCTCTGGGAATTCACCTTCCTGCTTGTTTGGTGATACCTTTTGCTGTTGTATCTTTCCCACTTAGTTAGCTCTTTAATTTGTAACTAATGTACATCATCAAAAATCTGAATAACAGTTTCTGTCAGCTGCAAAGACTTTTAAGATTTTCAGAGCTTGGAAAGTGAAAAAATACATGTATTTTGTGGAATAAGATATTCTATTTGATCTCTTTTTAAAAATTTTAATGTCATGAAATAAAATTAAAATTGAATTATATTTTGAAACTGGAAGTTATTTGAAGCAGAACAATTGAAACACTTTATTTTGGTATTGCCAAAATGCTTTAACTATATCTGCTGCCTTTGTATTAAAAAAGGCTCCAGGCAAAAAACAAACAAACAAAAACCCCTTCAGTCAGCTCTTGCCAGTAGAAGAGCCTGCACATTGATTTGTGTGTCTGTTTGTCACAGAAATGTCTCTGTACCATCCCAGCCACTAGGCACGAAACATCCTCTGCTCTGTTTCAAATGGTCTTCTCTTTCCTTCAAGCCTTTTCCTCAGACCAGCTTCTACCACAATGTCTTATGTTAAAAAATTATAGCTTAATGAACAGTCATTTTAGGAACATTTTGTTTGTAACATTATCTTGACACGATGCACTTTGTGTTCTCCATAAGCCCTTCATGTATATCTTGTTCCAAACAAATGCTTTGAAGCAGTGAAGGAGTCTTTGGACAGAGCATATCGGTACTATGCTGTTATTTAGATAGAAATGTTGCAGTAGTTTATTAATCTTTCAATTCTGTATCACAAAGACAGATGTAATGTCAACAGGAGGAGAAATCTCTATCCCACTGCTGTGCACTGTGCCGTGTGCTGCAGAAAGGGGTGGATGTCAGAACAGGTGTTCACACAAGTTCAGAGCCATGGGCACATGCTCTGTGGCTATGCCATCCTGTGGGCTTTTCTCCAGGTCACTGCAAAGAAGATGCAGGTGTGTACTGAGGAGGTGAGACTGCAGGAGCTGCCCATGAATACACAGAAGGCATTTCATTGCATTGTAAAACTGTGTTAGAATAAAACCCTTGTTCACCCCCCTTCTGGTAAACCTAGGCCTGCTTCCTTCAATAAAAAGAGATGAGCCTAGCTCTACACTCTTTCTCAAAACAGTGAGGATTTATGAGAAAACTATGAGCTTCTGCTGCCTTCTTTCTTTTCTGTAAGGAGTTCTAGTTGCTTTAAAACTGTTAAAGGAACCTAGGCAGTGAAATAGATCTCATTTATTTCTTTGGAAGACCTAGTTTAATGTAAGAAATCTTTGTGCACAAGTAACAGAAAACTGACTAATAAAATGTTGTGAACAGTTAGGTAACAATTCTGTCCTGATCTATAATTTTGGCCGTGTGGCTGCTCACTTCTAAATCCAAGCGAGCCTAGGGGTTTAGAGGACAGATAGTCATTCCACTTCACTATGTCCAGACAGATAGAGACAAGAAGGATTACTTGTGCAGTACTAATGCCCTCTAGATAGGTGATTAACGCAGTGCAAGATAATTATTTCTGACATCTCTCATTCCTACTTCAAGAAAAACAGGGTGATGGTCTGGTGCAGTTTTATATAGATCATGATCATGTGGTTCCTGACTGCTGAAATGATTCCTTTGCTCTGACTCATCTCACATTAAAGCCAATGGAAAACTCTCTGTGGCTCTAAAGGCAGAGAACAAAGACCCTGCTGTGGACAAGTCTTGGGAGGAGTCATAAGATAAAAGGAGCAAACCAGAGGTAGCACCTCTGATGGCTACAGCACAAAGTCTACCAACACCCTTTATGCCTGCGATGCGTAGCCACAGTTTTCCAGTGTACTGCTCTGCCATTCTGAGCAGCTTCCAAAGAGTCTTCTTTCTTCCTGTAGCAACATCAGGATCTGCTTCTGGCAGGCTGGCACTGTACGTAATCATTCTGGTTAAGTGTCTACCCAGCAAACAAACAGCAGCAAGTCAGTCTTAGGAAACTGAAAAACAGTTGCATCGACCAAGCTGGTCTACCATAAGCTCCCTGCAGGAATTTGCATGGCTGCTTACTATATACGGACATTAAATAAAATTTGCTGAATTCAAATTCTTCTCCCTCCCACTTCGTGGCTTTCCTGTAAAGCACCTCATCCCTAATTTGAGCTGTGATAGTGCAGCTGTGCAAAGTGCAGCCATACCGCCAAAAATCCCAGCTTGAATGAGGGCTCTGATGACCAGCGAAGGTGTCTGGGGAGTGGAGGTCAGTGTCAGGGCCCTGGGCACGTCCCTGCCACCCAGGCTGAGGCTCTCTGCCTGGGAAGAGCTGTGGGGAGGCTGGAGGTGAAGGCTGCCTTGCCATCTCTGGCAGCTGTATCTCAGCAGAAGCTGTGGATCAGCACCCCTCGGTGCTGGCCCCAATCCTCACCCCAGCAGAGATCTGAAGTGACTGTGGCAAAAAAAGGAGACTCTCCCTTCTCGGCAGACCTAAAACCCCACCTGGGTGCACTGCAATGAAAAACTTGGTGCATAGCTTGTGGATCATTTCTGGCGGTCTGAAACCATTCCAGTGAAGCTCACATCTTCATGAGGATGTGAAAAATACTGTTTTTTTTTTCTTCCCACCATTTTTGGGACAGTACAGGTATAGATCATGCATTTTTTGATGGCAGTTTTCCACTGGTATATGTTAGAGATAACTTTCAGCTTTCACCTCACCATGAAACTCCTAAGCTAAATCCATACTGGACCAAAACCTGTGTTTCTGAAACTTCAAATACACTGTAATTTAGAACTACTTCACAGTAAAATTGTTTAAAAATTGGCCAGGATTGATGGGACCACACTGTTAGTCCACACTGAGTGATAAGCTATATTGACTCATTTTAGGCTTGAGTAATTCCTTCCAGTGTTTTGAACCATTTCAGCTTGAACAATCTTAGAACAAATGTCTAGAATCTTAGAAGGTGAATTCTTCTTCAGAACTAAGATTTTTCAGCCATTAAACCCTCTTTAATAAAGAAGCTGTTCTTAGACGAAATTAATTAAAACATGCAAAGAGTTTGCTTTCTGCAGACTTTTTGTCCTGAAAGTGAAAACTTGAGCCTGGGAGGGTGGGGTGAAGGCTGATTCAGCTCTTTCAATTTGGAACTATCCAAAAAACACTTTTAATCAAAAGGATTTTTTTTTTCTACATCCCGAATGGGAAATGCTACCTTTTTGCTCCATTCAACATTAAAAAATTTCTACATCACTGTGACTCTTCATGGAAATTGTAGTTCAGCTGCCACAGATGCCCTCCCATCTGGCTGGACATTTTGGTGAGATGCACAATGGATAAAATCCCCCCTGTGGTACATCATGAGTGGTCAGTCAGATTACAGTATATGATAGGTAATACAACACAGTCATGCAGTTGTCATGTGGGAGCAAGTCCATCATACAACCAAAACACAGTTTTTTGAAAGCCACAGATTTTGGTCACAGTTTGTTGTCAAACTGCTTGTAAATGAAACATTTCTCTCTGGTTCAACATACTGAAATCTTTTATGTAAGTTTTCCCAAGAGAAATATTTGATTTTCAGTTCTGTTCAATGTTTGCAAAATCATGTAGCCAGCTTGGTATTTGGGGAAAAGGGAAATTATTGTCTGAAATTAGTTCTTAAATAAAGCAGCTCAATCTACTTAGGAAAATGACAACCAACTGTTTTGCTTACTCCTCCTTGATTTGTACAAGAATCTCTTCTTTAATCTAGCAAATTAAACCCATGCTTTATAGCATATTATCCTTCCAGTAATGCATCACTCATCTAGGCACAATACTTATTTTAGGACCCAGGGTAGTGTGCTGAAAGAGATACAGCAAACTGTGTACTGCATTATACTAGGATATTGGCTTGAGACTGGGAAGATGTGTTAACTAATGTCAAGAAATCAGATCCTCTGCAAAACTTAAAACTTACTGGATACTTACCAACAACTGCCATTTTGTCTGTGTAGAAGAGGTACAGTTACGTCAGAGATGGGTGATTTTAGTTAGCTGTACAGTACAATTGAAAGAGTGGAATCTCTCCATGATATCTTATGTGCTAAACTTAATCTGGTGCTTCTAGTTGAAGAAGAATATTCTTGAACATTGCTCCTAATTATTAATATAATATACATAACCTAATGCCACAAAACAAAGTTGTAACTTGTTAAATATTTATACTATATTTGTTAGTCTATCTTCATATTTTTTACTTGAGCAGATATAAGATAATCTCCTCTAGACTATCTAAACAAGGCAACTAATATATTAATTGAAACATTTGAGAAGCTCAGTGTATCAAAGGCAGCGTCAGCTTTGCTGAACCCTCTACCATGTGTTTGATCTACCATCCATCTCTGAAGGGATTTGACAGGGACAGCACATTAGGTACGTTACTTGGCCCTTCTGTTTCAGTTTCAAAGTTACTGGAGACATCAACTTCCAATATTCAGCTGAAGCTATGATTTAATGGCACAACTCGTGCTTTCTTATCAATGGACTAAGTAAAAGACTAAAGCTATGTAAAGAGGTAGAAATAATCAAAGTGGATTGAACAGAATTAATTCATGCAACTTAGGAGTTGTGCTTATGCCTTCCCACCTTGTTTTTTGCGGTTCTCCTCTTACTGGCAGTTTCTGCCTGGATACAGGCACAGCATGACTGAAATCCCACTTTGATGGCATTTCTGTTGTGGCTGGAGAAAGCACGGATCTGTGGCACATTGTTCGTTCAGCTTGGCACAGGTGGGTACTGTTTCGTGTGAACTGGGTTAGATAAGCACCTGGATTGCAGTGTGTTTATCCAAAGCGAATGAAGCCCTGAAGCTTAGATTACGGCTGGTATGAGATAAGAATGTCTGACGCCGGCAGAGCCTGCAGGAAGAGACGTGCCTGAGAGACAAGATACGCCTACAGCTCTGTGCTGAGGCCCTCCCCTCTGCTTGGCACAGGAGCGCTGTGACACATGGAACATGACATGCCATCCCCTCGCTCTCCATCCCCAAGTTTAGCCAGTATGGTGTGAGGGCTCGTGCACTGACATCTGTGGCCTGCTTTTAGGATGAGGGTGTTGCTTTGCTGGGATTGCAGAAGCCTGCTCACTGGGTCCTATTGGCAGCTCTTAACTAAAATAAGCACTTTTTTGTTGTTAGAGAAATTTGTTGCAAGACAATAACAATAAATAAGCTAGTCCGAGCACGAAATGTTATGGAAATCACCTGTGATGTTCATGGGTAATGAGAACTTGGAAATAGAAGTACTTGTTAAGGAAGACTAAAAGTGTTTGTTAAAAAAATCTCTGAGTGATAGGGTTGGGATAAAGGGAGGAATTTAAAAAAAATTCTCACAGCTGTTGTGAAATGGTCATTTAGAACACACAGAATGGAAGAAGTTAACACAGTTCTCTTGCTGGAGAGAAAATTTCCCATCATTAATGTTGATTTTCTTTGAAACAAGCCCTGAGAGTGTAGCAGGGGAATGAAAATTCAGATTTTATGTCAATATTTGAAAAAGAAAACAGGAGGATTACTGTAAGTGTGTTGCTGGGTAGCCTGGCATAGGTGTTGTGTGAAGTTGCAGGAAGGTTGTTACAGCAGATCATTTAAGATAGCTTTTAGATAACAGACCTCATTACATAACCTGGGTTATTATATTACTATTATTATTATTATTCCTCTTTTCTGAGGAAATCTGATGTTTGATAAAGATTACGGTGCTGTTAGATCTTCATCTTCATCTTCATCATCATTGTCTTTCACCATCATTGCCCAAAACAGCCCTAGGGACTGCTCTGTGCTCTATTATGACATCTGTAAGTGAAATGTGTGGGAACTGGCAACAGCTGTTTGAAGTTCGGGTGGCACAACAACCAGTCTATGGTCTAATGTCTTTCAATGCAGAAACCAATGACACCCAGCAGAGTGATCAAAGCCCAAGAGAGAGAGATGTAGTATATTTGTGTCCTATAGTCAGTAAGCACAGTTAGAACACTGCAGTCTACATGAACTTTTAATTATTAGTGTTGCACAGATAACAAGGAGGAAACGACAGAATATTTAGTCCTATTTAGTGTGCAGATAAAAGAAACACATTCCAGACTCAGCATTGTATTGACAATAGAGAGTATAATAAACATACATTAAAAGTTGCTTGAAAATAATTGAAAATAAAGAAACAATGTGCTAGAAGAAAATTCCTAATGTGCTTCTTAGAAGCACGATTTTGGCCAACAGATACTCAATGAATTTTTCAGTGTACAGCACAATTGTATGAAATACAATTTCACTGCTAGTGAACTTGGAGAAGAATACAAACAAGTGGAATATGTAAATTATTGCATGGTCACATTATCCATATGCACTGACAAGAGTCAGGTGATAAAGACAGCAATATGCCAGTACTGGACCATGATGCTAGAAAAACAGTAGGGATGGAATATCTTTATAAAACATGGAACTTAACCTGTGGATCAATCTGAAAAATGTGAAAATATTGAAGCAGCTATACTGCTTCAATACATGAAGCAGTATTGCTTCAATACAAAGCATGTGGTCCCGTGACACCAGAACAGCTAAAGTTATGAGTGCCGTTCTTGACTGCAGAAGGAAGAGGCAATCAGAACAGGAAAGGAGTATTATGTCTGTCTCTAGCAAGAATATGAGCATTATCAGTGTATAGACCTTGCATTCTGACTTCAAAACACACTGAGAAACAAGAGTGTGTTCAGAAAAGGTTTATAAGCACGACTCAGTGTCTCTAAAACATACCTGACAGATTAAAATTTAAGAAACTTAGTCTATTTCATTTATCCAGGAGAAGATCTAGAAGTGAATTAAGTCCAGCCCACAAATGCTTACATGGGAAAAATACTTCTGATCATGGCAGACTCTGATTTACCAGAAAAAGTCATATTGAGATCACATGGCTGAAAGCTGGAATGAGGCAAACAGATGAAAAATGAAGTGCAAATCTTTCAAAGGGAAATTACCTAAGCTTTGGAGCAATTTGGGTATGGATGTGGTGCATTTTCCCACACCTAACATTTTTAAGTCATAAGTGGAGATTTATTCTGAAAGATATGAATTAAACTCAAATAGAAATTATAATCTCAGCGCAGAAAATATTGGGCAAGGTTTTCCTGGCTTGCAAAAGGTAAGACTGTATGATCCTAATGGTCCTTTTAGGTGTCTGGCTCTTTCCGTTGGCCATATGAATGTGGAAGAAATATAGCTAAAGGGAATCTGTGGTTAATTGTGAAGCTTAAAGGATCTTCTAGCTAAAGTTATTCTAAAATTCCATCTATGTTGCATATACGCAAGCATTTTATAAAACTTTAAAAAACAGCTGCTCCATATTTGCAGAGCAGGACCAGCTGAAACTCATCAGAAACAAGATATGACCCTAACATCAGTTATGATGACTACTCTAACCTCATGTGATCGTGTTTCCAGCGACTCAGCATGTGTGACAAGCCCTTTGTCCTGCTGTTCCTCTCAGACTAAAGTGGGATTCACATGCTTCATGCATGAACTGTGAACTTTAACACCCTGAACTCACAGGAGCACCCCAAACATCTCTACCATCCTTGAATTCAAGCCATCTTAATATAATCCACTACTAATCCCTAGAAGCTAAATGCATGTATAAAGTGCTCACAGATAAGACAGATAGGAAAGTACTCTGCAAGGCTGTATATTAATGGGTGTATACATTAGGTACAAACACACTGAGCGATGGAATAGAAGTTATGCGCTTGTGGATTCAAAGCTATGAATTTATGGCTAAAATAGAGTAAATCTGCACATCTCTGCAAATACCTAAATTTTCCTGCAGTTTTGCTTTTCCTGTATTATATAGACAGGTGGTCTACAGCAATCATTTATCACTTAGGAAAAAAAAAAAAGCAAGCAACTTTTGAATGATTCAGATCCCAGCAATTTTTCATGCTGTTGGTGCACCCAAAATTCCTATCTTTGTTGCCCTGTCCTCCTCCCCAGATGCCGTAGCTCTCCTTGGCAGCCCCTTGAAGGCCTGGTTTCTGGCTGTTAGCAGTGGATTGACTTTATTCAAGTCCATCCTGCCTCACAGCTTGGAGATGGGTGGGATAGTAACAGGTGATCTGAAGGGGCAGAGGTTACCCAAAAGCTATGCAGAACTGCTGCTGAAGGAGGACTCATTTGGGGTGAAGGGTCAGTTTCAAGGACAGGGCTGCTGGGGGACAGGGAGGTTCAGCACAGCTCTTTTGATCACCCACCTGCTACCTTCTCTGGAAAGGCTGAATTTCTTTTGCCACAGAAGTTGCGAGCTTGCCTTGTTTTTTCACCCTTCTGGGATACACAGACTCGTTGGGGTTCGAGGTGTTGCTGGCTTCAGCCGCAGTGTGACACATCCTGGTGTCTGGCCAGCACACACCAACCTGTGCTGCAGTGCCAGCTATCTCCAAGAAGAAATTTCACAGGGAAGCCACAATCATTCAGATGTTACCCACCACAATTTTAGATTTCTAAACAGAGATCTTTTCACCTGTCCTTTAATCAGCTGAAATTGCTCATTTAAAGGAAAAAAGGGTCTAGGTTTTCTACTATTTTTCATTGTTAGTGTTTCTGTTAGAGTTTGTGAGTGACGGATTGTTCACTCTTGCTGTCTTGTGCTGGGTTAGGTCATTTCTTCCAAAAGAGCAGTAAACTACTCACACAGGATATAAATCTGAGGAGGACTGTTTTCTGCTACCCAGTAACTGCAGTTTGTGACATACCTTAACTGTTTTTTTCATTTTCCTTCTCTGCAGGGACACTTATTACTGTTCTCTCAGTAGACTCATGAAGGAATTTTGACCTGCCTGTTCCCTAATTACCTATCACTGGACACAGAGACTCTTGATGACAGGGAATAAGAAACTTTCTTAAAATCCAGCCCAAACTATTCCTCTTCTGCCTTTGGGTTTTCAGTGAGTCTTTTCTTCTTCTATTTTATTTCTGGCCATTAGACACCATAGTGGGATAATCTGACTTCCAAAAAAATAACAGCAAAGTAGGGAGGGGGCTGACCTGGACTAGTGTTGGCAATAATCCTGCTTTGAGCTGGAGGTTGGACACAGTGACATCCAAACATCTCTTCCAATCAGAATTTCTCGAAGTCTAACAAATCAGGCTAAAATATATCAGTGGAAAAATTCATGCAGCTTTAGTGAGGGATGTCTGTTCTGAGCCAACCCGGCTTAAAATGAATCTCTATTTTAGTCACCTTTCAAAGGACAGAAGAGACAATGGAAATTTTATTTACTAGGGTGAAAAAGCAAGGTTTTATGATGGAGCTGTATGAGCCATTCTTATTTTTACCAGAATAGGTTTGCCAGCTTTGTGTCAGAAACCATTTACATGGATTTGCAGGTCCTAAAGTATGGAAATGTATGGATTTGAGCAAATCCAGCTTCCCCTCACCCAAAGAATCAAAGGCAAGGTTCAAGAATCAGTAGTTCTATGCATGTTTGCATAAGTTCAGCTTACACAGGATGTGGACCATAGTGAATAGTGTAGTTTGAAGAAGAAGGGTTATGAAAGATTATGGTGGAAAGACTTTAAAGAACCACTAATTTCAGCCACGAAATTCTGTTAATTAGTTTTGGAAAACTAAGTTGCCCATACTATGTTTGGATGATTGGTGTGGCAAAAGCTGTTGTTAACTCACCCGTGGTACGTTCTTAACCTCTTCTCAGGATGCTTATGTTACATTACTTCGCACTTTTGCATTTATTGATCAGTCAGGTAACAGCTTTTTTAACCACTTAAAATATGCTCCTTTTTTATCCACTTAAATTGCTGTATGGGATCAAAGCCAATTAACATGTCAAATTTGGACACAACAAAATAAACCTTGCATTTTCTCTACTTTTTTTGCAAAATAATTTTAAAGATGTGGTACTGAGATTTAGTCCTCTAGCTATCTTGTAGAAGAAGCATTAAATGGTAGTGCTTAATGCATTTGGTTGCGAGTATCCATGCAAAGAAGCTAGCAAGGAAATAAATCACCCATTGTTGATTTATAAAAGCATCACTTGGTGACAGAAGAAGAGTGAGGTGAGAATCAGGCCCATACAACTTACTCTTTGGATTCACATGGATGAGATCCCAAATGCCCACACACTTAGGCATGATTATCCTCAATTTGCTGTTTTGTGCAACTCCTTTTGGCCAGCTCCATATTTAGCAGAAATTGGAGATGATCCACTGAAGTCCTATGGAGAAAGCCAAATGGTGAGAGCTCCATAACACAAAAGAAAGTTCAACACTTGTTGGAATGTATCAAGAGAAATCTCCCATCCCTCCCAAAACTCACATTAAATTCTGGAAACAGTGCTAAGGATTTAATTTAGCAAGTTTCTTTCACAATAGCCCACTCCATGTGAAGACAATGGTGTCTTTCTACTATCATTTCATTCAAAAAACACTTTTTTGTTGTTGCTGTTGTTGTTGTTGCAGGAAACAATAACAGCTATGCAACTTCTTTTTCTAGCGCAAAAATCTCTAATAAGAATTTTGCTACTGACGTCAAAGACAGAATTTTATGGACTGTGCATGTACACTTGCATATGGATGGGGGCTTCATTCATTTATCCACACCTTTGGGTCTTTCTTTTGCTCTGACAGAGCATGTGGCTTCTGACAGACATCCAGTCATCCTTTGTAGTGAAATGGCTTTTCAGACCATAAATTTAAAATGCCCCTAGAAAAGTTTACAGAAAAAGACCTGTAAAAAAATATGAATTATATACCCAGCTCCCTACATACACATGCTGTGTGGCATACCATTATATCATTTTCCCTAGGTCTGCCATAAAAGGCAAGAACTTGAGAGTAGAAGTCAAGGGGCTGATGAATGTGTGTAATGTACTGAAACTATTGGGCTAATCCCCTTCCCCCACCCTCTTGGCTGATCCATGAAAGCCATAGGCCAGCTGGACGAGCTCTCTGAAAGCAGGAGCAGATACCAGTGCTCTGATAAGAAACAGAGCATTCACTCGTCCTAGTTGCAGAGAACAATCAGCACCAGATCTACTCTCTTGCAGGGAGGATGACTTGCATGAAAGATAGGACTGGTGCCGTATTCAGCAGCAGGGCCAGATCCTTTGAAACATAGGAAAGGACCTCTAGTGGAATGCACTGTCTGTTATTTTAGAAAGAAAGCTTTGCATGTAGTGACTGTAGTTTTTAAAAAGTTATTTGGACCCTGCATTACCCAAGCATTTCTTTGCATTTCTTATGTATTGTACACTAAGAAAAAAAGGCTTCTGACAGAGGAAACACAGAAGCACAGAACATATTAACAGTCTATTTAAGTTTTTATTTACATCCACGTGCATCTCCTTCTTGGTGGCAGGAACAGGCAACAGTGCACCTCAGATCGTATCAAAATGGATTTTGCTGCCTAGACAAGAACTAAGGTGACCGTTCCAAAGCTGCAACCCTGAGACTTCCTGACAGCTGCAGCACACCTTATAGATACCTAAAAATCCTTTGCCCTTGATGCTGTCGTTGTTCCCACAGTACATAACATCACGTATTGATAGAAGTTCATTGGCATTTCAGACATGACAGTGCTAAACAGCTTGCACCATAAACAGCAAAGCCCACCCCTAACCCATGAGATCTTACCTAAGGTTCCCAAAGGCATGTGAAATTTTGCTAAGCATTTACAGAAAATATCTGTCCTTCCAGAATAGGGCTTGGAACAAAGACAGTGGCAGACATAGTTTTATATTAAAATAATTGTGTTTAAATGTTAAATTGAGATGAAGGATAGTGCTCATCACCTTTTACAGAATAGTCTACCTAGATTCCTCCTGAAGAGATGGGAGACTTTGAAGTAGATTACATTTTCTTCCTGAGGGTTTTGAAGACACATCACTAGAGGCACGTTGCTTTTCTTACCCCACTGCAGGTGGAATTTCTGTAGAGACACTTTTCAGTCTTTTAGATAAAGTGGAGAAATTAGGCAGAAAGTAGTTGAAAATATCCAGGACAGAAAACCCATGAGAAGCATACAAAATGGAGGTTAGAACAGAATTTGTGATCATCTACAGAAACTGAATTGAACTTGATAAATTATACTGACTTGACATACCATGTAGTAAAAATCAGGAAGTACAGGAAGTACCTGGATTCTCTGAGCAATCTAATAAAGGTCTTTATCATCTTCTTTTTGGTTCAACAAGTTTCTGGTTAACTTTCAATTGATAATAGTCACATATCTGACTATTAATGGTATTAAGTAATTAGATGTTAATTAATTAATCTTAATGTAAATAGTTAATACCATTTACAAATATATTAGGGACAGGAAGATGATCGTGAGTAATCAGCATAGACTTTGGAAGGGGAAATATTGCCCAACCAAACAGATAGCTTACTGCAATTAAGTGACTGGCTTAGTGTACAAAGCGAGAGCAGTGAGTGTTGTTCATTTTGGCTTCAGCAAGACTTTCAGTGCTGTCTCCCATAGCATCTTCTTAAGCTATTTTATGAAGTATGGGCTAGATAAGCAGGCACTGAGGTGGACTGAAGTCTGGCTGAACTTCTGGGCTTGAAGTGTTGTGATCTGTGGCACAAAGACCAGCTGCAGTTCAATCCCTAGTAGAGTACGCCAGGCATTGATATTGGAACTAGTGCTGATTAACATCTTCACTAATAACCTGGACACTGAGACAGAGAGTACCCTCACCCAGTTTACAGATGATACACAACTGGGCAGAGTGATTGGCAAACCATGTAGTTGTGCTGCCATTCAGAGGGTCTTGGTCAGGCTGGAGAAATGGGCCAAGAGGAATCTGATGAAGTTCAATAAAGGGAAATGCAAAGTCCTGTCCCTGGGGAGGAATAACCCAAGGCACACACAGAGGGTCTACTGGCTTGAAAGTAGCTCTGCAGAGAAGGAACATGGGGGGACACACCAAATTGACCATGAGCCAATGACACGCCCTCATTACAAAGAAGGCCAGCAGCTTCCTTGGAAGTACATTGACAGCAGGTTGAGGTAGGTACTGTTTCCCCTCTACTCAGCACTGGTGAGACACATCTGGAGAGCTGGGCCCTGTTCTGAGCTCCCCAGTAGAAGAAAGACATGGACATACTGGAATAACTCCTATGAAGAGCCGTGAAGATGATTAATGGACTGCAGCATCTTTCATAGAAGGAGAGGCTGAGAGAGCTGTAACAGTTCAGCCTGCAGGAGCGAAGGCTCAGTTGGGGATTGGGATCTTATCAGTATCTGTGAATGGAAGAGTGCAAAGAACATGGGAGCCAGGCTCTTGGTGTCCAATGACAGGACAAGTATAGGAGATTCCATTTACACATAGAAAAAATCTTTTTTACTGGAAGTGGCTTAACAATAGTACAGGTTACCCAGAGAAGTTGTGGTGTCTCCATCCTTTCAGATATTCAGAACCTGGTCAGACACAGCTCTGAGCAACCTGCTCTAGGTGACCCTCCAGAGGGTCTGTTTATATCTCAGCCTTGCTGTGCCGGTGTGATTCTGTAATGTTCAATTGCCATATGACATTTGGGAGGCATGTATGCTCATGGCAACCTTTTCAGCATCATTATCATCATGAAGGCAGATAACTGCAATAAAATTATTTGGAAAAATGTCTTTAAAATCAAGGAAATATCTTTGATAAATAATTATTTTCAGCTGTGAGGTTGTCATGAGGTTCTTTTTCAGTGGTGTGCCAAGTGGCTCCATGTCTGCTTGTTAATAAATTGTTATGTTAGTAAACAATTATGTCTTTTGCTTATGAATAGAGAAGGATTTGTGGATGATGTGAAGGTTGGAGGCTGTCTTGGTCACAGCGCTCATGAATTAATGGAGTTTTCGATTCTTGGAAAAGTAAAGGAGGGGGTTTAGCAGAACTGCCACCTTGGGCTTTCAAAGGGCAGAGTCTGGCCTGTTTAGGAGATTGGTTGGCAGAGTCCCTTGGGAGGCAGTCCTGAAGGGCAAAGGAGTCCAGGAATGCTGGACACTCTTCAAGCAGGAAATCTTAAAGGTGCAGGAGCAGGCTGTCCCCATGTGCCGAAAGATGAGAGCTTTGTGGAGGAAGATCAGCCTGGCTGAACAGAGAGCTTTGGTTAGAACTCAGGAAGAAAAAGGGAGCTTATGACCTCTGGAAGAAGGGGTAGGCCACTCAGAAAGACTATAAAGTTGTCATGAAGCTGTACAGGGAGAAAATTAGAAGGGCCAAAGCCCAGATGGAACTCAGTCTGGCTACTGCTGTTAAGGACAATAAAAGATGTTTTTATAAATACATCAACAAGGAAAGGAGGACTAAGGAGAGTCTCCATCCTTTATTGGGTGAAGGGGGAAACAGTGGTGAGAGACGAGGATAAGGCTGAAGTACTTAATGCCTTCTTTGCCTTAGTCTTTAGCAGCAAGACCAGTTGTTCCCTGGGTACCCAGCCCCCTGAGCTGGTAGATAGGGACAGGGACCAGAATAAAGCCCCCATAATCCAAGAGGAAATGGTTAGCGACTTGCTACACCACTTAGATGTATGCAAGTCTATGGGGCCAGATGGGATCCACCAGAGGGTACTGAGGAAGCTGGCGGAAGTGCTCACCAAGCCACTTTCCATCATTTATCAGCAATCCTGGCAGGATTGCTATCCCACTTGACGGGCAGCTAGCAAATGTGACGTCTATCTACAAGAAAGGATGGAAGGAGGACCCAGGGAAATACAGGCCTGTCAGTCTGACTTTGGTGTCGGGGAAGCTCATGGAGCAGATCATCTTGAGTGTCATTGCAGGGCACTTACAGGGCAGCCAGGTGACCAGGCCCAGCCAGCACAGGTTTATGAAGGGCAGATCCTGCTTGACTAACCTGATCTCCTTCTATGACAAGGTGACCCGCTTAGTGGATGATAGAAAGGCTGCGGCTGTCGTCTATCTAGACTTTAGTAAGGTTTTTGACATTGTTTCCCACAGCTTTCCCCTGGAGAAGCTGGCTGCTCATGGCTTGGATGGGAATACACTTCTCTGGGTTAAAAACTGGCTGGGTGGCCAGGTGCAGGGAGTCATGGTGAATGGAGTTAAATCCAGTTGGAGGTCAGTCACATGTGGTGTCCCCCAGAGGCCAAGTATTGGGGCCAGTTCTCTTCAATATCTTTATCAATGATCTGGACAAAGGAATCTAGTGCACCCTCAGTAAGTTTGCAGATGACACCAAGTTGAGTGGGAGTGTTGATCTTGAGGGTAGGAAGGCTCTACAGAGGGATCTGGATGGGCTGGACTGATGGGCCGAGGTATGAGGTTCAATAAGGCTAAGTGCCAGGTCCTGCACTTAGGGCACAACAACCCCATGCAGTGCTACAGGCTGGGGGAAGAGTGGCTGGAAAGCTGCCCGGCAGAAAGGGTCCTGGGGGTTTTGGTCGATAGCCGGCTGAATATGAGACAGCAGTGTGCCCTGGTGGCCAAGAAGGCCAATGGCATCCTGGCTTGCATCAGAAATGGTGTGGCCAGCAGGACTAGGGGAGTGATTGTCCCTCTGTACTCAGCTCTGGTGAGGCCACACCTCGAATACTGTGTTCAGTTTTGGGCCCCTCACTACAAGAAGGACATCGAGGTGCTTGCAGCATGTCCAAAGAAGGGCAACGAAGGTGGTGAAGGGTGAGAAGTCAAGAGGAAATGGCTTCAGGTTGTGCCAGGGGAGGGTTAGGTTGGATATTAGGAAAAATTTCTTCACTGAAAGGGTTGTGAGGAATTGGAACAGGCTGCCCAGGGAAATAGTCGAGTCACCGTCCCTGGAGGTATGTAAAAGACATGTAGATGTGGTGCTTAGGGACATGGTTTAGTGGTAGATTTGGCAGTGCTAGGTTAACAGTTGGACTTGATGATCTTAGAGGTCTTTTCCAACCTAAATGATTCTATAATTCTATTCTATGATTCTACAAGTCACATGGACAGAGAGAAGGAAAACTGGAGATTGTCTTGGCAACAGAGAGATTGGAGGAGAGAGGAGAGACAGTAGAAGTAAAATAGAATAAATGACTCATCATGGCTGACCAGGTATTACCTTTAACTGCACTGACATTGGCTTTCTCATACCCAGTTCCCTCTCTTTCATAATTCAGTCTATCTTTACACCAGAAACACTTAGGGGCACAAACCTTGTTCAGACAGTTAAATTGAAATTAAAATTGAAAGTAAAATACTCGTTTGGACCACCAACAAATTCTATGTTAACTCTTGGTTTTAATCTGTTTGTAGTAAACACTGTTTTTGTTTTTTTGTTTTTTAACACAAAACCCCCAACATACCCTTAGCAAGCTAGAGAAAGCAGTCTTAGCAAATTCATCATTCCACCATTTCCACATGATAAAGGTCAACATCAGAAGTTGAAAAGCCTGAAGTACAACTTGATTATGAGTTTTAGCATAAATTTTTGGCCCTTGCCTCCTTCTGAGTCCACAAAACATCAAGACTCACCGTCAGTCTTTAAGAGTAGCTCATGAGTATTCAGTGATCTGCCCCTCCACCTCACAACAGTGAAACAAGTGTCTGTACCCAGCAAAATTCAAGCTTGCATCCTCCTTCTGGAGCTTTATGCCTCTTACTCAGAGGGGCGTGAGACCCAGCTGGCAGTGACAAGCTGCCAATGTGTACTCAGGTTTGCATCTGAGCCCCTGCCTGGACAGAGGAGCATCCCACTACCCTAGCATAGACCTCAAGACCTCTTGAGGAAGTTGAATCCCTTTTCAAAACAGCCCTCAAACTCTGCTAGATTTTGCTGTCATTCCCCTCTTCTACAGTTACTCACTCCAGAAATTTAGTAGAAGGTTTCTATCTCAAGCTTTCAGTAAAGAAAGTGATTTAAAAATGACAAATGGGGTAAATTGCCAATAACAAAAGCAGCCATTACCTAACCAGCAACTGCAAATACAATTATTTCCCCCCTTTGTATAACTCAAAAGACAACCAGGAGTTGTTGTCTTTTTTCCTGCCCAGGCTGTTTTAACTCTCTTTGTCACTTTCAAGAGTTGAAAGTAACTGAAAAGTTGAATTTGAAGACAATTTCTTCCTCAAATCATGACAAGGGGCTGAGGAAGGCCTGCCAGCTGCACACACTTCACACAACTGAATCAGTCCCTGCAACCATTCAGGATGATCATGCAGCTGCTGTGTGGAGAAGGAAAGGATACGCTCTGGCAAAAAGCACATCCACGTGCAAGAAAACATATTTGTGCTGCGATACCGCCTAGTAGGTTGGAGGTTGTTTTTGGTGTATTTTGGACAAAACAACCATCATACGCATTCTGAAACCAGCAGAAGGACTAAAATAATCTCAAAGGGAAGGAAACCGTTGCGTCTCTGGGTCAGTCATTACTTCCCCTGAGCTGCTTCAGATCTAAAGAAAAGACTTTTCTTCACCCAAGGAAGGGTCTCAGTTATTTTCTACTCTGTGTCCCAAGCCTCCTGACAAATCTCGTTTGGTGTGGCCAGATATTTCCCGTCTGTCAAGGCAACGGTCCTTTTAAATACCTCAGGTGAGCAGAAACCTTTATTATACTAGCAGACATTTTCTTTCACTGCTTAAACTGGCTTCCCACAAGAGCAAACAAAGCCAACCAAAATGATTTCTTCCTGTTGTTTTTATGTTTGCGTGGTTGTTTTTTCATCAACATAACAGCATCTTTTCAGTCATTGTGGTATCTGCTGGTGTTGGGGAAGCATTTCCACTCCTGAGAAAGTAAAGCAAGAGAGAGGCAGGCGTTGCTGTGAAGTTAGCTGTTCAGGGTAAGCTATAGAAATATACAGACAAATCCTTCAGACTACTAATGGGATCTATTTGGCATAAAATGGTTCTGTGCCACTTGGGCTACATGAAAGAGTTTAAGGGCATCACGGAAACCCCAGAGGGTCCACTTTGTGGGGGGGTGGTGCAACAATGTTCCCAACATTATTAGCGAGGAGCTGAAATAGAAATGAAACCCCACTCCCGTAAGCACCAGTCTCTCAGCTTTCCCATTTGCTAGGACCCTTGGCATAGGAGGTTGTGTTGAGACCACTTCTGGCACACCACACAACAGTACAAGGAAGCAGCACAGTCTGCAACCCAGGAAGCTGTTTGCTATTCCAGTTTGCTGCGGGATTGAGCTCCTGCTAGGTGGCGTGTCTGAGGTCAAGGGCTGTGTTGCAATCTGCCTGAAAAAGCCTGAGATGGACTACAAGGGAAACTGTGGCAAGGGTGGTTTTATTTACCTTAAGTTTAGTGTGCCATGTATGAGCAGCCCAAAGTCCAGTCTTAAGTCCTTATGAGAGGGAGTCATGAAGTGCACATGATAATATTGTGAGTTTAGGAAGAAATTTGGAGTTGAATCCAAATCTCATATGTTTGTCAAAATGTGACAACATTTCTAGTGTGTAGTGCTATTGGAGAAATATATGTATATATATTTACATGGAAGAGAGCTCCTGTAGCTGCTCCAATAAGAAAAATGTTTTAAATTAAGCGTTGCCTGTTTATTTCATGAGAGTGTGGTGTGGTGCAAATAATAAACATATTGAAGACTTAAAGCACTTTTTAACAAAGTACTTGGAGCCCTGACTATTTTTGGTATTCTCATCCTGCTGCTGCTCTGGAATCCACTCATAAAATTGTTTCATGGGAGCCTCTTTTCATTTTATATGCCTTTAGAAGTACAATTAGTTCTTAGAAGAAACTATTCTGTATTCAGATGCAAATTCACAAGTCTGAGCTTATTTCTTGCCCTTTTAACAGATTAAATCATCTATCTGTATGCCTGCTTTGAGTGGGACAGTGCAAACCATTTTTAAGTCACGTGAAATATATTTTTATGGTCCTCATTTACTGGAAAGATGCCAAAACCTCTTGTCCCATTTGAGTATGATGTTGTGGGAAACAAGCATGAGCAAGAGAAGCTGGGGAAGATGAGATATTGATAGAGCTGCTAGGAGATTATTGGTAAAATTAGACTTTTACAGAACATTCTAGACAGGTTTTTAGCTCTGGATATAACATGCCTCTACTAATGGGAGGTTACACAGCACATAATGAAAAATATTTTCCTGACTAGAAGGTCTCATTTATATCTGTGCCAAAAATAAAATAGTCTCTGATTTACAGTTCTGTTGGCTGAACAAATTGTTTGGTGTGGAAACTTTGACAAACTTTTCTGGCCTTACTTTTCTCATTAGGCTGCTTTCTCTGTCCCCTGAAAACATACTTCATACTGAATTCAACATTCTTTATTCCTCCTTTCCTTTACTGCTGCTGAACTTGATCTTTCCAACAAGGTGATTTAGACTTTTAGCCATTATACCTGCTTTGGTCACCAAAATCTTCTTTCCAAGAGTAAGGCTTTACCTTCTGTGCTCTAAATTCTGCTCTCCCCCTCTGTTTAATACTTCTCTTCAAAATTCTTCTCATTTGGGCATCTCCATCTGATTAAGGTCCTTCTAGTGCATCTCCCTACTTAAGTTCATCTACTTTTTGTGACTACATTAGCCCTATCGTATCCACTTCTGGACCATTGGTACCATTTAATATTCCAGGTGAGATTTCAGGTGGTCTCATAGTTTTGCTCTGTCTCTACCCATTACTCTCCTCTTTCTGGGCTCTAACATGGATGTTACAGGCCCGGGCATATGCATTCACATTGCTGTGAATGTTGTCTAACTGACCCAAGTCATCACAAAACCCAGCGCAGAATCATGGTGAAGATCTGTTACCTTCTTCCAAACATGCTTGAACCTTGTACTGTCTTGCAAACAGTATTGATACCTTAGCACAGTCTGATTCCCATGCTAAACAGTCTTATCTTGTAGCAGGGTTGAGTAGCCCAGGCATGGCTCTAAGCTGGCACAACTATGCTCTTCTTGAGCCTAAGGTATCAAGCCACCACATGTACTTCAGGGATCTCTGTGTTGGCCTCTGTTGAGCAATGCGGACATACTCATGAACTTCCAGTCCCTCCTTCACACACACACACACAGATGTGCATGCACATATTTTAATGGTTTTCTTCCATCACAAAGATTTGGCTTGTCATTTAAATTTGAATCTATGTTTCTCAGGATCCTGACCTGGCAAGATATTTAAGAATATGCTTAAAACTCACTGAATTGCAATTTATACCACTTGTAGCATCTACATAAGGCAACTATTTCTCTTTCCGTGGGGAAGAATGAACACCTGAATAAATACAATGATGACAAGCAATGTAGCTCTCCAGGAAATATAAAATGAAGTTAAAGTGTACCTTCATTTTCCATAGTGTAGTTCATGTTGCTTGGTATATCCTTAAATCTCTGCTGTATTGCAGATCTGGAAGGTATGAACAACAAATCCTACAATTTGTCATCCCACCTTCTCCTGACAAACCGTGCAAATAGATATGCATACATGTGACACTGCGGGAACCGTAAGACCTACGTTCTTTCATCTCTTCCACCAAAGGACCTTTGTGGAAGTCCCAAGAGACAGTAAAACTGAGTGGGTTTTAATGACAACCTTCTTCTTTGCTATAGATGGCTGGAGTCACTGGCAGTGGAATAGTGCTGCCCAGAATATGTCCCTCAGGTACAGCAGGGTCCTGTGGCACCTCTGGCACTTTCATGTTGACTTCTGCTATAGTATAGTCACAATTCATTTCAATAAAATTTCAGACTGATTTCAGTAAAATTCCTCTTCTTGAGGTCTGATTTACTAAACTTTTACAAGCACAGTAGTGGCTGGAAAATGGGAAAATGATGTGGTGGAAAGCCATTTGGTTAGACTATATTTGCTCCTGTGCATCAAAATGAAATAAACAAAATTTTGCCATGGGGCAAGTAAGTTTTACTGATTTAATTTGTCCTTTGCATGACTGTGTAATCAATACGTTTTAGATAGTGTCTGGAAAAGACACCCAGGGAGGGGTTCGCTTTTGCTGGAATTCTGGATGGGAGCATGAGATATTAGCCTTAGTAAGAACCCATCACCAGTAACCAGACACAATCTCTGCTACTGCTAGCACCACTTAGAGGGTTATGCTCCTAAGTATTTCATTGCAGAGTTGGAGGCAGAGTGCTTATCATCCTGCGAGATCAAGCTCACAGATACCTTGTCCTTTATTTTGATATACGAGCCACCTACATGTAGCCAAACCTGAGAGCCTCTCCACGGTAGCAGAACAACGTGTGCTATCTTCAGTTCATGGGTCATAATAAATACATTTGATAATAATTAAAGGAAAACCAACACTAAAACAAAAGGCCTGTCTATTGGAATTCCTTCTACTGGAAGAAATTGTTCGATGTTTCAGTTCAACAGCAAAAAAGCCCTTTTCCATTGCTCAGCTTTGCCCACAGTCTCAGTAATGAGGAAAGGTAATTGCGGGCTGCAGTCTGGGATACTTTGGCTGTTGGTGTTTGCATATGCCTGTGTCCCCCTCCCTTTCTAGCAGCACACTAAATGCACTAAGAAGGGACTCTTCAGTGCTTCTGCCTGCAGAAAGTGCCTTTTCCAGCTTCTTTTTGCTGTCTGTGTTGGGTCACTGGGGAACTGTCCAGCAAATGAGTGCCTTCTAAAATTAGGATGGCTTGGAGATTTCTTTTGTGCTGTAATGTCTGAGACCCGTCAGGGAGAAAAGAGAAATACTTGCAATTTTCAGCCTAGGACAAAGCTCAGTAATTCAGGACTGAATAATAATGAAAAGAAGAGGGGAATCACAAAAGAGAAAGCTGGCCACAATTGCTATTATAGCCCCTGCAGCTGTTCACACCATGTTCAGTGCCAGAGATAAAGAGAATGTACCAGAGAACAGAGTATTAGCACCGGGTATAGACCCTTAAGGTCATTTGTTCTTGTTGGCAAAAATTCTGTAGTCTGAATGTAATAGGCACAAAACACTTAAAATCATGACATGAAAATTAAGAATATTAAGGAATTCTTAATTAGTGTCTACCTCCTGCCTTTGGCAGCACAGAGGATTTTAAGTGCTGGTGAAAAGAATGTGAAGACAGCTATCTCCATCTGTTTTCATCTGTCTAGCACTGGACTTTGGCTCAAGTGCTGTTTTCCTCCTTCCAGCGTCCTGTGCTTGTCCTTGTCATGCCAACTGCCTTGGGAGGAATGCTGTACCATGATATGTTGCTCCTCCTCTCCACTTTGGAGCAAATTGTCAAAAAGATTGAAGACAAGATTAGCTCGGAGCCTGCTTGAGTTCTAGGTGAGTGGCATCTTAAGAGTCTGTGGTTTGGGACGTGCTGAAGTCTGCTGAAGGTCCAGACGGAACCACTGGGGATTGATGAACTTATTTGAGTCAAGCAGAGATCAGTCTTTGGCCAGATTGTCTAGACAGATCATTTTGTGTAGTACTGCGCTGTTGTGGACATTTTGGTTATGGACAGCTCTTTGCCCTGCCAGTCTCCATGAGTAACTCCTTCATTCTGGCTTCTTAACAAGTGCAATACTAAAAAAATAATCTGTAAGACTGAACCATGGGCAGACTATATTAACTCAAACTCCTTACATTCTGCTTGCTCAAGAGAATGTAAATCACTTAAAAGTTCGGCTATAATTATGAAGAAAGGCTGTTGTATTATGCAGAAAATATTTATATTTTGTTACTTCAAAATCAGTGAAGATTAGTTGTGCCTCAGGCTGGTCAAGGTATTGGTCTGTTTTCTCAGTTTGGAAGCAAAGGTAAACATCTTTTCCAAAAAGTGTGAGAGTGCATGTGTGCATTTACCTGCTTTTCTGATCCATTTGTTCATTGGTAATATTTTGGGCAAGAATCATTTCTCACTCCATTTTCACATAAGCTAGTAAAAAATGACTGAGGACTGGCATTTTGCCCATGCATGACTCAGGGATGCTGTTCTGCCCCCACCGTTTGCAAAGCACCAGTGTGTTTACTCACCCACAGTGGCAAAACTGAGGTTGTTGGGTTGGATCAGCATCCAGCTCAGGCCAGCGTTTGTGCAGGACCAAGATACATTTTAACACTGGTTCCTATAGAAAACAAAGACACAGGCGCACACTACAAGGGTGTATTATATCATCATCAGATGGTTCATATTATTCTCTGACAAAATAATGCATCAGTATTTATTATGAAAACTAACTGATTTGGTCCCGTGTCAATTTTATTTGCCATCAATACTGTTTTAGTTTTTGGTGGAACTCTGCCAACTTTTCCTGTTCTCCTTGCTCCAACCAAGCCCCTGAAAGCTGACTTTCACAGGTTGTCTGTGATTAGACAGTGGGGTCTCTGTAAGTGTGGTCTCATATGAGCAGCTGTATGTTTTTTCTGTAGAGGGAACTTGTCATTAAAGAACTGAGAAGATGAGTGGGTGGTACCTTGGGCTGTTTTTCTTTTAATTTGGCCCTCGTTTACTTTAGACACTACGAAGGAGTCCGCATTAGTTGATGGTGCCCACAATTCACTTGTACTGATGAAGGCAGCTTGACAGCTGCATAAATCACTGCTAGATACCACTAATAGATTGCTGCATACGAATTTGTAGAGGACCACCCAAGCTCAGCTCAGGGGTGGCCTGCAGTCACACTAGGCTTGCACATAAGTACAGTAATGCAAATTTGATTAACTCTTTGTTGCCAGTTTGTATAGTTTTCCTTTTAAGGAAGTTATCGTTGTTTCTCCACTTGCTCTTAGACTCATTTGCCAGACAGGTGGAGAAAGTTGCCAGTGTCCAGTGCCTCCTGCCAT
Source organism: Chauna torquata (assembly GCA_013399475.1). Taxonomy (NCBI): domain Eukaryota; kingdom Metazoa; phylum Chordata; class Aves; order Anseriformes; family Anhimidae; genus Chauna; species Chauna torquata. The sequence goes on from VXAL01018382.1 coordinate 138,840, forward strand.
CAATAGCTGCGGGCTTGAATTAAGTTTTATTTGTTTGTTCATGGAGGGATAACAGCTTGCTTCCTCATCTTAAATTGTATAAGCTGGTGGGAGGGAGAGGAGAGTGAAAGGGGTGGGAAAGGAGAAATGTGCTTCTGGCTCAGTGTAGGTACCTCTTGTGTGCTAGAGTGAAAAGCCTGGGCAAGGCAAAGTGATCATTAAATAGCTACAGTATGCTGCCTGTCTAACAGCAAGGAATTGTATCCTGCCATCTGCAATTAAAGACACAATGGAGGTCAGGACTTGGTAACATACCCGTGAAAAGGAATAATACAAGAGCACAGGAACAGGAGCTTGTTTCTTGTGGCTGTATGTGCAAATCCCAAGGAGGAGTTTAGCTGCCACATTAAAAGCTAGAAAGCAATTGATCCATTGCCACCTGACATGAGCCAAGCCCTGGCAAGCATTAATCAATAGCAAGGTTACGTTATCCATCATGGGAGGTGGGATTAGAAATTGCAAAGCCTGCTTCTTATCAGATGCTCTGTGTCATTTGCAGGGCTCTCCAGGGCTGCTGCATCCCACAGCTACTGGTCCTACGGCTTTCTGCAATGGCAGCTGCTAATGGATTCTTGACCTTTTGGCTAATGAATATGGTATCAGCAGCTTTATGCTTGCCACGTGCTTTATTAAGGAGTGATCTTCTCACTTAAAAGAAATTATGGACTTGTGCTGACAGGGTTCAGTCCACTGGCATTCCTATTTCTATCTACTGTGGTGCTATCATAACAAAAAAATCCTGGTCTTTCTTCCCAGTATAACACTAATCAGAATGTCAGTATAACACCATCTGAAATGTTTCTTCCTTAACAGATGTTACTAGAGATAAGAGTGTCTTAAATTGGAATTTCCATATTCCACTCTCACAGCCTGATCTCAAATTGGAACGGAAGTACAGAGAGTCAAAATTTCATAAATGTGCATTTCTGTAATTTGCAAGTAATTACCGTAAGTGTGTGCAAAATTACAACTCACAGATGTCTTTTGAGTACAAGTGATCATTTGTATGGGTGATTGCTAAGACTGGATGTATAGTCATGGTAACATTAATGATGTGTTTGTGTGCATGCGCACATGTCTGCATTGAGACTGTATGACATGTCCTGCAGAAAGGAAGTCCAAATCACAAACAAGTATTGTGTAACTCTTATGGAGGGCTCAGCAATGGAATTACTTGGCATTTCCTTTTTTTTTTTTTTCCCCTGGTAGCCTTTCATTTCTTGCTATACCTGTTTCCATGCTAGCATCCGGAAATTCCCTCTTTCTGTCATGTGGTCCAATTTGACCAGTCATTGGCTGTCTGAAAGTCAAATAAAGTCTCCTCTGGGAAAAGTGCTCTCAGCATCACAGTACCCTACCCATACAGCCTCAGTCTGAAGGAGATGAGTAGCAAGGAAAGAAGACAACCTGCAAGAACTGACATGCTTGTTAACACCTGTGAGAAAATAAAAAGGAATTTGCACAAACTTCACACTTACCTAAAGCTTTTTCCTGTTTAAAAGAAGTCTTTGTTCTCCAATCAGAGAGCAGCAATAATATTTTCTGAACAGCTGGATGAATATGAATGAATATGTTATTCATATTTCTGTACTGCATGTGATACAGTAGTATGTAGAATGGCATTGACCATTAGCACACATGAGAACTGTCAATCAGGAGTTTTAATTCCAGGTAAAAACACTGCAGAAGTGTCTACTAGCAGTGAGCTGAGCGGACAGAGGGCCTTCAATATAAAGTGCTTTTAACATATGTTTCTTGGCAATAGTCTAATGAATTACGTGTACCGTCAGCTATTTTTCATAATATACCAAAGCTCAACATCACACCTTGCACAATCATGAAAGCACAAGTGGTTTTGATAAGTCTAAAAGGCCTTCATCAGTTTTACGTATTTGCTGCATTCCTGCACTCAGTTACGTGTTCTGAGAAACTGGCAAATGGTGCAGTGACAAAGGATAGCAGGGTTCCTAAACAGTGTAGTAACAAATGCCATGCCAGCTCTCAAATTACATTTGTTAACTTGGTTCCTCTAAAGTAAAGAAAAACCTTTATTAGGAAAAACAACAACAACAACAACAAAAACCAAACAACTGAAAACATTCACTTGTGCACATCTGGTTTGGTTTTATTTCTTTAAAATTAGATTTGTTTTCCTCCTCCACTCACAGGAAATATATTTAGGAACAATGTTCATCTTGGAATGGCATGCAGTGGTATGGCATACCGACACTTTTTGAAATCTGTTTACTTTCTACCAGTCAACAGTTGCTAAAATGTTCCTGGAATGAATAGTGTGTTTCATCCCTTGAGTGTTTGGACCTTTGCGTCCAGTTAAAGTACTTTCTTACACTCATGATTAACCTCCAAACTGCCTTGATGGCTGGGACACCCATTAACAGGGGAAAGAAAAAATAGCTTAAATGATCTCATGTGGTGAAATGTCGTGTTCTTCAGGATCGCCTCTGTGTTTTCTGCCTGTAAGATGCGTGGCTTCCCAGTATTAAGCTCAGAGGGGCTGTGCTGCCTCTGAGACCAGTGTTGATGGGCTGTCCCCATGATGCACCAGGCTCCCATTCTGGTCTCTGTCCTGTCCAGAGCTGCTGCCAGATGCGGACACTCTCACACCAATGCAGGGAGGCATTTCTTAGCTTTAACCACAAAGCTCCTTGTTAGCTAGTAATGGCTTAGGGTACTCATCCAGATGGTCCAGAGGGTAATTCTACATTTACATTTACATTTTTTTCTGGCTTTTCTTGCCTAACACAAAAGACCCAGACAGCAGTAAGTTTTTGGACATCTCCACTGCTGCATGTGTACAGAAGTGTTTTGCCTCTCATCTGCAGAGCAGTTGTTCCCTGGGTTCAGAGGTCTGGGGCCTTTCCTTGTTAGTGTGGTGGTGTCAGTTACATATCAGACCCTATCGTTCTGCTTGAGTGGGAGCTCCCGTTCCACCAAGGGCCACAGCAGGTCTTCGGTGGAGCAATCCTGTCAGTAAGGGACCATGAGGTGCACCTCTAGGGGGCGATGGACCTCGGCAACCCGCGGGTTTCTGTGGCTCCTGCAGTGGCTGTGTAGTCTGGATGAGCTAATGGCCTTGGTATTTCACCAGTGCCCCTGCTCAGACCCTTGCCTCCCTGCAGATACCCTTCACACTGCTTGAGATGGCTTCCTGGGAGATCACGACCCCAGAGGACCACCTCTGCAGTGGGATGGACATGGACCGATGAGACTTGGGGGAGCCTATTTACGCCATGCTGCTCCGGCATTGCCCATCTAAAAGAAGCTTTGGAAATTAACCTTCCTCACTAGTCATCCCCAAAACGGATTATGCAGGCAGAGCCAGGTTTTGCCAAACACGAAAAGAAGTCAGTTGTATTCACAACAACTGGAAGTTTGCAGTGTGACTTGTGCGAGTGTGAGCTGGTCTTCCTGGAGCTGTGTAAGTGCTCCAGAAACTCTGGATGTCACACCTGTGGAAATGGGGAAAGATATACAGTTCAGCAGCTCTAAAGGCTGCTTCAGGGCTATCCTCAACTACTTGTTACTGTGTAGGGCATACTATCTTTATGTCCTGTCTGAGCTGGTTGATAATTAGGAAAGAGTATTTTGTCAGGAAAAATGGTGTAAAAGTAATACTTAACTGTTTATATGCAATCTGAGTCTTTAAAATTATTTATTATGTAGTACTACTTAACTGATAACTCCTGTGGCTAATTCTTACCCTTGTGATTTAGAAACTGCTGCTAGTGGTTCTTCAGTGTTTGAAACCTAAGATGTATTTGTCAGTCTTTTTCCTTTTTTTTTTTTAAATTTTGAAAGAGATCATGTGATAATGCCCAGTCATGTCATACAGTATGTCTCTTTTTCCTGACTGGGCAATGGTATTTGAATTGATGGAGTCATTTGTGTTTGCCAGCTCAAGTATCAGAGTCTACAAGCATTTCCTAATTTTCACACACAGCTTGGTGGTATCACAAGCATTCTCCCAGGACTGCTCAGCAGCATATCTGAGACCATCAAACAGCAAGGCACTTGTTACAGTTCTAAGCTGACTTCTGCTTCTCAACTTAAGTTAACATTCCTGAAAGGTTTCTGAGATCAAGTCCTATTGCTGTGCAAAGCTCCCACTGTCTGCCAGAGTGAGTGCTAGGCTGGCTGCTTTCTGTCAAATGGCTGTTTAATGAGGCAGCCCGGCAGCTGCTCTGTGCTGCTGCTTTTCCAGATGCATTGTTTTGGTGTGAGAACTGCTGTGTTCCAGTAATTTGAATTATGCAGTGGTCAGAAACACTACCTGAGCTCTGTGAGTGCAAAAGGAACAGCCTGATTAACTGAGTAATGGTCGGAAATTTTAACTCAAGGCATCTTTACAAACAACCTTTGCTGACTACCATGGGCTAGCTGCAGTCCAAAGCCGTTACCTCATGGTTCATCCTTGAAGAAGTGGAGGGAGAAAACAGCAACAACTTGTCTCTGACAACTTATTGAAGCTATCAAGAAACCAGTGGTTTTAAAAACATTTTTGAGAAGCTAATAATAATGTAGCTAACGTTGAAAAGCAACTAACTGTACAGCAGATTGGATCCACTCAACAGCCTCTATAATACACGCTTTTAAAAGGCTGGTTTGTAACAAAAATGAAGAAATAAGAAAATTAACGTCAATGTGATCTGGGTAAAGGCTCTTGTTTTCTTTTAGTTCTTTCTGGTTTGTGTTTCTTTGTCATTAAAGCTCGGCTAATCTCTTGTATCTTGGAGCCAATTCCTACTGACAGGGTGGAAGGAATAAAAAGCTCCCACTGTCTTGGTGATAAGTTATCTAAAGAAAGATCACCAGTTACACAAACTTTCTCTGTTCATCCTTCTCGGATGTTTTGAGCTTTGGGAAGGATTAAAAGAAAAAAGAAAAAAAAAAAAGACAAGGAAGAATACACTCGAAAACTTAAAGTGTCCTTTGGGAAGGTATGTAGCTAAGTAAATTAGCCTTATTCTATTCTCACTTACACTAATGTAACCCCAAAAGAACTACACTGAATTCAAGAGCACAGCATCAATATAAAACCAGGATAAGGGAGAGAAAAATCAGTCCCAAGCTGCTTTTAAATACATTGGATTTGCACTTAAATGGTTCAAGCTTTTCACAGATTGTTTTATATGATTTATTCTGCACACTGTGGAACCTGAGCACACAGAAACACTGAAACTGAAAGATGGAGCCAAATTCTAGCTTCACAGCTTGTGAATGTTGCAGAAGTACAAATCTGAGGTTTGCTGCTGGACTACAATTGTATCATGAAATTAGCCAAATTTCAAGGTTCAAACACATTTATATTTTAAGGAGGCTGCAACAAAAGGTGAGATCAAACTTTGTGGCTTGGACTTATTTCTCTTTAACATTTAATTTTATTGGTGAACTTTCCAAAGCGTGTGTTGATATTTCAGCTGGAGCAAATTGGTATAATGCTACTGAAATCACTGGAAGTTCATCAGTTAACCCAGCCTCACATACACAAATTGTGTCTGCTTCCGAAATCAGGATTTTACTTGGGCAAATTGATAACTTTGAAATAATTTATGAGGAAATAACTAGAAATGTGTAAAAGCTGAGAAGGTTCTCGCTTGTCAAATATTTTTTGGATTGTGTTTGCAGCTTTTGTGTCTTGTAAATTTGTATCAATTTCACTGAAATTCCACTGAAAACATCCCTCAGCTGGTTATGATCTTAACCCTCCCTGCACCATCCAAGCTTTCTTGCAACAAGGGTCCAAATGCTATGCAAATTTTTGAAAGGCTTCCAACAAGGTTGCAGCAAGTCCAGAGCTTTCTAACAGAACCTCTTAGGACCTCTTATTTGTGTTGTTAGCAATATTTCACTCTGCTAGGGAAAGAGAGCCTAGAATTCAAAGTAGTTCTAAGATGCTGTGTGTGTTGGTAAACACACACTATCAGGATGAATTGTACAGCCTGTACGCCTAACTGTAGGCATAGTAGGCAGGCATTTCTGAGAAAAGGTGAATCTCAGAGAGTATCTTGGAGAGATACTACAGAAAAGTGGTTTTAATTTTGTACACAAGTCCTGGAACCTGCTCAGACCTCCCTCAGTGGAGTCCCCATTAATGAGAACTATATGGAAAACTTTTCTTGGACTCTGTTTTCCTCCAGTGCTGCACAGAGAGTGGTGTCTAATATCTGCCAAATTAAATAACATTTGCTGTCCAAATCTTAGGTCTAAAACCCATGTCCATCGCAATCCAGAGGAAGCTGGATCATCTTCAGAAGTGGTTAAAGGGATGAAGCCAAAGCTGACAACTTCAAAGTCATGCTCTGAGTCTCTTGCTTATCTGGGTGAGAAGATGATATCATATCTTGGGAACTCTCTTTTTCTTGAGGATCCATTCTCATGCTCTCCTGCAAAAATTTGATACTTGCGCCTTAGCAGAGGAGCAAATCCACTACAAGAGGTCAGGTAGCCACCAAGGAGTTCATTTAAAATTTGGAATCTTCTGCCTTGTGGTAAGAAAGGAACATATTGTTATCATTAGATTATTTTAACAAAGAGAACATCTGACTTGCTCTCAGACTGGTGTTACTTGTATTTACAGCTTCTTTGTCCTTATTGACCTGTGAATTTCAGGAAGCAGCATGAAAGGTAATATGAGTCATTACAGAAGAAGTACCATAACTTAATCTTTTAAGCAAATTACATTCAGTAATCAAGAGCTTGGTTGGAATAAGGACGATGGTGGGTCTGAAGGATCCCTGAATAAATCCCAAAAATTTAATGTCAAAAGGGATGCTCAGCAGTTTAGGCTAAAACCCATGATGGTAAAAATAGAAAGCTGAGAGGTACCTAATATTACTAGAAAGACCCTTTCCTGCAATTTCTGGACATGAATGCTAAAACCAGAACAGGCATTTATTACCAAAGTTATGCCATGAGCCGTTTGGCCATACAGAGGCAGCTAGTCCCAGGCAATACTTCAGAAAGACATTCCTAGGGCAAAACTTCCTGGAAATCCGGGCCACAAACTTCCCCACAGCAAGGAGTATAAGCTGAACCTTCTGGTGAGAAAATAAACATCCTTCTGTTCTTCCACCTGGTGCGCGGCATCAAGATGTTGTGGTTGGTTACTAGCTCCTCACACACGGAAAAAACAGTTGTGGGGGTTCTCACCTTTTCTTGTGCACTCAGAAGAGCATCTGCATGTGGACTGCTGCGATATGACAAAAGGGATGCCATCTGGGTTACCATGGCACTGGAAAGAGAAAGGATTTCTTTAGCAAATGGCACCATACCTACCCACTTCTCAGCAAATACGACACATTAGGAGGGAGAAAAACTTTTTTCCTGACTACAGAACTATCCCTGCCTTGTACATAGAAGAAGAGATAATATAGCTGGCCCTGGTGTGTCCTAATCTGCCACCTCTCAGTGCAAATTATGACTTTCCGAAACACCTAAGCTCCATCACTTTCCGCTCCTGTTCAGGTTCTCGGATGACACTAGTGGTGCTTTTGCAATGCCTGGGCTCCGCCTTGCTGCATCCTGCACACCAGGATGTCTTAAAGACATCCACAGCACAGACCAAACCCATCCCAGTCCTTGAATTTCTTGACAACTTGCCCCATTGATGTGGCTGACCATGGAAAACAGAGGTGACTGTGCCCAGCTGTGCTGTGTGACTTCCTGAGTGAGTAATAAGACTGAATTACCTGGATCAACTAACTCATCATTATCACCATTATCAGGCAGTCACCTCAGCCAGATGAGTGCCCTTGGTCAATACCTCAGTTCAATAAAGCACAGCAGGTATGCTATGGCTCTAATGTACCTTGTATTAAAACTGACCACTGATGGACCTTGTATTGAGTACAGAGAAGCCATTAAGATTCCAGGAGTTTTTTGTTCTCCTTCCATTGTTAAAAAAAAAAAAAGGACTTTTTAATATTTAACAGATATAATTATTCATGCTTTTTATCAAGTATGAACTTTACTGGGAGCACTCTGTGGGTGTATTTTCTCAGCATTTTAACTGCAATTAATACCCTTGATTTGATTTGATGCTTCAAAAATACTCCCTGCTGTACCATGCTACTTCCTGCAAATAATACCACGCTGGGACACTGGTTCGATGGTGACTGAGAAAGAAGAGTGCTGAATCATCCCCTCAATTCGTATTCTCTTTGTGATCCTTAAAATACCAGACTTCAGTTGTGTAAATAATATTAATAATAATAATAATAATAACAACAACAACAATAATAATACTTCGCATGCTTAAATGTTAAATTCCTTACTGAATTCCATCTCCTCTCTGACCCAACTACCAGAAGAGAAGGATGACACAGGATATTCTATTGACCTTTTCCATCTGAAACAGTAAGGCATCCTTTGATTAAAAACAGATTTAAAAGCAAAGATGTGCTCTTTCTCCTTACATGGGATTTCGTTATTCCTCAGTGGATCTCCACCAGAGATACGTACCCTCTTCACATGTCAAGCTGCGTATGTATCTCTAACACTTGTACATCTAAAGAAGGGAAAGATTTTGGGAGCTTCATGTTTTCATCAAGCCCCATTCCTGACAGCGCAAAACAGTGATCTTATCGAAGCCAGAGAACATGGGTGAAACAAACCTGCCCTTGGAAACTGCTGACTCAGGAATGCATTATAACAAAGTAGTGTGACTAAAAGCAGCTTGTCCAGTGACAAAAACAAATAAAGCCCAATTCTCCAAAGCTTAAGCAAAGCCTAATGCACCCTCAGTTTCATAATGCCCTGGGTTAGTTCTGTTGGCATCACTGTCATTTGGAGCCCTGTTTGCTGAGATTGAGACTTGGGATTAATGACTGGCCTGCCTGCGCCAAGGCTATAGCTCAGGGGGCTGATCTGAAAACTGGCAGCATGGAGCCTACACAATTCTGTAACACAGCCTTATAATGACTGTCCCTATGTATGTAAAATTTTGTGTCTGTCTTTTTGTTGTTGTTGTTGTAGTTGTTTTTGTTTGTTTGGTTGTTTTTTTTAACCATACCAGAACATATTTTTTTACAGTGTAGATGGGAAAAAAGGAGAGAAAAAAGCTCATAGGTAAACAGGTAGCGGGTACAGCCTTCTGAGATTGCTGTAATTAGAAAAGCCTAAATGATCCTAATCAGATTTAAGAAAATTACATGCAACAAGAAGCTTAGCTAAGTAAGCCAACTGTCTTGTTTTCCATTGGCAAGAATGATGAGTGGCAGCACGAGACTTAATTTCCTTTCCACTTGTTCCTAATCCTTTGTTTAGGAAGCCTTCAGTGTTGTGAGAAAGGTTTATTTAGCCCAATCAAAGCAAAACTACTCTTCAGCATAATTCCACCTGTTTGATACAGTGGGTATGGGAATGAAAGCTGCCAAATGAGACAACGAGGGGTGTTAGGATGTCAGACTTTTTTGTAAGGCTTTTTTACATCATGATACCTTTGTGAGATTTAGACTGCTTGGGTTTCAGAGCCAAATGAATATAAGACTTTTTTCTGCAGTTCTTCAGCACAGGAACGAGAGAATTCATTGACCTGTTGGACAGAGTTTGAAAAATGTAGCCAAACATTTTATGCTTATAGTTGCTAAGAAATTACAGAAAAAGAACTAGGGTGGCAAAATTAAGAATCCTTATAGCCTCAAAACTGTGCTGTGAAGGTATTGTGAATTCTTTTTATGCATGCTATAATGAAATACATACTAAGGCTGCATTTTTTCCATCACATTCCTCTTTTACACACAAGGTGTAATACTTCCTTGACAGTTATTTATTTTGAAACCACTGCTTTGAAAAAGTAATCACTTTTAAGCCATGCCTGTAGTCTGTTAATGGCTATTTAACACCACCTGTGCAATCATTCCAGGAATCTGCCTCTGTCACTCTTGACACTAGAAAGTGCAAAACAATAAGATCATAAAACTTCCTCAGGCACAGGTCCCACGCTGCTCCCAGTCTCACTCTTGGGAATCTGGACTGAGGTTATTGATAACGACGGGACTGTTACGAACTGACCTCACTGTAATTGAGAGCAAGGTCTATAAGGCATAATAAAGTTCCCCCATATTTCACGCCAGTATAAAGGTGCAGTGAATCTCATCAACTTGCAAGAGCAGCATTGTTCTGAGTTCCCTCATGTGAGGACTATGCAGATACAGTTTGCTTGACTTCACTTTGTATAGTTAGGGATAAATTAACTCACTTTCTTTTGAAAAGTGATTACCAGTACATCCGCATTTTTACACCAACTTTAGATCTTTCTGAAGGCAGGGGAACTTTCCATTTCACTTTCTGGGGATCAAGACTGGACTCCCGTTGCTTGTTCCTGTGAGATGCTGAACACCTCTCTTGTGTAAACGTTATTGAATATCTGTCAGGAGATTAGCGTTTTGGGGAGACTGAGCTGACATGCATCTCCTACCTACCCCAGTTAATAAGCTCTGGGTTCAGGTAACTGTACGCTGCACTTCTAGGTGGACAAAGGTTCCAGTGTTCAGTGCACTTCCTCTAGGTGATCAACTCCTTGAAAATAGCAATTGATTTAAAGGGTACAGTTCTCCCCAACTAGTGAATGGCTAGAATTGCACATGAAACTGCAGAAATTTCAGCATGTCTAACTTTTAGGAATATATTTTTATTTTTGAAAGAGAAGCTCTGTACTTGTAAGGGGTTTGCCACTCACATGATACAACCCTGACTCCTCCCTGTAAAAGAGCTTGATGGTCTAATGTCAAGAATGTGCCTGTAAACAATGAATGCCTCACTAATGCCCTTGCCGTACAGGTTCTGTTCTAAAAGGGCATGAATTGTGCTCACAATTGATACTTCCAGGCTTGCTTGAACACTTACTGACTGGTCTTTC
>VXAL01018382.1:150061-196958 GCA_013399475.1 Chauna torquata
CTGCAAAGAAGAAATAGTCTGGGCTTTTCCACAAGTTGGGAATTCAGTTTACTAGGCCAAGAGAGCCCATCTATTGAGGCAGACTGGGATATGGCAGTGCTGTGGAGGCACAGCGTGTCTGTTATGCAGGATACTTCTTAAGTGACCATAAGTCATAAGAGACCTGAGAAATATTAGGCACAAGAAATATGAAGTGTTTTGAGCCATTCTGTCCTCTGCACAGAGTGTTTGTCCTATCGTTGTCCTCTCATTCCTTCCAATGCCTAAAAGAACCATACCGTTAGGCTGAATTTCCCTGCCCTCTTCCAGAGTTACTAACAAGATTATTTGTCCAGCAATGCAAGTTTTGAGTCCTTCCATCTTCTGACTTCCTGTCATCATATGCTTTCCTGTGCTCAGTGCTCTGTAATAAATCTTTTTGTCTCCCTCGCTTTCATTCAACTATCCCCATGTTTCACTGGTCCACCCATTTAATAAACATCTCCATTTCTTCTTTGCAGCCCCAATGTACCATGCAACCTTCCCAAACCTAATTTTTGCTTACACAAAGTCCCCGCCCATTCATTTGTGAATGTCTCTTGGAACCGTTCGATGCTGTGTCACAAACTTTGTTGTATTGTACAGACCCTCCCTTCACTACTCGCTGATGACCTCTCTCTATCACTGAATTGTGAGCTCCTGCAGTAGGAGCTAAAATTTTCTTCAGTAAAGAGGTTAGCATTGCAGCTTGAGTATCTGTTCCAAAAAGAGATGCAGTGTTTCAGCTCTAAATGCTCCTCTGGGATAACAAAGTCCAATCTGATCCATTTCCACAGGCAAAACTCATTTTAGGAGAGTCACATTTTCCAATATTCCGTTTTATCTTTTATCAGATTTTTGCTACCATTTGTTACTATTGTGAGGAAAAATGAGGATTTTCTGCTAAAGATGATTTTCCCATGTGCCCTTTAGGGCACCATGCTTTGCAGAAGTGAGGTAAAGGGGGTGGTGGGGATGCAACCAGCCAACAGTCTGATTTCAGGATCAAACTTGAGCAAATTAATGATACTGACAGTTGATGAAAGAAGAGAAGAAAAAGACAGACATGGAAACTTGAGAAGGCACAAACACAAAACACATTGTTGAGTATTTTGATTTTGATAGACCATACTTACAGCTTACAAAAGCAGGTACGGTGTTGTTGGATTAATGAATGAGTTTATCCTGTGAGGTGAATTGTCTTTGTTCAGTGGACTTTTACCTTGACTTACTGATCTATGCTAAAGGAGGGACTGTGCCCCCCCAGAGCAACACAGAAGAGCGAACGAAAGAAATACAAACATTTGTTACTTAAACTAAACCATTGCTAATTTCAAAAATGTCCTTCTAATTGAAATATAGCTTGTTTTATGAATAATAGTTTGTGTAAAACCTAGTTTTCTCCTTCAGGGAGTTCATGGTATTCTCAGTGTTTGCAGTTTGTTGAGTTCCAAATTCTACCTGCACTTCAAGTGAACCTCACCTGGGGCAGAGGCTATTTGCAGGTGCAATGTGTTCAACCACTCCATGCTCTTTTGCTAACTGACTTTTGAGCCTGCGTTGTGAAGTCCTCTTTGACTGAATGAGCCAGATATTGAATAAATACAATGCAAAGTAGCGTGGGAGGAGTAACACAGAAGCCTTTGCTTCTGAACTGATAACAGGATTGTTTTATGAGAAGCAGTAAAATCAAACAAACAAGCAAACCAGTAACCCAATTAGTAAATTAAACGTAGACTGTGTTAAAATATTAAAGACAAAAAAACTCAAAACGAGCAGGAAATGCAGGCTTAAGGTGCCATTCTACCCTATGCTAGCCCTGTTATGTGTAGGGTTGCTTCACATGGGAAGTGACCGTTGTAAAAGGGTCTTTGGCATAGAGTTTCACCTTTAACTCTTGCTTTCCTGGCTCATGTCATTTTAAAGCCAGTGTATGTGACATTTTGGAATCCTGCTTTTTCCTCCCCGTTTTCAAATGTGAGTCTAGAATTATTTATGCAGCTTTTCCTTACAAATCCTGACAGATGCAAACTGTGCCATACACTGAGCATCTAAATCAAGCTCAGTACACACTAGCCCAACAGTGTTTATGCTGCCAATTAAAGGCATCACTTTTTTGAATTATATAGGGAGTGAAATGATCTCTGACAGCTGTGAATTGCAGAAAAAGGGCTCTATTGTTCAAAGAACTGCCTTTAATATAGAGAAACCCTTGCTAAACTTTTGATTCCCAAGTATGGCAAACATTAATTGGCCATAAACTTAACAAGAGTCGGTTCACTCATTCCACAATTTTTGCTCCGGTCCCCCACTTTCCTTCTCATTACATCCCATTAGCCTGTCCTAGCAAGTGCTTAACTCAGAAACACCCCACCCCCCACATTCCCATGTTTCCATCTTTATGCCTTCAGTGTTCTCATACTATTTTATTTAGCTCTTTCAGCAGTGCTTACTCCGCCAGATGACTTCTACAAAAAAACAGGCTGGCTGAGCACAGGCAGCCTGGCAAACTCACATGGTTTTGTCCTAAGTCTTGTTCTCTACTGCTGTTTCTTAAAATCCAAATCCCAGAGATGTTTTAAGAGGCGAGAAGCTCAGATTTCACTCTTTTGAGTGTAGCTTTCTAGTCTTTACAGTTTCAGAGAAAAGATTAAAAATGTTACCTGAGCACTTCCTAGAAAAAACAAAATGTGAAAGTGCACCAAAATGTACTTCTTTCTTTAACCCTCATATTCTTTAAGCCAATCTCATGGTTTCTTGGATTCAGATTTCTTAAAGAAATAGCAATCTTGCACTAGAATGAAATTACATATGTAAATCTTTATCACCTAGTATTTACCTAGTATGCTACACAAGAGAAGATAACCATAGGACATCACGGACAGATCTAATTCAGCATTCTCCTTACTCTAATAGAGACAAAAAAATAAAAATACTTTAAAAGAGCAGGGTTTTTGTTGTTGTTTTTTTGATATACAGCTTCAGAAAACCATCAACACTCCTTTTTGTTTGTTTGTTTGTTTTCAGTAAGGACTTTTCTTTTCTTGAAGCTTGTAAAGGTCTAGCAAGTACATAGAGTAATCCAGAATGAAAAACTGGAAACTGAGAACAAATATCGGAATATCTTACGTACAGTTATTTTGAGTAGAGATGTAAGCATTATGCTCATTTTATGAGTGATAAAACATATCTCAAATTCATCCCGGGCACATGAGTAGGAAAAGCGACAACATGCTCTGGGCCAGTTCTCAGTATGGATGCACAATTTAGATATATCTTAAGATGATCATGTGAAATCAGGGCCATTTGTGATAGCTGCTGTGCAGACCCATGCTACTTACTGGGCCCCTCTTGGGTGAACTATCCAACAGAGGAGGGATTAAATTACACGCCTGAGGGCACAAAGATGGGGACAGATCTCCATCTCTGGTTTCTCAGCGCCTTCTGTAACAGCTGAATGAAGTTGGCTGTCTGTTTCTCTCCCATTCTTGTCATATTTTCTTTTTCTGTGTCACCTTCCTGTCTTGTAGATAGTTTGCAGTGCTGCATTTTTAAGCACTTAGTACCTCCATTGGCTGGGATGAAGCTTCTGCAATATCTGACCTAAGAACAGAGGAAGTGCCGCTCTTGACATCTCTAAATTGAAGAGACGAGCGTATATATCCCAACTAAAGCTTTCCTTTTCATATCGCTTCAGGGCTGGAGGCATCTAACAACAAGTGATTCTAACAGGAAAAAAAAAAAAAAAAGAAAAAACAGAGGTAAATTGCGTATCACTTGGGGGCAGGTATGTGCAAAAGACAGATGATACTAACCAATACTGCACCTTCTCTTTGTTAGATCAGAACCAAGGTATTATTTTAACCTATTGCCCAGTGTTTGTGACTCATTATCAGCTTGTCTGAGAAGAGTTCATGAGATGTTATGTCTGCCCAGAACAAACACAGAGCACTTTGACTGATATCAAATTACTTTTAATTAATAATTAGGTGCCAGTCTATTGCTCTGATCCATGGCTGTTCTGCATATTAACATGAATAATGCAAGTGTGATAGTTAAAACAATGCTATGAGTTAGAGTTTCACAGCTCTTTTTATTTATGACCCCTTAAAAACAGTTTATTGTAGTCATTTCCTTGTACAATGATTGACTTAAACATGACATGAAGGACATTATTAATATCTATTATTTTCATACTCATAAATACTTGGATTTGTGTTGTATTTATGAAAATGTTATACTTTATGTTAATTTGTCAAAGAAATTACTACGGTGTAGCAACCAAACAGTAAATAATGGTATACACTTATTTACCATGCTTAGTCAGAAATGTATGCGCAGATAGCAGATACAAAGGTAGAAAACTGTTTTTATTCCCTATTCCAAGTATATGGGAATGAATGTATGGCAGACATCACTTTATGACAATTGTTAATAAAAAATCCTACCTAATGAAGTGAAAGATGTAATGATAAAAGAATGGTTGCAGAGAACTCATCATGTTTGGAAATCAGTGTGATTATATATGTTCATCACATATAAACTATGTCAGACTTATGGGCTAGTACGTTCTTGTTTTCCAAGAAAAAAATCTCTTTCATAAAGTTAAGTTAAAAAATGACACTGATAATAAAAATAGGAAACTTTTCTCTTCCCCTCCCCAGTTCTATGACATACACTGTGGTATGGAAAGTATTCCTTCTCTGGGCTGAAATATAATAAAAGAAAAATAAGATAAATCTAATAAAATATGGACAGTCTCCTATTTGGTACCACATAAGTTGCATGTGTAACTATGGCAGGTTATGGTGGGTCCTGTGTGTTGTCTGGCTGTTCAGCAGATTGTGCAGCAATGAGTAAGTCTTTGTGTTATTAAACGTGGTACTTCTCACACCAACTTAATTCACATCCATGAAAAGTGAATAACTTTCCTTGTGAAGAGTGGAAGTCTAGCTTGGACACTAGCATAAATTTTTCCTCTAATGCCAATGAGATATTTTAGAAAAACAAAAAACAAAACAAAACAAAACCCTTGCTAGGCCAGGGCAGGTGAAGTCTCATTGGCTTGCATGTCTGTGCAAGGTGCTCCTCAATTGATAGCCAAAGAGGGCCTGCATTTTGTGGGCAGCAGAGGTACCTGAGGTGGGAGATTTACTGCTCCCTCCATCCTTTTGGTACACCTCCTCATTCAGGGTAAGGTTAGATGTCACACAACATAAACCATTCACTGGCATTTTGATTACTAAAATGAAAGAAACTTCCAAAGGCAGCTCAACAGCCCTTCTAAAAATTTGTTGTTCCTTTAATATTCACAGTCTTCTTGGCCTGGCAGAACAAGATGAGAATACTGACATTTTAAGGTATCATCTTAGGGAAAGACTTCAAGAACTGCTCCTCAGATGTCTTTTTTTAACTCTGATAAACTAATTTAAATGTAATCTACAGCTGTGTGTTGTCTGGTGTCCAATAATACATCTGGAATACCTTACTACTGTAGTAAGTAGGAATCCATTTACATAATTTCATTACTGTCAGTATTATTATGATTTCAGTGATCTTACAAACATCTAATCATACTCGTTGGAAAAAAATCAGCATGACCTCCCAAGTGGCTTTTTTGGTAATCCTCAGAATTCAGATTACACATATTTCACTCTAAAAAATAATGTACCCTAACACTTTGTTGTCCTGTTGAGTAAGTAACAATAACCAAATACTTCTTTTATGTCAAATCAATGTCATATGTCATATCCTGTTTTCCTTTTCTATTCCACCAATTAGACAAGAACATTCTAATTAGTTTTGCTTCTCAGACACTCACCTCCTGTCCATTTCATAGATACTGCAATAAGTACAGAAAGACCTAGGATGGTCAACAAAATTCTATTGAAGTTTTAGATCTAGGCAGTCTTTGGCCTCTCTGGTGAGTCTGTCAATATCAATAACAAATAAAAAGCCAAACTAGAAAATATTTTTGTGATATAACTCATTACCTATTTCGCGTAGGTCACTAAGCAGCAATAGCATGATAATGATTTCTGGTTGCTACTAGCCTGAATTTAGTTTCATATATAAGTAGATTCATCATTAACTTGTTTGGCTTACCAAATTTTTTACTGTTCTCTCTCTCTAGGAGTACTTCTTTCTCTACATTGACTGTAAGAGGAATCAAAGGAGATTAGCTGGTAAGCAGGCCAACTATGTAGGCAACGTAGCACCTTTTTAGCAGGGAACCTCAAGGAGATGCTTCCCATGGTTATCCAGACTTGAAAATTCCAATTCTAATAGAACAAAAGAAAAACTATTTCTAGGCTATTTCCAGACAAGGTAGAGCCAACCATTTTCAAAATTCCACAAAATCTATTAAACAGCAATATTGGGAAATTTTCAGTGTTGGGAAAGTGTTTTCTAACAACTCTCTTAGTAAAACCTGCAATAAATCTGGGAATTGCTCATCAGTGGTTGCAATGAGGAAAGTCTGAAATGGCCTCAGGAAAAACACTTTGTAGTCCATCACCAGTTAAGTTATGGTCCTTAAGTGTACGGTCCAAACCCTGCTGAGAATTGTAGCCTGTGTTACTGACACTGACTCCAGCGTACACTTAGCGGTAAAAGCAGCTCTCCCAGTCAGTGCTTGCCCTTCCCCTTTCCAAATTTACGTGTGAAGGTTAAGCTGCACATCTCACTTTCTTGTCTTGATTCCTCTCTCTAGACTCTCTGGATGTTTTTCACAGTTAACTGGGTGCTTGTTTTGGCCAGAGTGAGATGACATTAGACTTTCCATCCATGACATCTGCAAAGCAACACATGTGAGAGCTTTTTGCACTTAACCTGTTCTGCTTAAGCATCAGAGGATAGAGGGAAGGATGAGTGGACTAGGCCTGTTCTTTCCTTCTCCTATGTGAAAACACTGCACTAAGAAAGGAACACAACCTGGCAAGGCTACTTGTGCTAAAGAAACATTGCTTGGTTGGCACTGGCTGCTTTGCCAGGACTGAGGAAAATCCTCCTGCTTAAGCAACTGTCCTTGCACAATCCCACTTACCCTGGATAGCATGCAGGCACTTCGAGCCTTCATGGACTTGCACACTTGATCTGGAGCAGCTGCTGGCTGTGACCCATGCCTACATCAAAGACAACCAGGGAGTCTGTGACAGGTGAACTTGCAGCAAAGCTATGGCCAGTGCAAAGATGGAAAGGGAGTGAGAAAAGAAGGGAAGGAGAAAGAAGAGGAGGCTTCAGGAGGATCTAACAAAAGCCTTCCAATATCTGCTTTGAGTACAGAGGTGAACTTCCAACATGAATAATCCTATAATCCTATAAAGTGTTACACATAAATGAAAGGCTTAAGCTGATGAAAGAAGTTCAGAAGACCATTCAGAAATCCTGTGTGCTAGAGGTCTCTCTGCTCTGTCATCAAGTTATTCTTGTCTAGTCATGGACAAAAAGTAAAAAGAGCATGAATGCAAGTCCTTTTTTTGATAGATACACTTATTGTCTAAAAACACTTCACTTTATTTTTCCCCTTGAGTAAAAAAGCAAGCCTCAAGAAGCCACAGATTTACCTCCAAGTGAAAGACAACGCCTAGTAATTAACTTCATTGCATCCTTGTGCAGATTTCTTTCAGAGTTGTAAAGGAGGATAATAACTTGGCACTTCCTGCTGCACATCCTCGCAGAGACTTGCAAAATAAAGCCTGTGTCTGGGATGGATGCTGACCTGGATTAGTAGAGAACCTGAGCTACCAGATCTGTTCACATAGTGCCCTGGGGCTGCATATTTGGGCAGTGGAATCTGACTTCTGTTCACAGAACATGTAAGATGGAAAGAAGAGAGATAAAACAATGCAGTTTTGCTAACTTAAGTGTCACATTGAAATATGCTCATCTTCTGTATGGTTGAGGCCATTAGTGAAATAAAATGCCTGATGATAAAATGAGCTACATATATATAACTGTGCATATTACAAGTAATTTAATTTTTTTTATGCTTTATTTGTAGAATTCTGGTTATTTCCCAGTAGCTTAATATACTGAATTCAGTGTAATAGTTCCGAAAAATGTTGACCGAGAGTCTTACTTCGTAAACTGAGAAAATCCAAGGCAAGTAGCAGCGAAAGCACCTCTGGTAACTGTGTCAAGAATTTCCAGACCAACAATTTCTTTGCCGAAATTTCCCATAGAATTTCTGTCTAATAACAGAGAGGTTATCTCTATGCAATTCACAGAGGGAGCTGATTATAAGGGTAAATATTCAGCATTTGATGCAGATTAATGTAAGAAAGACAAACAAAAAAAAAGTTTCTTCTGCTTCCTAGTGATTGTTGTGTCTGATCTATCTTTAATGAGTTTTAAGCTAACTGCTTACTAAGAGATAATACACATTGGATCAGCAGCTACAATTTATGCCTGTAGTTCCATTGATTTCACTGCAGCTACCTCTGTTCTCCCCAGCTGAGTATGTGACCCCTTGAATTTCTGAGAGGAAGTACATTACATTTTTCAGCTGGAAAAGCGGACCCAGATCTTTCAGTCCTGGGCTCTGAGCCAAGCAGCATAGCTTTAGCCTTTCCCACATTCAGCAACTACTTGCATTTCAATAGCAAAGTCTGGAAACTGTCAAAAACTGCTCTGGAGGTGGATCTGGTCCTTGTCTACAGATACATTACTGACACGTATATCAGTGCTTTCAATACACTTACAGTGAAATGGCCTTAAAGACTGTGGAAACTTGTATATACATCTTTTAACAAGAGAAAAACAGATGTCCTTACAGTCAGTAATATGGGAGCCAATGTACTCTATCTGTGTACACCCTTAGCTGCAGGTCTTTTGAAAACTGGTCTGAAAGAAAGGGATGTTTTTTCATGACACATGTAAATGTTCTGCAAACAAAGAGCATCAGCAAAGTTAAAATGAACAGTGTCTTCACAAGCCGAAAATATCCTGATTTCGGATAGATTGCCTTCAGATGCTGCTCAGGCCACTTGTGATGCGGCAGTGAGTTTAAGTTTTTCTGCTATTGATCATGTGGGTAGCACAGAGTAACTGTGATTCCTGCAGTCAGAAAGAGCAGAATTTTTTTACTGAGGGGGAAATGGACATTCATAATTAAAAGTTTTAGTGAGAGAGTATCCCTTTCAGAGTGAAATTCCAAGCTTTTTAAAGTCAAAGGTAATTTTGCCATTGGCATTGCTGGAGCCTCCATCATCACTGAAGTTCCTCATCAATTTTCATGCCTGCCAAAACCCCAGTAAGCAAGGCAGACTTGCCTTCTTCCCATATCCACGCTACAGGCTTTTGAGCTGATATCTGTTGAATGAGAAATATTCAGCTTAAGAAGGTAAGAATTGTACCTTAAGAAGGTAAAAATTGCTACTTACATAGTTACTTTTCATTGTAATTGCTATTTTTTGTAAAAGCATGTTCTGAGACTGAAGCACTGTGGCCTCAGCACCTAATGCTCTTGGCCAGCACATATTTGCATCTATCTGATATTTGCACACCCCAGAGGATAATCCTCGAATTTGGAGAGCTCAGCTCTGCAGGTTGCCAGCAGAAGGCTGTGTTGGCTCAAGCAGGTAATTCTTCCTTTTGTGAGGTGTCTGAATTTTGTGCTTCCTCTGTGACAGCAATGGAGTTTCACTAATGCTTTTGTGTCCTTGCTGTTTGGTTGCCATGTAGGTAGGACATTCCCAGTAAACCCTGCCTCTTAGAGCATGTTTAAGGAAAAGTAAAACCAAGCGCAAACCATCTAGAAACAATTGAAACACTAGTACAAAAAGGGCACCTGCAATTAAAAGAGGCACAGTGCTCCCAGCATGCTGCCTAGAGCCTGCAATTTGTTAAACACTAACTGGCATAAGAGGGTGTTTTGGGTGTCAAGTTCTTCACAGAAATGTGCTCTCACATCTTTCAGATTCAGAGAGGAGCACCTGGGCCCAGCGAGCATTGATCAGGAAAACACCGATGGCCTCTGTCCGAGGCAGGAGCCAAACCAAGCTGCTTCCAGGGCCTGCAGGGCACTGATGAGCCTCCCTGCCCCTGCCCTGACAGTGGCAGCAAGTGGTTCCTGAAGGACTTCCCTTGTCTGTCACTGGTTTTGCCTGTGACAAAGTCTGTTTCAAGCATGTTTGTGAGAGAGATGAGTGGGAGGCTGAGGGTGGGAAAAAGGTCATTCTCTCCTTTCAGTGTGCAGCCGCAGATCCATCTCCATCTTACCTTCAGGAGTTCAAGGAAAGCAGAGCCTGAGAGAAATGCAGAACTTGCACAAAGCCCCAAACCAGCCTCTATTTGCTTTGGTTCCCTTTGAAGTGGCATTCGGAGTTTGGTGTCTGTCCTTTGCTGAAATGAAACCTCAAAGGGAGAGCACATACAGGTCTGTATGACCCTCTCATGGTAGTGGACAGCGAGGTTTGTCTGTGCCATACAAAGCTCTTGGTCCACAAGTTCATGCAGTGGGTAAGAGTGTTTTATTCTCTTGATTTAAAGGTGGAAACTTCCTTTTTTTTTTTTTTTTTTGAATCACAACTGCCTGCTGCATTTGTTATGTCAAATCCTGAAGTCCTTCTACTGTCTTCATTCATCCTTATCTGACCATACTCCCACAGAAGTTAAAGTCCTTTTTAGCAAATCTTTTTATCAGATAAGCTGAACTGCTAAAATAATGGCAGAATATATCTGGCTGAGGTGGTATTTGCTGTCATTTGATTTCAGTGGGAGTCTGCCTGAGGGAATGCTTTTATTCAAGCTCTGCAACTGGAGAATTGAGGCATAGATTACAAGTACCGTCCAAAATCACAAAATGTGCTTGTGACTGAACTGGGATAAAAGCTTCCCAATTAAATTATCAGACAGAAATAAAATGAGCAAACAAAAGGCAACACTTTTTTTTCACATGACACACAATTAAACAGTGGAATTCATTGTCACTGGGTGTTGCAAAGGCCAAAAGTATGAATGGATTCAAAGAGGCATCAGATACCTTTTTGGAGGGAAAAAAAAATCATTAGGGTCTATAAAACATCAAAATGCACATACAGACTGCAGTTTAAAAACTTCCTAAACTCCAGGAAGCTGGGAGCTGAGTTTTGGCAAGGAAATTGATACTCTGTTTTTGCCGTGTTCTCGTCCTTTAATTGCGAGCGTAAGATCTAGGATTCTGGGCTATGTGTACACATATGAACATGTATACACTTACTGGTACACATAATAGGTGTATATGTAAATTCCTTCTCTCTCTCCTGTACAATGTCCTTATATGTCTTTTGAGACCTTGCCCAAGGTTAGCAAGTTGCTCACTGGTGGGTCAAGTCTTTGATGCAGAGTCCGATATATTCAGCAAGAGAAGCTGCATGAGGACTGAAGCAAAGCAAGTACCTTTCCACTCAGCAGCTCATCTTTGGGTCATATTTGCCAGAGTAAGAGATGAGCATGGCTCTGGGTGCTCAGCCCAGCACTGCTGTTGGCAGTCTGATGGAACTGGTGGGCCTTCAGCCAGCCCCCTGAGGAGGTAGAAGTCACAAAAGAAGGTTGACACTTAGCAACGATGAGACAAATCTCGCTTTGCAGGGCAGTAATGCGGGGTGCAGATAAGGTATTGATACTTTGAAAGTCTCCGCTTGGAGGCCTCATAGCAAGTATCTGTGGAGCTCAGTAGAGCCCTCTTGGGTTGAGACAGTAGCTCTGCAGTTTGCGCTCATAACTGTTGTTGACACACAGCACGTTTTGGTAGAAGGACTTCTTGGCCTCCATGGTTGCGAATATTGTTGCTTTCCCTAACAAACAGCCACCTTGCAGATGCCTGCTACTTGGGAATGCTAAGAAAAAAACTGTTCACGCTGAGCACGCTGAAGCCTATGGACATGTCTATTGTATCAGTTATAATTTGGCCCAGAATATTTAGAAGAGAGGCAGTGTCCTTTCTGCTCCTCTCAATGGAAAGGTAATTTTAAATTGAAGCTATGCCATTGGATGCAAAAGGCAGGTGTTTATTTAGCTAGCTGAGTTCAAGACAGCACATACTTGTCTAGCCATGATTCCTTTTGCTTGTGTGCTATGCTCTGTTTTAGAGAGACATCCAGGTTTGACTAGTCCCTCTCTGATGTTGTGTTATTTTCACTGTGCTCAAGTGGTTATGCTGTCTCAGTGTAATAGTTGCACTGTTCCTGCCTTCAGGATCAGAAGCCTGCACTCAGTGGGAAACTGCAATGCTGGCCACATATTTATTGGAGTGTACTCTATGAAATGCCATGTTAATGGAGCATAACTCTTTTTATGAAGAGAGCCTAAAGAATTCTCTGTATAAACTCAGCTTGTTTTAAACTGTTTCTCCATGGCTGTCAAAACTCTGTCATGTTTTTCTTTTGATTGTAGTTTTTTCAGCTGTCCCTTTTTGCAATGTGAGGCTAATGGATGATTACATGAGGAAAGAAATAGACATCCTAGGAGAGGTGGCAGAAAGGAACTTTTTCTTATTTTCTTTTCTTTCCTTTTTTTTNTTTTTTTTTAATTTGATCTGGTTTAGGTCAAGCTACCCTTTGGGGTGTGTTTGGCTGATGACTCTTGCTTACTGCCACACTTTTCCCTACAACATATTTTTGATGCTCATTGCATGCCCCAGGACATAAAAGGAGCTGGCAGACAGGATAGATAGGAGAAAGATGCTGTGAACTTGATCTAGTAAAGTTTTCATTGCATTGTAGTTTCAAAGAAAAGGGACATCTCTTCCAAAATTAATGTTTCAGGAAAAAGCTTAACACAGTATAAAAGCAACATAATTCTTTCTTCCCCCCTCCCAAATACAATGAAAACAGATGTTAATTAAAAAAAAAAAAAGATTGGGGTCCAGATTTTCCTGTGTTGTATGCATCATTTCTGATCATGCTATTACATTACTCAAAACCAAAATTGGGTAATAAAATGGCTGAGTCCAAGTGGAATGGTAAACACTAAATAAACATAGCAAAAAAAGTTAAAAGTAAATTGGTTCGTTTGAATAATTTGAAACGTTTCTGTTACTTTGGGAAGGAAATGCATTTTTCACACTCTTTTCAGAACCAGGTGAAACTGTAACTGGAGATACGCCTTTAAATGACTGCAAAACATAAGACTGAATTTCACAGCCACAAAACACCTATTCAGTCTTGCTGACTTAACTGGAATTGATAAGACTCAGTGCTTCTCAAAATCTGACTAAATATGTAACTTCTCTTGACCATTGCGGGGCACATCACCCTTCGGCACTTTTGTGTGTGGGAAGAAAAAGCTGATGGTTAAAGTCTGAAAATTTGAATTGTAATATGGCCACTATTACCAATCTAAGTCGGATAAAAAATATAGAAGAGGTGCATTTTTCTCACTCTTTTTTCTTAAATCAGCAGGTTCTCACTCTTAAAATATTTATTATTCGAGATCTTCTCTTGAAAGCATACCATGTTTGGAAAGATTTCAGTTAGTAAAGATGGTAAAGACTTTTTTTAAAAGAAGTGATTTCAAGACTAACCCAGCCAAAATCTTTTCATATAGCTAAATTGATCTGGTATTTCCAAAAGCAAAGGTGAACCCCTGTCATCATAAGCTTTCCATGTAACCTGTCCTTGAAAATAACCAACCTTTCTACACCATGTAGTTTATATTTTCTCTGTTTGGTATGTTTCGTCTTTGGTATTACAGGCAGAAATGAACAATCTTTTTAGAATATTTACTCTTTCATACTTCAGATTTTCCCTCCTATATCCCTGATCTACCATGATTTGGCAATCTGGTTAATGAATTAAGTCACACTTGCTCACATATGAAAAATAAAGCCTATATCAAACATGGTTAAAATTTTGTATGTGATCAGGGAACATGCTGAATAGAGCACACATGGTATCACTGCATGTACACATCTTTGCCTTCCTGTGTCATAGCTACTGAAGCCAGTGTTTCATGTCAAAAAGGACTGTAAAATTGTCAGACTGAATGCTGGCAAGTCATAATACTCTTTTGTGTGCTGATTCAAGGAGGCTGCTGAGGACAACAGGGAGAACGCTGAGTGAAATAAGTAGGAAATATTAACTGATATTCTGTCTAACTGGGCTGTAGATAGGCACTTTTATTTATGTGTTCATGTTTTTTAAAACAAGTTTGTGTCTGGATGTGTGCAAGGATCATTTGGTTCAGAGAACCTGATTCTAGAAGCCAAAAGGAAACCACAGAAAAAGTGATCCCTCTGCCAGCAAACGTATCCTAACTGAGCTATAGGCTGAGCTCTGATACCATGTATTCTCTGTGTGGGCAGGAACAAGATGACCACACTGCTGTTAGGTACATACCAAAATGTATCTCAGAAACATCTCAGAAACTGAGATGCCTAAGTGAAAGCAGTGAGAGATCAATTATCTTGCCCTAAGCACATACTGAATCCTTTAGAGGCCCGGAACTATGAGCGTGCTCAGCTCCAGTCATTAGATGCACCATCTCCCTTGCCAAATCCATGGCTGATGTTTGTGAACTCTTTTTTAGCAGGAGAAGATATGAGAAACAGCTCTCATCTGGTAGTTCTTAGTTTGTCACATTACACTTGATTAAAATCTGAACTTGGCAAATCCTTGAAGATCTTGTTCTTGAAGGAATGCTTCATGCAGTGCAAAGCATTTGCTGGATTATTTTTTTTTAACATGGCAAAGAGGCAGTAAAGCTGACTCTGGGTTCATAAAGGAAACTTGGATGGTCAGTGGACTGCAAACCAGGATCATGCGGGTGGTCTCCACTGACAGTTGGGAAAAAAGAGTATGCCAAATACATACAGTTCCCCCCCTTTCTTTCAGTGTTTTGGAAAGCTAAAGCCTTTCCATGTTATAATAGCTCATAGTAGTGTTGTGGATTTTTCTACCAAGGAAAACCTGAGAAAGGAGACAGGTCCTTCTGAGATGGGTGCCCAACAGGACAGTTCAGCATTTTGGAATGGCAGTTCTTTTGCCTAGAGAAGTTTCACATTCAAACAGCCACACACGCTGAATTGGCTTACTGTCCTGCATTTTCAACAGCAGCTCAGTGGAAATTTCCTATCACTTGATTGTGCCTGTGAGCACCCTGCGTTTTATTCAGATTAACAATTTTACTCATCTAGAAACCAACCTGAGTCTCAGGAAAGGATGCTTGTGCCCCTAGTCTACTGTTTATAGCTATTAACTGCACACAACCTTGCAGCTCTGAGGGATTTTATTACCACTTGCTGTTAGAAACAAAGAAAACACATTAGAAAACAAGCTGCTGCTATTCCCAGTGTACACCTAAAGGTGATAAAGGCAGGAAACTGCCTTTAACCTCAGACTCATCTCACACCGTTGTTATTCCATTAGGCAGGAGAAACAAAGAATGACACCATGCATTGTTGGCTAGAACACTGCCTGGAGACACAGACATCCTTCATACAGATAGTGATGGAATCCAGTGTTAGAATAGGCTGCAGCTTATTCTTGAAAATTATGTATTGCTTGCAAATCAGAGAGAAGGGATCTGAATAAAGCACTGGAACGGCCTGACCAGGGAGGTGGTGGAGTCACCGACCCTTGCGGTTTTTAAGAGGCGCCTGGACAAGGTGCTACAAGATACGGTTTAGTAGCTTAGTGGGTAGTATTGGTGATAGGATGATGGTTGGACCAGATGATCTTGAAGGTCCTTTCCAACCTTTTGATTCTGTGATTCTGTGATTCTGTGATTCTGTGAATCTTCTCCTGTGAGCATGCAGTGAGTGGCTTCCCTTCTGCAGTGTTGTGACTAGAGCTTTGGTCTGTGTCTCCATGTGAACTCCCAAACCAAAATGTTTTGGAGATTTAAAATAATCATTTCCAAATTTTCTTTTTTCTTTTCTTTTCTTTTCTTTTCTTTTCTTTTCTTTTCTTTTCTTTTCCTTTCTTTTCTTTTTTTCTTTTCTTAAGGGTCAAAGTCATTCAGCATAAACTGCTCTGCCGCAAAGCTAGTGGAAGTGCCATTCTTTTTCAGACAAACATTGGTTTCGTGCTTAGCTTCCAGATCTGTTAGGTGCCATGTGTTTTAAGCCCCTGGAGTCTAAAAGGAGTTCAAGATCATAATCTAGTTGGGGTGTCTACAACTATGTTTGTGGACACAAGTCCACTACATAACATATTTTCCTGGGAACTGTGATTTACAGTCCAGCTTGTTGTCTTCCTGAGACTAATGCCAAATACTCACTCTGACACAGTGTGAACACACCCTTTCCAAAATCCCGTCATGTTCTATAAACTTGTGTAACCCCTGAGAGACACAAACGAACACGTAAGTGCATACACACAGGTTTTGCAAAGCATTTCTGAAAACGTTATTCTTCATGTCATAAGATGTATGCAGACACATACATACATGACACAAACTTCCCCTGTTTTTCCATTTTCAGTTCCCTTGCTGCTGTACAGCAGTATTTGTGATGGGGTCAAACTGCAGTCCTCAGCACAGCTCATGTCATGTTTTCTGAAACACAGTTTGTCTAGCTTTCTTTTGCTCTTCCCACTGCAAAACCATTCCCTGAGGCTATCCATTCCTTTTTTCTTTCTGGAGACATCTTGTATGAATGTGTGAGACCTGCCTGTACATCCAAAGGCCTTAGTACAGCTTGTGCTTCATGGTTTTCCTTGATTTATGCAAAATCATTCCTCTGCACAGAAAGAAAGGAGATCGCTTCTTCTCTCCTTCCTCTTCCTCTATCTTTCTGTTAGTCCAGTGGATCTCCACTGTATCTATTCTGGGAGCAATATAATGTGTTCTGCAGACTGCTTGATAGAGGCATTAAAAGAAAAAAAAAAAAAAAAAGCAATTCCATAAGTCCATTAAAATCAACAGCAATTGAAAAAGTATACATGCACAAATCCCACATATCATCACAAGGAGTAAGTCATGAATAGTTGCATGATCCCAAACTGCATTTTCAACAAATAAATGATTTGTTGCAGTTTTTTTAACTCAACTCTACACACGTCAGGCTTATGTGCAACTGGTCACATCATATTACTTATGCGTATGATACATCTTCTCATACAGCTTTGATAACTAAAGCGTACTGTGACTATATATGTACTGTATATAAAGCACATTACAGTTATTAATATAAGTATATACTTAATTAACCCTGTACTTATATCTATAATAACTTTAACATCTGAGTGAAGTAACTTTTTTGGTTCCCGCAAGCAGGACACACATGCAACCGCAATGCAACCGCTGTCTCACTCACCTGTCATGATCACGCTTCCTTCTCTGCTCCTGTCTATCTACTCTGGGAGCCTAGAAGTGGGAAAGCAGCACTTTCCTGTCTGGCCCATTGAATGTGGGCTTTTGGGAGACCAGAACTACAAAATGTGTCACTGAGCATGCTTGTCTGCTCTCTTGTTTTAAACAAGGTTTAGGTTGTAGACAAATCTGCACACACTTTAGAGCAAGACACATCTTAGTGCTGTGAGTGTAATATTGTCAGCTGCAAACAGTGACTGGTAACACAACACGGTGTTTTCTATGAGTGAGGCTGCTGTTACATCACTGTTTCTTCCTTCCTATTCTCCGAGTCACCCCTGTCTCCTTCTTCAGCTTTCGTCTTTCTCTCTCCCTCTGCCTCCCGCGTTCTCAGGTGGAAAACAGGATGTGGCCCCCTCAGTGTGTCTGTCAAACACTTTGGCTCCTCAGCTAATCTTTGACTGAAGCTGACTGTGTCCTTTTCAGTGAAGCAGATGATTGGTTTCCAGTTAAATCTTTGGGATCCTAGGGCTCAGGAAGAATAACTCCAAGCATTGCATTTGGGAAAGCTTTATTAACAAGTTAAAAGTGAAAGAAAGGTAATAATTGAATTTAAACAGTCAACCAAAGCAAAGCTCACCTCTGGGTTTATAAATTTGTAGGGAAGCCATAATTACAAGGGGTCTGTGTTGTTACATCGCATTTGCTTTGAAAACCAGACTGCCACCCTGCTCCCACTGGATGCGTAATTGGGTCCTCATAGGCCTCTTGAATCAAAGTAGTGTTGCAGTAAAAGTTTATTTATCCACTGCTCGTTAAAAGAGAAGCTGAATGGAAAACTCCCACTTTGGGGACAGGATTAGATAGCCCTAGAGTATTCCTCCTCCCATGCCCTTTCAAGGTTTTTTGTTTCTAAATCTGCTCAGCAAGAAAAAGTAAATTGCCAGAAGTGAGATTAGTGAAGAATATTGTCCTAAGGACAATAAGGCTTTATTGCAAAGCTCTTATGGGATCCCTAGTTCAAAAAACCTACAAGACCCGGAGGTGTGTGAGCTCTTAATTGCCTACCTCTGATAAACTGGCAGTGAAAAAAAATAAAAGAAAAATCTCATTCACCCATGAATTAGCCTGGATCAAGTCCACTTGCTAATCAGAGTTTAATGAGGATGCTGCTGGCCTTAACATATTCAAAATGTTCCGAACTGCTTTGGCTTCAGGTTTGTGCAGTTAGTATTTCCTCTCTGCTGTCACTCCTGCACACAATCCCTCGTGAATCTTTAGAGAAGATAATTATGTCTGGGACAGGCAAGGTAGGGATACTGGGAGAATATGTACTTCAGAAGGAGTGAAAATGTAAGGCTGAGAGTTACTCAGCTAATTCATTCCCATATCATCCAAATTGTCTACGCCTCAGCTGCTGGAATAAATACCCTGATCTGCTCTTTGTTAGTCAGACCCAGAGAGCTTGGATATATAGCAGGATTTCTAATACTGTATCACTGTCAGCCTTTATCTGCCCTTGCTCACAGGGGAATCCGCAGGGTAGCTGTATGTGCCAGCCCAAGGGTTCAAGAATCACGGGTCACACCACTGGCAGTCACGACTGCCCTTTGCTGTTTATACAACCCCCGATAAAGGCCGGGAGCCACGCAAACACAGCCACTGTGCTAGAGAGCTCAATGTGTAAAATCAGGAGATGCTTTGACTTTTGCTGGCTGTAGTGAAGTTAGTGGTGTTAGCCCACTGCAACAGCTATGTGGCTGAAAGCCTTTGTACACCCTGTATGTTCAAGGACACTGGCAAGAGTGGGCATTTGAGCCCATTCCTCATTGCCAATCCTACTGCTTTAAACCAGATGCTGTGAGAGCACCAAAATTAAAAAAAATAAAAAAAAAGAAAGAGAAAAAATATTGAACAAAGAGCAAGAAGTCAGGATTTTGATACCTTACAGTTTTGAGCTTGATTTGCGACGTGGGACTGACTACATAAGGCTATAAAAGCTTTTGCACACATCTTTTTTGGCTATCCAGAGCAGTACATAACAATCATACTATGGGAGATGGGGAAAGCTACTGAAAAAAATACCACATCTTCTGTCGGCCAGCATGGTTAGGGCTGTGTGGTTCATTCAGAAACTGCTGATCAGCAAAGATGCTAGTAAGTGCAGTTACAGTAGGTCAAGTACACGCTGTCTTATGCTGAAAGCTTAGTTTATCGATACACTACCCATCGAAGACTAATGTCTCTTACATACATGTTTTAAGGCGGAGAATGCTGTATACTGCAAAGCATGGGTCACCTACAGCCTGATTTACCTTGCCCTGTTTTTTTACTGATGTTGAGTTCAGTGGTGCAGTTCTTGATTTGCAGTAATATGACTGGGAGGAAAATCAACTGTGGGAGACCAGAAGTGGCTTTCTAACACTCAGCTTTCCTTGAGTACTGCATAAAATAGCATTAACCAAGCTTCCTGTCTTTCTTTGTAGCACAGCTCTTCAAGATGGCAGGGAAAGTCAGAATTTGCTATAGTTTGCCATGAACAATTCTTGTTGATTTTTTTTTTTGCTTTGACAGAATATTTGAATGATTTTTGCTGATCTGTGGCCTCACAAAATCCAACACTGCTACTGGTTTTAGTGGAAGCAATATATTGAGGCCAGATATTCATTTAAGGTTAGAAATATGTGTAAAACTCAAACTAAGTGCAACTGATTCCAGACTTACTCAAACTTAATATTCATGTCATCCTTTATGCAGATAGAAGATTTCAAATATGTTTTTTTGCAAAGGTATCACATAGAGAGATCAGTCAACCAATCAAATCTCTCTATTTTCTCCCCTGAAAACTAGCGGAATAATATGAATGTAGGAGCAAGTTAGTTTACTGACTTAAAGCACTCATATCTGGTGCTAAAGAAGGCAGTGCTTGTATTGACAAAGAATGTTTGAACAATCAACACTTGCTCAATAATGAAAAGTTGCCTTAGTTAAATTATTTTTATAAATGACATTTTTAATGAAAAGTTTTAATCAAAAGGTCATTGCCCAAAAAAAGATATTCAAGTTAATAGATTGTCCAGTGTCTATGTACAGTGAGTTAGCACTGCCCATGGATAGCTCTTGTAAGGCATTATAGTCTCTGAGAAAAAGACATTGTCTTCAAAGAATACTTATGCAAGCATGGTCCACTACTACGGAAATATAATATAAATACAATTTAATGTAATCTGACCCAACCACAAGTAATGTTTTAGAGCAGCGAGGAAACTGAGAAGAGGAAGCGCAGCAGGAGTTTGTTATGTATAGATATCCATCTGCATATATTCTATGCTATAAACACTAACGATTTCAGAAATACTTTGCAAAACCTGTGCAAAACCAGGATGGTTCTCTGTAAAGCTTCTTCTTTCCTTTCTCTACACTGTCATCAGCTATAATCACTGTCATGCTGGGATCCCAACACATCTAAATCAGTGTGAAATGGTAAACAAAAAACAGCTATAGCTACATTTTTGGAGTTTTCACATAGTTAATGATTTAGTTTTCCTTCTCTTGTTTACCAGGAGGCACACCTTATCTGAGAATAATAGAAAAGTTTTGTGACTAGATATCAAAAGAAAATATGTTCTTGTAATCTAAGTATAAATGGGATCTTTTTAAACAGTGCATAGTTCATGCACCATGTAGAAGCAACAGATTTCTTTCCAGCAAGTAAAGTGATCACATTTGATAATGCAGCTTTGATACAAAAATGCCAAGGTAAACCCAGCCAGATATGAAATATTTGGGTTTAAGAATGCTGATATGTTCCATCTGGATGGAAAATTCTTAAATGAAGCATTTAGGCATTTCCAGAACAATTTTTTTGACATTTTCAGAATGAAATGTTTTGATATTTCTGAATCAATCCGTTCTCTGCTTTTCATTCTATACATTGTTTTGCCATTTTGACATTTTGTCTCAGTTCAGGACAAAACCAAATGTTAAAATATCCCTGCAGTAAGAAATTCCACTTTTGGACCGGGTCTGCTTCTGATAATGAACCATATATAAAGTTGTTCAAGATGTTATGAACCTCCAAGAAATTTTGGTCCAGGTTTAAGCTGTAGCTGAAGGTTCTAAACTGTTCTTATTTTATCCAGATTACTTGGGAAAACTTGCCAATGACATTAAAAGTCCTTTGCAAGATATAGAATCCTTTTGTTCCAGAGTAATCTGCCAGAATTGAAAATATATAATAAATTTCTGGAAGCTTTAAGCAACAGTCATAAAATAAGATTTATAAGACAAACTATTCAGGCAGTGCAAGGTCATAATGAAATCCACTTCTTGCATTATAGCTAAAAAAGATTAATAATATTTGTAGAAGGTCAGAGTGTAGTTCAAGATCTAAATCGCTCTCACGTAAATCCAGTTATAGAAGGCTAAAACTTTTCTTTGAGTGCTGAGAAGACAACGTCTTGCCCAGTTCAGGCTCAATTTTTATCTCTTCCTGCAGACACTCTGTTTAGTTGGAGACAGAAGCAGGAGAAGGATGGATGCAGATGATACAAAGCTGTCCCTAGAGGCGATGGACCTGACTGCTTTTTTACTTGCTCCAGGATCCAGGAGTAACTTCCACTGGAGCCAGTGAACCAGAATTTAGCTACTGGCAAGGCTTTTTGTGTCCCTCCTGTGCATGGAGGCTGCAGTAGCCCTTCTAGATGGGCATTTGCAGTGCACGGCCAAACATCATCTTGCCATTGCAGGAAGGGGAACAGCCGGGCCATGCTCTCCTTTAGCGGTTTAGAGCTACAGGCTGGAACATATTGAGCTGTAGCAAAAAGCTGTATATCAGAGCAGCTACTGGGCTGCTGTCATCATCCACATGAGACCAGAGCAGCCTGGAATATGCAACATGAAAAAGGTAGTGTAAAAGAAGCTTGGGCTCCAGCGAGGTGCGGGAAAAGATTTAATATCATCCCATTGGCATAAAATAAATGTGAGTGAGAGTGAAAAGGGGCCCACGATTTACAATAGGCTCAGTAATACTGCATGCATTTTGAGCAGGCGCAAAAGAACAGCACAACAAATGCTTCTAGAAGTTTCCTAAAAAGCAGCCTTTCTGCTTAGATAATTTTTCAAGGGCTTGGTATGCAGGAATGAAACAATATTTTAAAAAGAAAATTTCCAAGTCACGAACTTCTTCTTTGAAGGAGTTCCCAGCTCCTTCAAAACTCAGAAAGGGTTTGTGTTCATTTCAAGTTTTGGGTGAAAATTTGGGTCAAGTTTCAAGATGGTTTCTCAACCTCTAATTACTATTATTAGCACTCCTAAATGGACTCTTTAGAAAATCCCTTGACTAAGGAGGGCTGGAGTGAGCTAATGAGTATGAGAGGCAGAAGAAGGTCCTTGTCTGAATTTTAAATACTCCAGCTCACTAATTGGGGACCAACGGAGAATGCTTCTTTTGGAGACGAGAGAGTTCAGGGGCAGGTGGGAGCAAGAACAATATTTTTTAGACCTGTCACTTTAAAATATACCTACTGCTGCTTTGACGTGGCACCAAATGCAACAGTAAGTAACCTTATCCTCCCTTTAGGCACTTGCAGGGCTTATTTGTTTTTGTTTTTAAAAATGAGCTCGGCAGGTTTTTCCAAGGTCTCATGGCTTTAATGAAGAATAACAATCTCTGATGATCCTGGAAACAGGCATCTTTTCTTTTCCAAATAAAAACGAAGAGGCAGAGAGTCTTGTGCCTACAGCTCTGTTATGTGTTAGACCAGCAGAGTCCCCACTGACAGTGCTGTTCCAATTGGACACTTCCTGTCCTCCTATATTTTTGTTTTCCCTTTTTCTGGTAAATATATTTTTGGACACTGTCCACTCCATTGCGAGTAGCATTCCCACCCTCAGTACCCGCCCTGATTTTCATTCTCAGAGGACCTACAGCTGCAATAGTTTTATCCAGCATGGAGATGTTCAGCACTTTTTTGTGGTAGAAATCTGTTTCAGCGATCACCACCTGAATGCAGCTGACAAATTCCATTTTTTTTCTTCCAAAATAAAAATATGAGGAATGTATTTGCAACAACATCTATTTCTTCATTTTTTTTCTATGGGACTTGTGAAAGCTCTTGTACATGCTAATGAAAAACGTTATAAGTCCCACTTGAACTTAGAAATGTTGCAGACTCATACATTAGACATACGAAAGCTCTGCAGATTGGGCTTTAACCAGTATTTTCAGAACGCACTTCCAAGTCATGAACAACAGAGAATCAAAGTGACTCCCTGTTTCCAGGAACATATTCTTCTTTCTATAAGCCAAGGAATCCAATGACCTGAAAGACTTCATTCTGACTGATTTTTTTAGCCAATTCTTTTTCTGTTTTGCAATTACACATATATTGTCAATTCCATCCACATGAAGTTATGCAAAGTTTAAGGCTCACTTAGGGTCAACCCAGAGTTTAATTGGTGTAACATATTTGCAATCTCTGGCTGTACAGAGAACCGAGTCCCACAGTTCAGTGGTGACAGGCTAGCTGGCAGTCAAAGTTTGACTTGAAGTATGTTGTGCTCTTGTTCCCCACCTGACACTTGTGCCTCTACAGCCCTATTTGTTCTTTTGCTGCTAAAACAAAAAAAGCCTCATTTATGTGTGAAAAATTTGCTTCCAATCTTTGAGAATGCCTTAACATTGATGCAAGACGGTCTTGCTAACCATTCTGTTTTTGTAAACTGCATTACTGTTAATGTGGTGAGAGAGCTGATGAAAATCTGTCAGAAGGATAGCAGCCTGATCTTACAAAATAGTATACTCATAAGGAGAATAGGAGCTTAGTTCAGCTAAAGAGTCTCACAGTGGGTGGACGTGGTGTGTTGTGACCCAGTCCTGCAACATGCTGAAGCCTGTTTGCTTTCTCAGGCCTTTCCAAGACACCTTGGAACAGGATGATGGACTTCATAATAATGAAGAAGTGGCATACTGCCTTCCTCCCCTTCTGGCAGAACTGTTAAATTCAGTTAAATACCCGGCATTGCTGACTGTTTTGCTGACATTTTGACTCCCATAATGAAAAATAAGAAAACAGATACGAAGACTAAGAGGACAGATTGAGTCTCCTATTTGCCCTTGCAAAATATTTTATAAGATGCCGTACACCTTAATTTTTGCTGCGTGCATCTGCATTGCAATGGAAGAAGGATCTTATTGGAGAAAAAATAGGTCCCAATGTGTGCTTTTTACTACATTAGAGTCTGCTTTCACTCCAGCTATCATCTCCGTAGTGATTTTGTTGCTTGCTTTTCCCATTTGCTGGGCAGTCCTTGCTCTGCTCCTTAGGCAGCAGCACACAGATGTTTTCAATATCAGTTCCAAAACACAAACCTTGAAAGAAATGCAAGGTGCCATCCTTGTACTCTAGCCATGGATTATGAAAAGATTTGATCAGGAAAAAAACAGCAAACTAAGAAAAGCTGGCAGCTGCTTTCTACACAAGTTGTGCAGTCAACCTCTTGGAAAGAACTTAAATGTCTTCAGAATAGGTCACCTAAATGTATTTGCTCTTTTAAGTAGGTTTAAGTAAAAGCAGATTTCTGATCTCCTTCCCTGTTCCCTTGACATCCCAAGGCAATGCTGCCTGCGTGAAGTCAGGCACATAATGAAGGGGATGCGTGGGACATATGGAAATGGTTTTCCTCGGTGATAGACACGTGACTGTTCTCCTTAGGCCTACCACGACTGTAGTAGCTCAGAAGTAAACTGGACTCCAGAAACGGACCATGAAGTAATTGAAGGATTCTTCGCATAGGACATTCTGGTTCCCACACACCTCTTATGCACAAAACATGCCATTATCTTTGTGGCACTGTGCAGATGCTTACATGCCTGCAAAGAGAGTGTTTAAATACCTGGCCAAAACTGACCAACCTCAAGTTTGCCAGTGGCATCTACAGGTCAGAAGGAAGGATGTGGATGGTTTTTTTGTAATGTTTACCCAGGTTAAAATCTTTAAGGTGGACAGGAGTATCCCTTGCCATGCCTGTGGCAGAGCTCCTGGATGAGAAACTCTGCTCATGCCCTTGCCACCCAAGCCAGGCTCAGAGGCTCTAGAGAGCACAGGTGTATTCATGGATACTGCAGCTTTTGTTTGCCAGCGAGTTCAGTGCCAAGCACATATGTATGCAGCTTCCTCAGCTGGGGGAAGCCAGACTAGAAGCTCCTCAGCCAGCCGTGCTGCTGTGAGGGAGCCCAGCCCTCACCTCTCTCCGAGCAGCCGCTGCACTTGGTGTCATTGTAAGGTCTTAGTTATTATGCTCGTATTTTGCAGATCCTCAGTGTTACTTAACACTGCTGAAGAGACCCAAGACCCATTGAAATCATGGACAGGAACTGAAGAGGAGATCAATAGTCAAAGTTCAACGCTAAAGATCTGACCTGGAATTGTTCTCACTGAAAAAACAATGTATGATCATCCCAAAACATGGGCACTTACACCCCTGCCTGTGCGTTACAGGCAGTCACTCTATTGGGCACAGCTGCAAAATGATCGCAGGGTAAAAAATGGACCACTTGCAACCATACATCTGTACACCCTACGACAAATGTTGAAAGCTTTCTGTCCAGTTTGGCCCATCATCTGCATCCATAGGGCAGCTCAAAGGCTGGGCAGTACAAAACGCTGAAGCAGTTTTCCTCAAAAATACAGTTGTTCAGCTTGTGCCATCTGCTTCCCAAGCAGCAGCAGGGCCCTGCAGCTTGCCAGCCTCCTTCTGGAGCAGTCCAAAGTCTCAGGCTCTGCATGTAAGGAATATGCCTATGCACCTGTTGCTGGGCATCTGTATGCATACATGTCCTAATTGCCTGTGCAGATGATTATGTAGAAGCTCTGTTATTACCCTGTTACATGCAAATCTATCCTCTGGGGGCTCTGGCATGCATGTTTGCAGACACGATGTGCTAGGAAAAAAAAAAAAAGAAGCATTATAAACCTCTATTCAGAAAGCAGTTTTTTAGAACAAAGCTGCAGAACATTCACAGAAACTTACATAAGAAAGAAAGCAAGAAAAGGAGAGAAAGACAGGGAAAATGAGAGACGAAGAAGTCTGGAGTATGTGAAAGTTGTTTTCAGAAACGAGAGACATCTGTTTGGGAAATGAAATCTCTCCAAAAAAATTAGGAGGGGGCAGGGGAAAAGGTGAAACATTGCCAGTGAAATAAAAGAAAATCTCAAACTTTCCCACAGAAATCTTAGTCAAACCAACACAGAAACAGAGAAGCTAAGAACAAAGGATTTATTTCTAAAAGGGAGCCAAGGAAAAGATTGCCAGACAGAAAAAAGTGTCCATGGAATCATTAACACCACAGGAGTCAGGAATGATGGTAACCAATATCATCCAGCAGGTCTGGATACATTTCTGTTTGCTTTTCACTTTTTATGTGGAAAGCTCTGGCAGACCCCAAGCGTGGAAGTCATCTTTTCCCCAGACCATCTTCTGTGGTTGCTCCTCCTGTAAGGCAGGTCCTGCCCTCCCTTTGCCTGCTTTATGCAGCTCCCAATGCACAAAACCAGCAGAAAAACAGCAGATCTGACCTTGGGATTTGATCCCTCCACAGCATTACCACCACAGCAGCCCCTGCCCGGTTACCCACAGTGGGAACGTGTCGGAGAAGTGGGCATTTTCAGGCTCTATTCCTCCTGAGCAATCCCAGGCTGTCAGAGCAGCCCCTCGGAAAGCTGTCAGCCACCATAAAATTGATCAGCCTCCAGTTAATCCGCGTGGTGTGAGCCAGACTGGTGGCTGTGTTGACATGGGAGCAGGGTGCTGTGACAGCACCCGTGTCCCCAGCTCCCCACACTGTGCCAGATGCAGTTCATCCTCAGACTCAGAGCCCACTGGTAAAACCATGATGTAAAGCATAAACTGGAAGTGCGGTGCCTAGCAAGCATCCTCTGGATTTTTTGGGTCTGTTTTGTAGCTGATTCCTGTTGTACTGAGAGGAAGCTGACTGCCATAGCATATTTCCAGCGCTGGGCAATTTGGGTATCCTGTTGTTGCTTTCAGAAGTGAGTATTTTATAGGCATTCCTGTGAAAACCCCACCTGCTGTGGGGTTGCTTTCTTCTTCATAGATCCACAGTCTGGCTCCTTTTTTTGATTGAATTACCAGGCTTCAAAGAAGAAATGCACAGTAGAGTATAGAGAGCCAGGAATCTTAGTGACAAAGAAAACAATTGGTATTATGGATGCATTGTAATACCTTTCTTTATTAGTATTAATGCTTGGAAGAACATAATTGTTTTTAAGTACAGTCTGGTTTTTAATATCTTTCCCAAAATGACCTCAGAAGAAGACAAAGTCTCCATAACTTTAGCCTTATATTCTGTATAATTTGAGGTGTGTAACAGTTCAAAATAGACATTGTCATCATCATGAAACATATAAAATGTGGGTGGTGAAGACTGCAGAGAATTCTTGATCCTGACTGAGACTCTGTTGTTGTCCATAACAGAATCTGGCAGGAATGAAAACCTTCAGAACTTCTTGGAAAATGAAAGTTTAAGTCAGAAGTAATGCAGGAAAACAAACAAACAAACAAAAAAACAATCAAAAAACCAAACAAAAAACAATGGGAAATGAGAAAAATATGGGAAAAATTCCAGTGTCTGTCCTGGCTCATGGCATTCCCACTTGCAAAACTGTTTTTCATTCATGTCAGCAGGGAAGCATTTATAGTTTACAAAGATGACATTAGTAATGAAAACCACCTTAAGGCAAAAAGGAAAAAAGGAGAAGAATTTAAAAAAAGTGAAAATTAGCTCAGGTACAGAAAACAAAAGTGGAAAAAATACTTCTGTACAGGCTTTTCCTCAAAGAGATCTGAGCAAAAATCCAGCCAGAATTTCAAAATTTGACCCTACAAGCATAAACAATTATTATTATTTCTCTATTAACATTAATCCAAACAAGCAACGTAATCCAGTGTTCTGGTTTAACTCATATCAAGGCAGTACCAGCCTGACCTTCAGGATCAAGGACCCAAAACTCATTCCTGACACTCTGCAACCCTTGCAAAGCACAGCCTGGCTGTCAGAGGGAACCAGATCTGGCATGTACTTTTAACATGAGCCTTATTAGGAGAATCTCTGCTCTGGAGTGCTGGTAACCATAACACTACCTAGATCCAATGTAGCACTTTTCTTCCTTGGAAGACGTTTGGAAGGGACCACGTGTCTGGGTATAAAGCATATTCAGTGCTTTTTATTCAACTTTCATGTGTCTGAATCTGTAAAGCAACTGTGTGCATTGAATTACTGATGGGAAGTTCATATATTTTCACGTTTGCATCAATAGTAGCCAAACTACTGTTTGTTTCTCATGCTGCAATGTTTTCTCTGCATTTTCTCTCTCTCTCTTTTTTTTTTTTTTCACTATTCGAGACATAGGATGATTATAGCTTACTTAGGTTGTGTTGCTCAAAGCAGGCTGAATTATATCTAATGTTTTCATGAGTGAAGAATACACTGTCTTCACTTACCCTGGCTTTGTTCTATTGCTCTGATGAAATCATCAACCCCAAACTACTGAAAGTTTACTCAGTTACAAGTATTAAAGAGCATATGGCAGTGAATATTGGTAAGGAACTCTCATTTCATACACTGTTTAGAGAAACAAGATGACTACTGATCAATGATTATGACTGGATTCTTTTGTAATAAAGATCTCAAAACCAAAGCTGTAGGGTGGTTCAAAAGTAAGCCCTAGAGACAGAGACAAAGATACACTTGGAGAGTAAAAGGAAGAACTTTTGACTACAAAACTGGGTGAAAACTGAGAAAAAA
The DNA here is from genome assembly GCA_013399475.1 of Chauna torquata. Lineage (NCBI taxonomy): Eukaryota > Metazoa > Chordata > Aves > Anseriformes > Anhimidae > Chauna > Chauna torquata. The sequence goes on from VXAL01018382.1 coordinate 179,139, forward strand.
ACCCAACCACTAAAGTAGATCTTGCAGCATCACAACAGTCTAATAGTCACAGCAAAACGTGTTTTTAGCACAAATATGAAGGAGCAACCATGCCTTGCTTCCATTAGCTATCTGGGATTCAAACTGCAGATTTTTGTGCTTCGGGTGGGAGTGCAAAGTGAGAAGGAGCTCTGTGGAAATGCAGCTGGACAGTGACTGACTTTTCTGTTTTATCTAAAGGAGAGAAGAACATCTCAAAATCTGTTTGGCGAATTGGAAGCTAGACACCAGGGGAAAAGTGGACCCTTCATTTTCTGATTTTCTGTTCAAATGAACCAATTATTTTGCTGACCTCAGGGTCCGAATTTCAAAGGGGACTGAAGACAGGCTTAGGCCTGCTGCTATGGCAAATTCCAAAATACCCAATTACTGACCTCAGGAGGAGTCAGCATTCCTGAGATTAGAGTCACTGGGAGTTTACTTCACAAATTCACTTCTAATAATATACCATAGAGCAGACATCATTAACCTGCCTTTTTCAGTTAGCAAATAAGATATGTCTCAAGGCAAAATAGTTATTAACAGCCAGTGGTAGGAGTTACATCTCTAATTGGAAACAGCAACATCTGCAGGAGAGTGTAATAAAAACATATAACAAGTAAATGTGTTAGTGGATTACAGGGATTCTAAATAATCGTTCCGTAAGACAGCTTTAGCAGAAACAATGAATATTTCAGGGCTTCATAGATCCAACCTAATTCTGGGCACTGATGAGTGTCCCAAGGATTAAGTCTGTTCTTACTAGCCAATTCGACCAGTATAACATTGGCAGACTTCCCAGATTTCCTTATTATTTGCACTGCATTTATTTCGATGTTTACACCATTTTGGAGGCAAACTAATTCTCTTCTTTTCCCCTGACTGGTGTCAGGATGCTGTTCAATAACAAAGTCTTTTCACGTCAGCTGCCCAAGGTAAAGCTATTGTGTCTCAGCTGTCAGTTATACTAAGGCATCTTTAGGTCTAAGTTATTCTAATATGAGTGACCTGCTGTTTCTATATACAAAACTCTTCTACTGCTTTTATAATTAAACACACAAGGCAAATGCCTGAAAGCTGAGCACCTGCTGAGCACCCACAAACTCCTGCTGAAGCTTATCAGTATTGCAGATACAGAAGCTGAGATACTTAAACATTCAGAAAAAGTTCTTTATTTTTCTCAGTACCTAGGGACAGATCTTACCTCCTGGATCAGGCTCTACCTGACATGGAGTTGGAAGAGATTTGTAGACCTGGTTAAGACAGAAACTCTTACCAAGTTTTTCCTGATTTCTTATTTTAGATTTTACCCAGTCCTTGCAGAGTCAACCCATGTGCCCCAATTTCAGATGCCTGGCGACAGTTTGTAGTTTACATCTCTCCTGTATACTGCTACAAAGTTCATTATCACTTTGGAGCTGAATTTTATTTTGTGGATGGCGATGTTAGGCCTTATACTATGACTTCCCGGCTGTTCCATGGTCTAGGGTCTCTCAAGGCAGACAGCAAATACGTAGTTTTGTCACTTCTTGAAAACATCTTAAAGATAACGTTTCTCACACAGTTTCTCAGATGTGCTCTGTAAGGGACAGTCAATTGCCTAGGGTTGTTCACATTTTACCTGCAACACACTTTTAGCCTTTTCTCAGGACAAAAAAATTATCAGGTCTTTACCAGATCAGATCTCATGCCATTTATTGGCATGACATAATATATCATAACAGCAGCGATCAATATGAAGAAAAATGTCCTTAAAACACACTCCCTTACTTGACGGTTAAAATGGACCAACAGATTCTACTTTGCCCAGAACTCTGCTGCAAATGCAAGAGCACATATGTCAACAGGCAGCCAAGTTTCCAAACAATATGTGGCTCTGTTTTCAGAAACAGTAGTACAGTAGATAAGCAGCCATCCCTACTTTCTTTCTTTTCTGACTTTTTGCCTGTTATTGTCCAGAAACAGATTGTATTTCTAGCATCTTTAATTGCTGTTCCATTGAAGCTCTGTGGAGGCAAGATCCATTCAGCAAAAGCAGACAAAAATATTCCCATGTTCAGACAAGGGGAAAAAGCATCAATTTCCTTGTCCCTGCTGTTGTAGATGGCAATGATGTTCACTGCATCACATTCTCAAGTTTTATAGAACAATTCCTCGCTCTTGTAATGTCCTAAAATGGCCATCTAGCCAGGGGCACATGTTGCAGCTGTTACATCTAAGGGCCTTTTCACTTTTCGTACCTACCCTCTCATTTCTTGTTAAATGAAGTTTGCTTCATTAAGATTACCACAGTCATCACAATAATGTGGTATGGTCATTCACAGTTCAGAAAGTGAGGCAGCTCAGGTCCATGAGGACTACTGAGCAACAGGAGGAGGACACAGCCTTCTTCTACTTCTTCATGAGGTTTGGAAGATAGCAATGTACTCTTGCTTACTAGATATATCACTTAAACTTACAAGGTGTAAAAAGAGAACAAACAAATAAACAAATGAACAAACAAACAAACAAAAACCAAATAGTTTGAGAAGCTGATGGAATGTTTATTTAGCTTCCAATGTTCAAGCTGCAAAGAAGGTTCAGCCAAGGCAGGTGGTGCTGATTTTGTGGAGTGGTTCCCATCACACCTTTCAAACACCTGCTCTTGTCCTTTGCTCTGGTCAGACTTCACACTTCTTGGAAAGCATTGTAGCAAGTATTGGGAAAAGGGGAAGTTAGTGATGTGCACAATATCCTGGACATTAGTTCTCACAGATGTGAGTTGTCTCAAAACTCCACAGTGTAGAGGCTTTTCCTTGTAGCTGTTCTCTCGTTGTAGCCAGATCCCCATCCCTAGGGTAGGGCAGAGGAGGTGGAAGTGGAGGGTCAGCACACTAATAGATCTACTGCTCTGCTTCTAGTGAAGTGGGGCAGAAATAAGAGCTCAGCTATTCTCTTAATTTGTGAACATTAAAAAAATCAACAACAAAAATTCTTCAAATCTACAGCCTGCCTTAAGCATGTACTGTAGTCAAATTAAATCCCTAATAAAGTATCTATGAAATGAAAAACAAACACGTTCAGCTTTTGTAGTTCCAGCCTCTCCTAATGGAAAATGGCTGTATTTCAATCAGCCACATGTCCGGGCTGTGGTTGTTCTCACAAGTCTGAATTCTTCCCTTAAATGGGATCCATCCGAGAATGGGACACTGTTGTTTATCTTTCTGCAGACCTACATGGCAGTCAGAAAAAGCACACAAATGAGCTCAGTCTTGCAACACTGAGGTCCTCTTCAGAGATGCTGAGACCTTCCAGCTCCAGATGAAGAAGTTCAGACACTTGGAGAAGCCAGCAATGCCTGTCTGCTCAGGACCACTCTGGCAGCCACGAGAGCATGGCGCTCCAGCGTGGTGAGACATTGAGACATGCCAGCAGCATTGAAGGTAGCTTTGAAGGGCAAGGTCCTTCTAAACCACCAGAGTGGCTTAGAGAGTTGCAAGTGGGAATGACAACTGAGCCCAGAGCGCTGAGTGCAGCGTCCTTAAATGGGAGAAGCCAGGCTGACTCCTTGGCATCTCCCACCTAGTTGTTCTGCTATTACAGACACTCAGCATGATGCAGCAAAAGAGAATGGGTGAATAGTTACAGGGCTGTAGTGACACTCATTTCTATTTAACTCTCTTTGCGTTAATCGGGCTGTTTAAATGGGCCCTGATGTGAATATGAATCGAGTCTCTCCGGAGTTGTTTGTTTGCTTCCCTGGGAAGCTTTTGCACAGCAGAGTCAGAGCTGTCTCTTATTAAAGCATCGTCAGAGCATGAAAGACCAAAATGCTGGAGTAAGTGATGGTCCGGAATAGACTGATTCTCCTGATCGTTGCATCTCACCTTTCCACAGTAAGCATACAATACTCATAATAGGGCAGATTTCTACAAAATGCTACCTGAGCTTATCTCAGTGACATGTTAAATTTTTGTGTGCTCGCTCGTGCTGTTTAAGCATGATAGTTCAAAGTGTCAGGATTTTACAGTGTGTGTTTTTTTTTGTTTTTTCTTTTCAGTCAGCATTCTAGTGCCATTGATTTCCCAGACTTTGACGTATACACCGAGGCCACCTGGGGAATTTCCTTTTTCATCTGTTTGGTGTGTAAGATTTAAGCAGTGCTAGGCCTTGGTATTTATACTCTTCCCTATGGTTCTACAAAACCAAGCCAATATTTTTGCATAGCAGATGAAGCCGGAGAAATTAATTTAAAATAAATATTAACTATTCATGCCAGTCAAATGTCCCCCATGATACGGATGATAACGGTTGCAGTTCACGGATGTGAATTCCTTTCTGCACTGTACTGGATTTTTCATGTTGAATAATGAGCCTCAAGGTTCAAGCAGCCCCTTGTACCTAAAATTTCCCAATAACTAGCTCTGTGTCATTCTCTACTTTGAAGATAGGTGGGTTTTAGGCCATCTCAATATAACCCTTTCTGTGCTATTTTCTTTCAGTCTAGGCTGTCTTTTATGCCCCATCTGTTGACTTGCAGTGGACAGACAGACTGCTCCCAGTGACATGAGTGGAAATTATTATGTGGGCACTTGGCTTGTCTTTGCAGCTTGCTGTTGTGTGCAGCGATCTGGAACTCAGCTGTCGTCAAGTCCCCTGACGTCATCTGACTAAGGTTCTGATTTCCTCCATAGCAGGTATTCTCTGCATTTAATTCCACCACATCTTACACTAAGGAATGCCCTTCTGGGAACCATGGAATTGGTACTGGCTTAGAGAGAGGTCAATTTGTAAAGCAATGCTCTAAAGAGAGACAGCAAAGCTTCTTACACAGTCATTTGAAAATGAATGACTCGAAAGAGGTAAAACATACTGCTGTACTGCAAACAGCTTTCTTAAAGTTTAATGAGACCGTTATTTGATGTGAAAAATTGATGATGAAAATTGTGATACGCAGTGCTTTGTGCAGTTAAATAACAGATGCAGTTTTCTTAGTATCCTGATACAAACCCATCCTCACTAGATAGCGTAGTTACTGAACAAGATTTTGTGCAGCTTCAGTTAAGGCTTTCGTCGGAAACGTTTCACCCCTTCTCTTCTTGGAGGGACAGAGCTGGGAAGGTAGGGAGGAAGCTGGGGGTGCTCCCTTCGAACCCTTCTTCGGAGGCTCGCCGTGGCGCGTCTCGTTAGCCTCTTGCCGCTGCTTCCCTCCGCCCGAAACACGAAGTGTGGGGCCGGGAAGTGGGCAGGGGCTGCAAGCGCGGCGAGCGCTCCCCGCAAAGCGTCTGCGAGCCCTCTAGCGGCACCCGCGCCGCCTGCGGGAGTGCCGCCGGGAGGCGGCCGAAAGCTCCTCGGGGAGCCAGCTGCCTGTGGCACCCCCGGGGCTGGCCCCGTGCGCATCCTTCGCGGTGGAGCTGAGCAGAGATCCTGGAGGACGTGGGAGACGGAGTCCGAGGGAAGGATCCCACAGGTCAGCTGCCAGGGCGGCAGCAAAACGCTTTTCCACCACTACCGCTCCCGCTGGCCGGATCAGACAGCATTACAGTTCTAAGAACACTCTCGCTCCAGCGCTGTGCTCTAGTATTCTCCTATCAGCAGCTTCTCGGGGGCTAGAAATGTTCGGATATTAAGACTTTAAGCCACTTTTTGAATTATGAATAAAGAAAAAATACAGACACTTTTGTTACAGCTTAAGCCAGCCTAAGTTCTTATTTTCTTCCAGGTCAATTTTTTTTTTTTTTTAATTTGCTCATTTTGAACCTGGCAAGAAAATGCTCCTCTGACTTAAGGAGAAAGTCAGAGGAACATGCCAGTATGTAGGCCAAAGAGAAGCTTTCCCCAGGCTTTACAGGCCTGAAAATCAGGATGCCTGGTGCTGTGATTTCGGCACTGTGAGCCAGAGTCCCCTCCCTCCTCGGAGACCAAGTGAGCAGGAGAAATCATGGCAAGGTTGTTTGTGTTGGCATGCATCTTGAGGCCTGGCCAGTATCTGGAGGCTTGAGTAGTTACCTTCAAAGTTTTGCTTTATGGTCATTCTATACAACTGATCATGCTGCCTGGTGGGAACTCCTAGATTGCTTTGAAAACAACCCAGTGCTCAGCACTTGCATAATCCAAGCCTTTGATTTTGCATCTTGAGCAAAAATGCCAAGAAACTGCTTTGTGTGGATGACAGGAATGAGTCCCTTAATAAAAGGGGTCAATTTAAGGATGAGAATATAACACTTGAAGTGAGTGAACAGAGATACTAGCTAGGAAACTCAAAGCTGCAGAGTGCAGAAGTTACTCTCTGCTTAAAGAGTACTAATTTACCGCTGTGTGAGATACCCAGGTGTACTTCGTTCTCTGACTTTATGAATCATGGTGGTGAGACCTTGGCTTGATTGGAGTCACTGGGAACATTGGTTCACCGAAGCCATGGCTTCAGTGTTGGACCCCCTCTGTGTCTGTTTGCAATGTGCGCTGAGACCCTTGTGCAACAAGTGTAGCAGTACTTCAGGTTTCATTCTGTCCAAGTCATATTTTAACTGTTGGAAGGCCATGGAGTTTTATAGCAAACTGATCTGTGCTCGACAGATCACTGAAAGGACTGAAGACCATGCTCACACCTCTGAGGACCGGGCGGAGAGGGCAGGAAGAGAGGGAGGGATTACTTCAGGGTGGATTTTCAAAGTTAGGTTTCAGATGCACTATCAAGTAACAGGTGGATTAACCAGTTATTGTGCATCAGCTGAGCTGTGGTAGCCAATTGTGCATGTGTTTTAGCCCAGCACAAACTCACGCTAAACACATTGGCTTGCTCTTTTCGCTAAGGCTACTGGTGTGACCTTGAATTTGCTGTGCTAAAACCACTCAGGCTCAGTCCCTTACAACCAGTGTATCTGGTTGTCAGAAAGGACACAGCCAGCCATGGTGCGGCTTAGACCAAGGTTGAGGTCATAGGACAGGTATCAGACATGGGTTATAGAGGCAATGGAAACAAGAGCAACTAGGGGATGTAGGAAGTTTCAGATTGTAAACCAGAGCTGCAACGAGATGGACAAGAGACCATCTCTAAAGAGAAAGGAGCAAGATATAGGGGTAAATGAACACCAGGAAGCACTTCTTTACTGCACAGGTGTTGGAGCACTGGCAAAGGTTGCCCAGAGAGGTTGTGGACTCTCCCTGCCTGGGCATATTCAAAAGCTGCCTGGACACAGTCTGGGGCAACTTCCTCCGGGTGTCCCTGCTTGAGCAGGGGGGCTGGACCAGGCGGCCTCCAGAGGTACCTTCCAACCTCAGATATTCTATGTCTCTGTCTGTGTTGAGATCTATAGGGAATGTTGGGTCAAGTAGCAGGGCTTGCTTCAGGTCTGATCCTAGGTTGTTCAGAATGGCCAGATTTGGTGTACAGGGCACCTGACTGTGCTGGGGCTGCAACCATTCAGCTGGCTGAGGGCTTACACATCTCAGGCCTCATACTCCTAAAGCTTTAGGGGTCACTGCTTGTTTTATTTTTCATTATGTTTCATTTGTTTCAGCTGCTTGCATGACTTGGAAAGCGGAGACAGTGATGGCTTGACAATATGAAGGTGTCTGTCACTTACGGTATCTCGGAAAGAAGAATTTTGTCTATTACTGGGATGTTTCTATGGGTAAAAAAAAGCTGCTCTTTTCTCTTTGGTAAAATGCAGCAGGGCAACAAAAATATTCAACTCTTACAGGACCTCTCTCTCTTGATTTTCCCTTTAGATTTTCAGGTTCATCTGGACTGTCTCGAAACTTGTATTTTTTCCTATTATGTGATAGCCACAAACAAGTGATAATTTTCACTCTGAAAAACTTCCTTCCTTCCTTCCTTCTCTTTTTTCTTTTCTTTTCTTTCTTTCTTTCTCTGTCTCTCTCTCTCTTTCTTTCCTTCTTTCTTGTTCTTTCCTTCCTTCTTTTTCTTTCTTTTTTTCTTTCTTTTTTCTTTTTTCTTTCTTTCTTTTTTCTTTCTTTCTTTCTCTCTTTCTCTATTTTCTTTCTTTCTCTCTTTCTCTCTTTCTTTCTCTCTTTCTCTATTTTCTTTCTTTCTTTCCTTCCTCCCTTCCTTCTTTCTCTCTTTTTCATATACATTAAAAGAAAAACAGAAGAGGAGAGAACAGAAGTCAAGGATCCCTAAGAAAGCTCTTCAGAACATCAGTGCAGCACTTACGGAGCAAAAATGAGATGTGACTTCAACTGACAGGAAGCCTGGCTAAAAATGCAGGTCTTTCACAGACGCATTACATTAAACTGAGGGGTGAGGATGTAAAGAAGTAACCTCCCAGAATCATTTTGCTTGCTTTCATTTCAGGAAGAAAGGTAGAAATAAGGAGGACAGAGAGGTGAGCAATCCTTTAAAATATGCTTAATCAGCTGAGGAGCAGGTCCTCAGGTGATGTAAATTTGCATTGCTCTGTCGGTGTATAAACAGGCTAAACTACCTGAGATCCTTGGAGGAAACAAGTAGGAAATGACATGAAAAGTTTATGTAAAGCTTAAAATGTAAACAAACAACTAAACCAAACCCAAACAAACAAAAAAACCCCGCTGCACAATATTGATAATCAGCTGGTGTTTTATTCAAGTCATCTTGTTAGTTCATATAAAATTGCAGGTCAGATTTAAGACAGTAGATTCAGAGGCAAGGATGTAATGCCATCTTTTGTACTCTCTGCTCATGCCGCAGTGGGAATTCAAGAGCAGAATTCAACCCTAAGGGTCTAAAAATATTTATTTTTCAAACCCAAGCCTTGCTTTTTTTTTTTTTAAAGCTTGACAAAAATACGTTTCTAATAAAATATGACATGCACCCACTTTATTTTCTTTACCTCTCTGAATCTAAAACAAAGACAGAGTGAAAATGTAAGTAACATTTTTGTATTAAATGAAATTATTCATGACAATTTTAATGTCAAGTTTCAGCTTGATGTGATTTAAAATGGGCAAGTTACAAAGCCCTAAAAAAATGGGGTTTTATAATGGAAATGCTGACAGACCCTTAACTACAGCGGCGTTGCTGGGCGCCACTCTAATAAAAGGTGGCAAGGATCCAGGAGTCTTCACAGCTGCATGTCTAAACTTTATTAAGTATCTGACTATAGTTTGCAGGTCCTCGCCAGATCATAACTCATTTAATTCTGACACATTCCAGTTTATAATTAGTGTTGTACTAATATGTTCCTAACTGGTACCAGGGTATTTTTAAAACTGTTTTTTTCCTCTCCTGTAAAACAAGGCTGTTCCCCAAACCCAAAGATGCATTGACATTTGGCAAACAAGCAAGCTCATATTTTTTGATCCTTGGGCTAAAATAATTCAACTGCTAAAGGCCAGTGTCTGCAAGGAAGCACAAAGAACACTGAAACATCTGTAATTCCCAAGGCAGGAGAAATAAAGCAATTTCTAACTTTCTCTAAGCAAAGTATTTTACTTGCCTTTAGCATCCAGTGACAAAGCAAATTGTTCTTAAAATACATCAGTGATGGCTTGCAATCAGGAAATAATTGTAAAAGCAAAATAAGCAAACAGAATTGTTTCAATACTTTGCCAAGTAATAAAATAGCTGTGCTAATACATGGAAGGTGTAAACATATTTATTTAAATTTACTGTTGGGTGCCTGCCACCTGAAAACCAGTCCATTTACTTCCATATCTTATTCGTGTTTCATGATACCACTTACCTTTGGAACATGACTGATCCTCTCTACATGTAGGGATGATCTTTACTGACACAGAAATATCGGCTTGCTTCAGTAGCTGTTGTTTGAGGTTTTTGGCAGCTCATTTCCAGCTGCTTCTATTCATTTCCATGCTGCCACAGCTGTTAGGGCAGGTATCTGGGCAATGACCTCTGCTCATGCTGGGCTTGGAGAGGTCAGGGAAAGTGGACTAGAAAAGCGTGCAATGCTTCCTTCCAAATGTCAAGAAGCTGATCAGCATTGCTCTGGAAAGCTTTCTGAAGTCTTGGGTGGAAGTGCTCTGGGCATTCTTCAGACAGCGCTCCTGCTCCAGTGCCCAGGCTGAGAACTGAGGGGGCCACAGGGCAGCATCTGTGTGGGCGCAGGGTCTCTTTTTAGGTAGCTCTAGCCTTACAGCAGACAATTGAAAGACAACACATTTCGATTCAGAGTCTTTCCATCCCTCCAGAAGGGCAACATCCCAGTCCTCCCCCTCCATTCTACAAGATGAACCCTATTGCTCTTTGCAACTAAGGACAACCCAGACCAAAAATCCAGAAGGATTTTGTACCATACTGCCTGATTTAATGGGGAATGGAACTCTTACATTGTAATAAGATTTTATAGCTGGCCATCTCTTTATTGGCTGGCAACAAAGACATGAGCAAGTACATTCAGTTGCTGATCCAGTAAACCATTTCAGTGTTTACGCAAAAGCAGAGGTTAGTGTATTTACATTATATCAAATATAACAATGTGAACAGAGAATTAGGATTATGATAAGCATTAAATTACCAAAACAGACCTTCATTTTGCTGTTATTAAAGTATAGGAAAGATAATATACTTGTACGGTGATAAATACTACATTTCTAGTTCTTTGAATGCATGTTTTTGAGTCCATGAATAAGTATAATTGTGGAAATTCCTCTAACACATTGGTTTCCTAACTTTCTGTCATGCCTGCAGTGTACATCAGATTCTCAGTAACTTTTCCTAACAATTTAATGGAGAGAAACGAAGGTGAACAAACTCTTCACATCTGTAGCACAAGGCTTTGTGAAGGTGAAGGAAAGAGAAATAACTTTCCCTTTCATCATCGGCTTCATTGTGTGTGTGTGTGTGTGGGGGGGGGAAGAGCTTCACATTCACTTGAAATGCTGCCCCTTTTTTTTTCCAGTTTAGGGCCACAGGCGTAACACACAGTTGCTCAGCACCCAGCCCAAAGTAAACCTGATAGCCCTCAATTAAACTACAGACTAATATTTGACTTCCATTCAAACAAGTATGAACATACATGCAGCTGACAGTAGGTGACAATTCTGCAATTTTCAGAAGAAAGAAAAGGAAAGAAAGAAGAATAAAGGGAAGAGAAAAACAGAATAGTAAGGAAAAAAGATTCAACTCAGTATTTAAAGAGGATCTTGGCACGTTATATGGAAGAGTTGACTTCTATTAATATATTTTTCCATTTCCCAAATTACTGCTTTAGAAAGTGGAACAACCTGACAAGTCAGAAATATGTTGTTACCTATCTGCCCTAAAGTTATACACAGAACCTTATGTGTTTGAAATGGCAAAGTTGTGTTAGTGTCATTTCCATGTTATCAAAGAGTAAAACATGCTCTTTTTGGCCTCTTAACTATGTCTAAGAGACAAGCTGTCAGTCTACCATCTCTAGTCTAAAGGGAATAAATTATCAATCTACCATACCTGTGGATGAGCCAATCTTTATACTGAAAGGAAGGAAAACAATTGCTCTGTTATCCTTGAAAAATTCAATGGATCAAACCCAGAAATACCAGACATAGCTTTCAGGTAAAAATGAATTTTATTAGAAATTCCTTTTTTTTTTTTTTTTTTTTTTCCCCAGTTAAAATAGTTTTAGAACTATCTTTCAGAACTATCTTTGAAGAGAGTTGGCACCAGGTTCAGACCTGGGTTGGATCTCAAATGATCTGAATGGAATCATGAAAACACTTCAAAGATCACATATAATAAAGCTTCCCAAACAGATTCTGGAACAGATCTAGTCTCCAAAGGTGAGATCCACCTATCTGCCTTCCCCATCAGGGTCTGAGTGCGGTATCTGCCACTGTGATAGTAAAGACACCAGCTGACCTGGTGCTGTCTAAGACACCTTACAGCCTTTGAGATGACCTCTCAGGGCTTGTAAAACTGGCACAGGGCCTGCAGGAGGTTCTGATATGGTACCTGAGGGTAATACATGGTATCTGAGGTGGCAGTGGGCTGCCACGTGGACAGGTTTCAAGAGCCTCATCTTGCAGACTGGCTGTGGCTCTGAACATGTCAGTCCCAGAGCTCAGACAAACTGACCTCAAGGCCTGCAGCTTCCTCTCCTCTGCAGTGGAGGAACTGAAACAACAGGGAATCCAGTGTTTTCACCGCAGCTGCCATTGCACTTGCTGAAAAGTAAAGTTTTCCAAAATTTTTCAAGTCATGGGCTGCTACCACAATTCTAATAATGAGTAAATGAGACTCAGGAAAAAATATGCAAAAACAGAGCTGGTAATTTGGACCTCCTGATTGTTCCCTTGATCCAGGCATTATTGTTCTAGTCAAAGCATCAATAATTATTTAATTGCACAAACTATAATGGACTATGATGAATGATCACAGAATGAACAGAAGAAAAAGAACAGGCAGTTGCTTTCTGTCCACTGTTCCCTCCCCACCGTTTGCCATTTTGCTCTTTCAGGTTCTTTTAGTTGGGCTTCTACAGCTTATGAGTCTGATTTCATTTCTAGAAGACCACAGTCTACATATTCAGGGCTTTGAAACCTTCATATACATGACACAATGTTACTTTCTGTAAATGATGTTCAGATTCTTTTTCTGTATCTTTGTTTTCTTTGTGGAGATTAAGATTAATGCAGTGCATTTGAATCTTCAGGAAATGTGTGTCTTGGAGTCATTTACCATCTCTTTCTACTCTGAAATAGAAAATTTACTGCGTTTAAGTAGGACATAATTTAATCATTGGCCTCTGTGTAAAAAAATATTAGTTGGCAATCATTTAATCTTCAGCCATGGATTTAATTGTTTTGTGCATATCACTTTTCAATCTATCACTAATATTTCTTTCTTTCATCTCCCTTTCTCTTTCCTGTTTTGATTCCAATTAGCTGTTGCTGAAGACTTTGAAGGGAGAGCCAAAATTACTATCATCTAGAATTATCAGTTGCGTGAACAAAAGTCCTCTCCCAGCACTTCTTGGTGATTTTTGTTTCCTTTCCTGGCACTCTGTTCTCCACGCACACGTGCACAATGTAACGTGTGTCCAAGCCCTCTGCAAGGATGAACTCTACATCTGCGGATGCAAAAGCATGACTCTCTTCTGCTCCAAATGTTCCTGGTTTCATGTGTAACTTTTGCCAAGATGATACAAGTAACTGTGTGCAGGCAGAGAGTGCAAAAGACTTCAAGACTGGTCTTGAGGATGGAGAAAGATCTTTTCTACTTGTATTTCATTTACTCTGAATTCCTTGTTTTAAATGAGGTTGCAAGATTTCATAATGTTCAAAGCATGGCATCTGGTCTGTGCTTGTCTGAACTTTTGCTGAATTTTCTTCAGTTCAAGCCAAGAAGATAGGTCCCAGAGCTGTTGCCACAATTGCCAATAATTGGTGCTGAATTTGCTGGATCACGAAGGAGAAAACCAAGAAGAAAGGAACTAAAGCATCCCTGTCTACAGAGACATGTATGAGTTGTGCTTATCAGGCCTTCAACTATGCTGTACCCAACCCTTTCTAACACACTTGTTTCCAGAGGAAGAGCCAAACTGTGGCTTCCCCTGACATGCTGGAAGGGACAGACCTGCCATTTTGCTCCACTCGGCAAGCCAACTGGCAGATGAGCATGGTATAACTGAGCCATGCAGGCAACAGAAACGATCAATCATATTTAAATACCAAGAAGCTGAGGGAGAGACAACCGTGAGAGAGTAGCACACACTTTGCCTGCCTGGTAGGCCTCTGCAAACCATCTGCCTGTGACCTTTTTTTGTCTTTCCGTGGTCATGCAGCTCTTTGCCCTCCCCCCCTGACCATGTCCCCAGTTGTCCCAGTGAGAGCAGCTGCGAGGGTGTTGGTACTCCTCAGGAGCTGTGGGACTCCACTGCATCCCAGTGCTCCCAGGGCAGTGCTGCCACTCTCAGCAGCTGCGGCTCTGCCACTTAGTGGGGCTGTTTGGCCCACCATGCTCATAAACGCCTTCCAGTGTTTCTCCTTTATTGCTGCTTTAACGAAAGGGAGCTCAACATATGAAAATACACTATACTTATTTAATTGTAAAATTTTATTGTGGGCCATGGTTAAATCATATTCAAGCATTGCTGAGTCATGCAGAGCTTTGTTTTCCAATTTAATGCTATTGGTAACCAAAGCCAGTTTTATATCCAGACCACATGGTGCAATAGTCATAAGGAAAGAAAACCCTCTAAACCTTTACAACCTAAAGTTGCACTTGCAAAGCATTGTTACCATATATCTTATTTAAAGTGGAATAAAATGTTTTTTCTGGAGACTAAGGCAACTTTGAATTTTACATTTACATTCATTTCTGGTAGAGCAGAGTTCAGGGAACTGTGAAAGAGCAGATGTTGTCCAAATGGGACTAATTTACCCAGACTGTTATTTTAAAACATAGTGAATGCAAATATAGCATTTAAAAGTGGTCATGACTAGAGCAATATCTTTTGCTAAACTCACATTAACAGATTTAAAGGTATAGCAGTCTACAGCATGTACGGTTAACTTTCCCAGGCCCTCTGAGTACTGAGGTTCCTCCTTTAACTGGGCAGATTTTGCTTTTGTAATTACTGTTTTTACAGCTACAATGTTTGTGCAGTTTCAGGTTCTCTCAACTTCAGCTCTGAACATGAGGCCTATAGCCTTCTCGGTTGGCAAAGACATTTTTAATTTTAGCTATGGTACTTCATAGTCTATTTCTTCACCTTATTTCTTCAGTCTGTATAGCAGTCACAGTTCGTCTTTGGAGATGGTACTTTTTTTGACATGGAAACTTTTCATTGCCATTTTTGTCAAAACTTTCCGTGGAGGAACAAACATATATTCAGTAGTTCCTGCTACCAGGCTTATCAAAATGTTGGATATGCACAGAAGGGATGTGCCTGAAGCATGGTTTAATGCTGTGTAGAGACATCTGATTCAGCTCATATATTGGACACAGCACTGCATAACAACTTGGGTCACCCCTACCCCCTCTACCTTTTACTGTTTTTTGTTTGCTTGTTGTTTGCTTGTTTTTACTGCAGAGTTTATCAACCTAGAAAAAACATCTCAGGAGCTGATAGCTACACAAAAGCAGGGAACAAAAGAAAGCCAAGGCTGCTGGTCAGGGAAGTTGAAGGATGTACTGGGGGAAGTTGTAGTTTGGATCAACACCACTCATCACACCTACGCATGGCTGTCAGCATACTCAAGGTGTGTGCCCCCCCCCCCCCCCNCACAAAGAGGCTCATGATTGTTATGGGAGTGGAGCAAAATGCAGAGCGGCCACAGCAGTTAGAGGCAAAAATGAAAATATGGGGTTAAATGGGCTGTTGAGACTGTGGTGCCAGGGGAAGGAGAGACGGAAACAACTGCACCTCTGTCACCTGAAGGAATCCCACCTGGGGTAGCAAGACAGTTTCAGATCTCTATCATGAGTAAGGCCAGCTAGGCCCTCACAGGAAACATGTAAACCATATACTTCATGTTGCATTAGACATCTGACCTAATTACACAGAATTACCCTGTGCCTAGGAAGTGCCTGCATCTCTCCTTGTTGACTCTGTAAGTAACTTAATGTTGATCCTCTGAATCAAACCTAAGTGAGATGTCCAAATCTGATGGTGTGAATAACCCTCCAGGAGTAATGAATAAAACCCTGCATAGCTTAGTACTGGCAGGAGGTGTGTTTTAGTAGTAGTCATGTTTGCTGTTCCCAACTGAATAAGCATTACTCTTAGATTCAGCTTTGTTGTGAGAAGACTTACAGTCTATAATTTCAATATCTCTTTCTACAAATGCTGTTAAGTTTGCTTGGGTTTTTAACTGGTTCACTCATTGTCTTGGCTGGTAACGTATGTGTCCAGAATATGGAAAAAGGTGTCTTTTAATGCTGCTATCCTGCACTCCAAGAGTTTAATTTTGTAAAATGATTAATGATTGCTAACATCTCCATTTCTGATTCCCAGTTTGAGATGCTGAAAGATCATGTGACTTTCAGGAAGAAAGTTTAGTGCTCCCTGAAGGCCAGGTTCCATTACAATGTCTGAGGATGAATATCTCGAATCACTACTCACTTTTGAGTTTTTTCTTCCTGTTGAGCTCTGCTTATAAAAGATGAAATGTACACTTGACCTAGTGGTCTGCTGTAGGATTTAACAATTTCTGTCTTTCCCTGGTCACCCTTCTGCTCTACAACAGTGTTACTTTCTATGTTACTTTCTATACTAGCCTGACCAACTGATTTAACTACCAAACTTATCTCTGAGATGACACACAGTACCAGACAAAAAAACACGAAAGCTACCGAAAGAATAATGTAGCTGCAGAACATTTAGTAAATGAAAATGTAAACCAGAAAATATGTGGAGGAGAGAGAAAATGTTCTCTCAGAGTGGAAAAAAAAAGCTACTATTAAGTGATTGGGTTTGAGGAAGTGAAAGGTTTCTTCTTAGCTGAAAAATCATGGCTCTTGGCTCTTCCCTTGTCTGGATTGACTAATTGCCTTGGCATCTATTTCTTTAGCTAGCAGTAAGGGTGCAGTTTTTGTGTTCCACCCTTTGCTCCCTTGCTGGTTAAATCATAAAAACGCAAGGCCAAAAGCATTCTTGTCTACACCATGTATGTTGCAGCTGGTTTTCTGCTGTGCTCTACCTTCTGTATCTATAAGTGCTGTATATTTGTCTGCTGTGAAAAAAACAAACAAACAAAAACCAGTAGAAGGACATTGTAAACTATTGCAGTACCCACTTAATGCAGAGCCTGGCCATCCAGTTTCTTCTGAGCACAAAGCAGAACATTCTCCAAGACCCTGGTTGAGCATCACTAACATAGGCAGCAAAGGACACGCCACCTTTCTCCTGGTCATGCTGTACTGTTCGAATTGCTCATGTGACAGCCCATTGCCCTGTCAAACTATTCACCACGGCAGAAGACTGCTTTGACACTCGACTGCTGAGAGAGTTTTTCAAATAAATCCATCATGTTACACGCATTGATTTGTGTTGCTGTATGGCTACTGAGTGAGGTTTGCAGAGTGCAGGTAGGCTTCTTGGTAACACCACCAACTCTGTAGAAATCTTTTGTGGCACATATGGATTCATATTCTTTAAAAAAAATAAGTGCATTAGTATGGAGCAAGCCTGTTATGTGCACTCCAGGAACCTACAAGAATAGATGCTTTAGAAAAGTAGACAGATAGGAGAGAGAGGGAGATAAGCAGGCAGGCAGGCAGACTTTAGAAAATCCGTCCTTGACCTTCATATGCCAAAGAAATTCTTTTTGTTTGAGGTGGGGAAAGTCAATCCCTTAAGGGAAAACAGAGGAGGGGAGAGAGGTAATAAGGAAATGAGTCAGACACAAAGAATTGTTGGCAAATACAGACATTTCCAAGTAAAGGAGGACGGTTTTCAGCTGATCTAATGTAAAAAACCACAGATAATATGTGCCTGGTTTTTATTTAGTCCCCCTTGTAGCTAGATATATTACAGCTTAATAAATGGGGAAAAGGTGAGAAGCAAGTTCCTTTTCTCTCTCTTCACCACTTCCCCACATCACCGTGGGGAGCAAGTTGAAAGTCTGAATCAGTGTTTTTCTATGGTTTTACCTCCCCTTCCCTTCCCTTCCCTTCCCTTCCCTTCCCTTCCCTTCCCTTCCCNATGTAATTATAATGACTATAAATGATATTTTATTTTAAATTTTATTAACCAAGGAACCCTGAAGTACTCTAGATTCATTGATAAATCCCTGGGGCCCTCTGCTGCAGAGACTGGTGAGCCTGAAACAGCCACAGAGTATTTCCCAATCCTTCCCAGCACAGTTTAATTGCAGTCCAAGGGGGTTGGCTGGAACCTACCCAGATCCTAAACATTACAACCCAACCAGTACAAG
>VXAL01018382.1:202750-255383 GCA_013399475.1 Chauna torquata
TGAAAGTCATTTTAAAATTTGTCCTGAGAAGAAGTGGAGCTTAAGTTCTGCTGATCTTTTCTTTCTTTTCTTGAGCCATCTGACTGTACAACATTTCCTCTGTTTGTTTTTCTTTTTTTTTTCTTTTTTTCTTTTTTCCCAGTTTGTGTTTTACCTTTTTCCAATAATACAATCTGAAACACTAATCAATCACAGGCTCATTAGGAAGGGTTTCTGTGACTGGGACATCAGCAAACCAAACAAAGACTTTCAAATTATACTCTACAGGAAAGAGGCTGCCCTGTTGACATGTTGTTGCAAGATCTTTCTTGAAAATTTCATCACGGTAAAGGAGGCAATTTGGCAAGAGCCAAATGAGCAATGGGCTCATGCCATTAAGCTGAACAATTGGAGACTTTGTCTCTATTACTTTGAGCTACAGGACACTTTGATGTTTAGAAATACTGTACAGATTCACAGGAGAAAACCAGGGAGATGCAGAGGAAGAGAAACAGCAATTCCAGTGTGGGTTAGAGGAGAGACTGATGGCTCTCTAAGCGACATCAGAGTCCTTTCTTCAGTCAAGTTTTCAAGGTGTGCCTGGCCAAGGTGATGCACCTGATGAGATGATTCCTCATTTTCCAGTTTATGTTAGCTGCAGCACCAAACAGAGAAAATTTGATTTTCTGAAGACATATAGGGAAATTCTCCATTGGTGTGAAAAAGGCACATCCCTAATGCTATCAGCAGAGCTTGGTTGATCTACATTGGCTCCAGCAGGTCTTGCACGGTGAACTCAACTTCTCATTGCAGCAGAAAAACACAAACCATGTGAATAAGCATTTTCTTTTTGTCCCCTCAATCATAATTTTAAGCGTTTCTTCTTGAGAATGTGCTGTTCCAGAACCAATCTATGAGTTCTGGACAATTTCTGAGCACACAATTTCTGAACAGGAAATTGGTTCAAGACACAAGTTATCACTGGCAGACCTCATCTATATGCAGAGAAAATATCACCTACAGCTTTCCCAAGATTGGCCTGTGCTCAACATGTCTTCACTGATTACATATGTTGCCTGCAGCTGCGTTTTGATTGCACACACTGTATCCCCAAGCTCTCTTGCATGAGAGGGTTACACAGAACACGCTGTTCCATAGGAGAGTCCTTTTAACAAGAAGTCTGTCTTTTCTGCTGTATCTGTCATACCAGGCATAAATCAGTGTCAATAGCCCATTCCCAAAATAGTCCAGGCCTGTTCTACCTTCAGGCAGCGTTACAGAGTCAACACACACTGCCTCTGTCACAAGACCTTGAGAAAGGCAGGTGCTTTAGCACTGCTGAATTTATGATCATTTGTCAACTGAAAAAGAAAGACGAGTTTCATCAAAAAGCAAGACCTTCCTGTATTTGACTCTGGGACTTTTTTCCTTTTCCTTTTTGGCTTTGCATATCTTATCAGTGGCTTTCTATGCCCTCTCGGTCTACCTAAGTGATTCCTTTCTCTTGTGATTTTTTTCCTAACTGGATTGTCATAAATTATACCCTGCTGTTTAAGAATGTGTCAAATACTGTTTTAACTTGTTCAATGCAAAGAATTGAGAACCAGAGCCTGAATCATAAAAGGACATAAATTTTTTCTGGTATTAAATAGACAGTTAATAATTCTACTGTCACTTAAATCTGCATAAATCCAATATGACTCTACTGGCCTCATGTACTTTCTCAGCATTTACACCAGTGTGAGTGATGGCAGATTTTAACTCTTCATTCCTGTGGTGAGATAGATGGACTACAGGCCAAGATATACAGACTGTATTGGGAAAGCAATGAGTAATGCTACACAATAATTTGAAGTAACTAAATTAAAAACACTGAATATCGTGGTTGCCTCTATACACGAAGAGTGTTAGCTAAGAGGTACCCCTTTTGTCTGGTACCTAACTGTGCAATGAATCTCTTCCATGGATAAAAACAGACATTCTTAACAGACATTCCCCTAAACTCAATAAAGAATTATTTCCTCTATTGAGAGAATTCAGATAGCATGAACATGCTGCCAGGCAAAGACCAGACTTTTCTCAACAGAGTAATTGTCTTCCCTATCACTATGAGTCAATCTGGTCTCTGAACTTCTGCAGACTCCTCTTCCTGTAGCAGACTGGCCAACTGCACCAGATAACGTGTCAAGGTTTTGGCAGTGTGACCTATTTCCTACAGAAGACCAAACAGAGAAATATAGTCTTCATTTAAGTCACAGACTGGACTGCAACCACTGAGCTCTTTTACACAGAATAGAAAGCTCATGTTCCAACTGATACTTTACACGGGGACTTATTTTACTATTACTGCGGCCATGCACCATTGGCACTTGTGCAGATTAAAGGCAATGTGGTAATCCTCCACAGGCCTTTTACTGCACTGTCCACACATCCTGCAAGTAAACTTTTTAAAACTCAACTGCTTCAGAATTTCATATATTTTTTGAAGTTTCTAGAAGGTAGACTTGATGCTTTGTACTGCTTTACCTGCAACAAGGAGGTGCATTCATTCTCTTTGTGTGCCTTTTTAAAATCGTGGGCATGAAACATTATGATGGAATCATACAGAAGCAAGGGGGGTCAGAGCCTGTTTTCCTGTTTTCTTTCTTCCTCCAAAATGCCAACAGAAATCATTAGTTAACAGTGACTCATTAAAGACCACAGAACCTTAGATGAGGCTGTTGAACTTCAAGATTTTGTTACTAAACCTGAAGAACGACTGCTGTTTGGTACATTCTAAAGACTCCATTTAAATGAGGGGCAGACAAGATGTTACGTCTGGCTATATCCCAGCAGCATAGCAAACACACTTGGTGGCGTGTGTTAGAAGTCAGGTCCTGGCTAGGGAAAACTGACTACAGGATGGGTGGCTGTTGTGGATCCAGACCTCTTCTCAGCATGGACCCAGGAGTGAAGGAAGTCTCAGTGCCAGTGGTTTAGATGTGGTGTCCTACAATGCTAAAAGCAGAAATTCACCCATGAGAAGTACACTCATAGCTCTTGTTCCAGTGCTTGCAGTTCATACTCCTTCACTTTAATTTAGGACATATGGAAAAATGCTTGCCTTTGACCTACCTGACACACCTTATGATTAAAGATGAGGGTTTGCTCTGGACCAAGATGGAAAAATTCTACCAGTTTCTATGAATTTCCAGGCTAAATCTGGCCCACGAAGATTTGCAGCAGTGACTGTGTGATACAGATTGTTTTCTGAAGGTTTTTAATTTTGTCTTGTATCATATTCAGGTCTGCATTTCTATTTACTGGGTCTAATTTAGGAAGATCCTCTGCTTTTCTGTCCATTTCATGTACATCTTGGGAAATAAATGAAAACAGGCACGACTCAAGCAATAAAAGGCTCTAAATAAGGAAAAGACAGATAGATGTTTTTGGAATTTTTAAATGAAAACCTGATACAGGAAGCACAAATGAGCCTAACAAATAAACTTCCTATGTGTTGAAAGATCAAATGGAATCAAAACTTGAGCAGTTAATATAATACATATTTATCGCCAATGCTGCAGAACAACAGCACTCTTCTTGCAAACGGACCAATCAGAAGGATCCTGTAAAATTTATCACTCTACGCTTCATAGTTTATTCTCCATTGTTCACGTTCATACATAGCTAAATCTTCAAGGCTACACTATACTCAGTTCCTGCCAAGACAAAATTCACATTAGCCCTGTATCGTTGCTAGTGCTAGAGCATATGAAACATTCAAGGTGGTGTTTTCATAGCCAGTTTCTCAATAGCTTACCTGGAAATATCAAAGGCCTTTTGAAAGAATTCAACATCTCATTCACAGCAAAGTTGAAAAGACAAATCACTTAAGCTACTTTGAAACCACTACTTTAGAAGAACTAAACCAAAGTCACAGAAGTTTGGCCAGAGACAAGTAAGGTTTCAGGCAGCGGTCCTATAAAAAATATTTGGTTCACAAGCCAAACTGAGATTCCTATGGCTGCCAACCTGCCGCATGCCTCAGCTTGTGCCTGACAGTGCTGTGCTCTGTCTCATGTATCATCTAGAGAGATCTTGGAGCAGGAGCCGCTGTGCTGTCAGTCCTGCCAGCAGTGCTCAGGGTGGTGTGCATTTCATTTCTCTTTCACAGCAGGGTTGGCTGTGCAGCATGGTCAGCAGTCGAAACTTGCTCCAGTTGGTAAATGAAGCAGGAGAGACTTGCAGGATTAAGAGGGAGAAGCCATTTAGCAATGTTCCTCCTCTGCTCAGAAGGCCTTTTTTAATGAGTGCCCTCTGAACGCAGCAGATGTTACTCCGACAGCTCCCGAGCCTCTTGCGGTATCATACGAAGGCCTCACTGGACAGAAATATGAATTCCCATGCCATGGTTTTTGTTTCTGTAGATCTAGCCAAATCAATGGAATAGTCACCCTTTTGGTATTTGTAAATAAGTTAGCATGGCATTTTTGCTCTAGGAATTAACTGAGTCCCTAATTACTAGAGATAGAGAACTATTCTCCGTGGCCTAATTAGAATATTGAAATACTGTACTTAACCTCTGCTAAGGCCCACTTATGTCTATGTGAACAGTCTTTCTTTAAAAAACAAAACCAAAGCCTCAAAATCACACATGGGCTTATGTGTTGTTAAAAAGACATGAGCAAACTTGCATATAGTGTGTCCTACCATGAAGGTATTTTCTGTGAACTGGGCCGTAAGATTGCAATTCTAAGCAGCCACACAATTAATTCTTCAGTTATGCAGTCCAATTAGGACAAATGCTTCCTTTCTAGTTTAATTAGAGATGGGTAAGCTCGTTTGAGCTTATTTGTATAAAATATGTGCTCATTAAACAAGGCCTGGATTTTGTTCAGCTTGTTAGAAATGTTGTGAAAAAAAGCTTTCTCACACTGCCTCTGGCCTTTTTAACCCTTTAAAGACCACATGTCTGACAATCTATCAGTTCTCCTCAAAGAACAGTACACTTACTTCACCCAATAAAAGAATAAAGGTGATTGTGCTATGGTTGTTGTATTAGTAAACTTCATGCTGCCATGGAGATATATATCATCCACCCTCAGATATAACCCCTTGTAGCATCCCCTCCCTGTGGGCTAACACAGCCAAGGATGGGTTGGTAGGGTTTGCTAATCTTCTTTTCAGAGCTCCCTGGCAGCAGGATGAAAGAGAAACTCTGGGGCTGACACACACCCTGCCTTTACCGAGAAAAGAGCAGAGGACCTATGAACCTGGATGTGAATGTCTCCGTGGAGAACGGAGCAGAAAGATTTGCATGAAAGCCATACAGTAGGAAGCCACAAAGGGCACAAAGTCAATTGAATTGTCCCAGGCAAAGACAATGCCAATGGTTTGAGCACACTGTGTCCTCTTTCCCTGTTATGTTAATTGTTTCTTTTGCCAGCTCCTTCACTCAGCGGAGAGCAGTGCAGTTCTGCGGCGAGAGCACCTGAATGAACCTCATGCTGAGGCACGCCCCGAGGTATGACGCTGTTTATTCAAACCTCACCTGCAGAAAATCCAGGCCTGGGTGCTTAGGGCCAGGGTGGATTTCCTCCTGAGATATTCCTCCAATCCAGACCCTTAATGCAAGAGGAAGGACTGAGCCACCCCCCCAGCCTGTACGTGGGCACAGAGAAGCCAGGCGTGGACAAGGGCACCAAAGCTTCAGCAGGCCATAGAAACAAGGGCCCAGATGGCTAGAAAAAGCACGAGGGCAGGTCATCAAAGATTAAAGTCTAATTTATTCCTCCTTGGGCCGCGCGCTCATGCATTCTGCCAGCAAAAGGGACAAGCACAATCTGGCGGTGCACACAAAGTGGGGGATGGCAGCCGCTGCCGAATGAGCTCCCGGGCACGCAAGGGCCATCTTACAAATGCAAATCTGCCCATTTTATCCTGCACGTGAGGGGGATTAAGCATGCAATGAGTGTGCATTTAAATATTGTGTGCACAAACACCGCTCTCGCCCTTTGGAATACTGGCCCCAAATGCCTCTGGTTTCTGGTGAAATGCTTGGAGCCTCGGTCTGAGAGTCTGTGAATGAGGAGAAAGCTTAAGTGCAGCTTCCAGGTCTCCAAGTGGTTTCCATAGGGCAGGAAAAACCAAGCAGACCAAGCGAAGGCCAGGTTTGGAGTTTGGAGCCCGTTGTTCAAAAGCTGAATCAGAAAGGGGCAGCTCTGCAGTCTTGACTCTGTCTTAGCCTAAAAGCTGCCTGCAGCCATTTACAGGTCAGCTGCAGAAGCCTCCAAACTGGATGGAAAATGTGTCGTATACACAAGATGTTGTTCTAGCTTGAGCATTTGGGACCATGTCCAAGGTCGACTGAACTTAGTGGGAACCCAGATTTCAGAGACTGTGTGGTGGTTTAGCAGTGACACACAGCTCAGCTCTGCTGGCAGAGGTTTCAGCTTTCTGCAGTGCACGTGCTGCGTTTCTTACTGTCTCAACACCCACTCTTTCAAGATTGCCTTGTGGGCAATATGCAGTGTGAAATAAAGAATGCAATTTTCTTAATTTTATTTAACTCCTGCAGATTTAAGATGACATCATGGTGTTTATGATCTTTTATTTTCACAGGTGTCATGTCGTCATTTCTGAGTCTGAACGACTGCTTCATTACAGCTAAATGGGATGGGGCAGAGGAAAAATTGATAGTTTTGGGCTGGGACCTACACAGACCTCTCATGTTGTATTAAAAAAATAACAAGGTGCATACCTTTTTGCAGCCATATGTCAGAGGAAGTTATCAGCAGAATCTCATCTTCAGGATATTTTGGTCCCGAGACACTTTTTGCTTTTAGAGAGAGATTTCATAAACAACAAGGCAAGATATAAAGGTTACCTTCTTAATTGGCAACCTGAAGAGTTAACACAGAGCTTTTTCCTCTTGTGCCTCACTCCACTGAAAGACAGCTTGTAGCAAACAGAAACACTGAAAGAGCAGACCACTTCCTAATGAGTGAGGGTCTCCCCTTCAATCCCATGAGGGGAAGCTCTTCTGGGCCAAAGCAACATGAAATTCTATCTTACTTTTGCAAGTGGATGCTGCTTCCCACAAAGATATTTTTTTCTATTCCTGTTCTCTGCTGTGGGAGCAGCTAGAGTCATAGGGTGTCACTTCATGGGCACAGTGCTCATGCCTGAAAGTGATAAAGACTTTAAACAATCTGCAACAAGTGAATAAGTGTGTAGGTGAAAAAGGAGCGGAAACATTACAGTGGGAACATATCTGCCAGTATCAAAGACATTTCAGAAGTTTTTCTTTTTGGTAATGTACTGTAACAGTCCAGATAATATTAGTCTGGCCATGGCATGATAGCTAAATATAAATCTAATTTATTTCAGCTTAGGTTCCTTCAAATTCACCAATGTCTTAACTGGATAGTGGTAATTTTATTTCTGAACTGGAAGTGGATGTCAGAGAAGTTACTGGCCTAACTCCCAGCTCCCATGCATCTTTGCACTCATTTTAATTCAAACTTGATTTTAGATGGCATTATCTCCAGAATGGCTAGGTTAAAAATGTGTAAAACAGTTAATTCTGGTTTTCAGACAGTATAAGTTACTTATCTGTAGGAATGGTTGTTTCCAATGTCACACAGAGAGAAGAGAAAGCTAAAGGGCTAACTGAGGCCATAACTTCATTGTATGTGCTGCTATGGCTAAAAGTTTTTCAGTCAAGTAGTTCAAATAATTCTTTGACATGTAAATGTTCTCAAGAGCCGGGTGATACATCTTTGTAACCTGGATTTTAAAGCATTTTTGCTGAAACTATAGCAGCTGGTTTCACTACAATTAAGCGTGCCCTTACTTCTTTGCCCTAAACACACCCCCATGAACTGACAGAGGGGTGACACAGTTATTCCAGTTAACACTTGTTCAAATATGCTAAATTTGCTACAAGCAATAGCCTCGTGGGTGAAAAATTCTTCAAGTGCTCACAGAGCCCCAAGAGAGGGAACAACTGTCCTTTCACTAGAGTGAGCGTTGGGAACAGGAGCTACACTGTGTGTCAAGTTAATGAACATTTACAATTGCAAGAGGTTAAAGGTGGAAGGGGAGTATGGATGATAGAGATGCCTCAGGAGTTTGGCTGACAGATAACATGGGGGCCTGAGCGGTCAGTAATAAGGTAAGAAAAGCTGCCTGTGAGAAACCTTGCAGGCTGAGGAGTGTGCCTGGCTACACCTGCTGAAGTTGCTGTGTGTCTGACTGTGCCTGGGACTAAAGGGAAAAATTCTCATCAGGGAGAGTGGGCACAGGTATCTCCCCATCCATGCACTGAACTGAGAGCTACCAAACTGCAGTGCTCTTGAAGATGTTAATGGGATTCTGATAACTGAGGCTGAGCCTGAGCTCAAGGCTATTTTCAGGCACATTTACTGTTTCTTTCATAGGGCAGTCAGTCAAGGAGCTCCTGACTTGGTATCATACAGCGGCATTGTCCCTCAGCAGGGGTCCCTCATGAAGCTAAGCAGCCTTAGGATAAGATAGATAATCCTTGCATAGACTGAAAAAAAAAAAAAAAAGGATATAATCAGATGGAAGGAAATAATTGTCATTTTTCACAGTGGAAGAAGGTAAACAAGGGAGTTCACAAGGATTTATACCAGGGTGTCTGATCTGGAAAAGGGAGTGAGCAGGAAGATATTAAAATCTGATTATCTCTAACATATCTAGGAGGGTAAAGAGAGAGCGTGATTAAAAAGAACTGCAGAAAGACATCACAGCCTTTCCTGAGACATAAAGCAAGAAAATGGCAGATGAAATTCAGTGTAGATAAAACAGCAAACTGGTTTATGTTAGAGAGAAAAAATTCTGGCTTAATTTTTACTGTTAGCAGCTCTGGTCTGGCTGTTTCTGTAAGGAAGTAGGATCTTGTTTTTTACAGAACTACAAAAATACAAACTCACTGTTCTGTATGGATCAAAATGGCAAATCAAATGTTAGGAATTATTTGGGAAGAAATACAAAGCAAAACAGAAAATGTCCTTATGCCACTGTATAACCTTCATCTTCTCTCACCATGAGCACAATGTGCTCCCCCAAGGATATAGAAGAAATGGAAAAGGCAAAGAGAAAACCAAGAGTGATCAAATGGTTTTGTATAAGAAACAATTGAATGGACAATCTCTATGGCAAAGATGACTGAGGTTGTTGATGATAGTTGTTAATAAGGCAATGAGCATAATGGGAAAAAATTAATAGGGAATGAGTATTCACCATTTCCACTGTAATAGGAACCAGGAGACAAAGAACAGGATGAGAAAAAAAAATAAACAAAAAATACCTCTGCGCTGAGTGTGTAGTTAAGCTGGGGTACGTCATGGGGCAGGGTGGGGAGGGTATCATGACAGTGTGCATGCCTGGTTTGCAGGGTTTCAAGAAAGGATTGCACAAATTCAGAGAAGAAAAATCTGCCCGGGGATATTGCTCACAAAGGCCCAGGAAATTACTGAACTGCCTATCATTGGATGCCATGTAAATATTTGAGAGAGATATGCCTCTTTCCTCCACTTCTGGCTTTGGACACTGCTGGAGACGGGCTACTAGTGTCAGTCAGCCTTTGGTCTGAACAAGTTCTTAGGCTTTTTCAAAGCTTTTGGTCACCTTTCTGTTTGCAAAATACTGCAACAATCCCTCTGGCACTGCTATGACACAGCTGCAAATGCTTTTATACCCTCACTCTCACCACTACGAAGGTCCAGATAGCTGCTAGGATATGAAATATGCTTTTATTCTTGAGCCTCAGTAGAGCTATCTATTCCCCAAACCAAGCAGGCGTGTGATTAACTTTGGGTAAACCAGCCACTGACTTCATCACACTTGGTTTAAAATTAAAAATCTGTTTTAGAATTTTGCTGAAAAGGGAAAAAATCAGGAAATAGTTCAATGCTTTGCTGAATGCAGCCCATCATATTTATGTCTTTTGACTCCACAAAGTGATACCACAAGCTATCAAAAATAGGTATGGAAGCTAATAGCTCTTTTCCAATAGTATTAATTCATCCTCTCTCTGTGCCATGTGTCAGACTATTTTTTTCACTTATAATTGGCAAAAGATGCAGGCCTCTTTATAAGCAACATTTTGTTTGTTTGTTTGTTTGTTTATTTGCAGACAAACATGTGCAGGCCAACAATATGTCTGAACTTACATAGGTGGATCGTTCCTATCTAGGAAGATACTGGTTGCTGAATTAGAGGAAATATTTCATGACAGGAGTAATCTTTATCCAGAGTAAAACTGGGAAGAGATAACAGCAAGGTTGGGTGAATGAAATAATACAAGCTTGCGAGGAGACATGACAGCATTTCCAGGCACTTTTATGATTTGTTCACCTCATGGTATATTTCATCATCTTCTTTTCAATACAAGTTTTAAGCCTTCAAAGAGATGATCACTTTATGCAAATGACCCAAAGGGCTGAAAAATAACTGTGAAGTAGGCAAATGCGGAGGATTCCTGAGAAACATACTGATGCTAGATCCCTCTGCTTGGAGGGCATGGTTGTTGCTGTCCAGAAACTGGACTGCTTTGAGGAATTAAGACAGAAAAGCCAATAATTAGGGGCAATTGGCCCAGGGAAGATATGACATCTTCATCTTATAGGTGAGAAATAGGCACCTAAAACCTCTAATTTCCCCTCATCGTCTAATGGGAGAAGATGGCTCTACAAGGCCTCTCTGCAGGCTGTCTAGATAGGACAAATAACCCAACCCCACAAAAGTTTTCCTCCAGGTAAATGAAAGTGTCTGGAGCCAGAAGACACACTTCAGCTGTGAAATGTGGTAATACTAATTGCTTCTTCCGTCCACAATACCAATACAAAAGTGGGCCTGTCTCTGGGTTTGTGGCTATGGACCAGAAAGGTTCTGAGTGCTCTTTCAACCTCTTCTGCCTCTGCACAAACTAATTTCCCTTTGTGCCACTCCTAAGACAAAGGGGATTGAAGTTATTCTGTTTTTGGAGAATTTATTTGAAACCTTCAGCAGACTGTCAGATCTCAAGCGACAGAGCGCTGCTAGCAGCAGGGGGTCTCTCTACTTCCAGTGCTGTGCTTTCGTCACAAAATCATCTGCCAGGACCAGAGTTCAGAGAGCCTCCAGGAACTTCTCTGGAGATGCAATCAAACCTTCCCATGAATGCAAAGTGGCTGCAGGCAACCCACGTGTGTGAGCCAGAGGAAGAAAGCAGGGATGTGAAATTTAATTTCTTGTTAAAAATGAACGACTGAAGCCTTTGGTATGCTTCCATCTTGAGGACTATGTTATGGTAAAGTTGACTATACCCATGGTCTTCAAGTCTTTCCACAACTTTTACTAGGATTGAGGCATGTCTCTGCTATCTTTTAAGTCACATCTTCTTCTTTTGGTTGGCAGACAATAGCATGGAACTAGGTCTCTCTGAGTTTTTTCTGTATGTCTGAATACACGCTCCAGACAGATTTTCTGAGCTTTTTGCTCTCACGGAGGACTTTTTCTTTCTTTGCCTGGAAGATGTTTATCCTGTTCCTGTATGTCCCAGCCACCTATTACTGTGCAGGTTAAATTGTACCGCAGACACCTGTATTCTGCATCCAGGAACAAGAGATGAATGCTAACAAACAGTTACCTTCGAGGACTTGTCTTCTGTTTGGCAGTTATTATGAGGCAGCAGAGAACAAACGATCTTGAGACAATATTTGCACGTCATCTCATCTAATCTTATGTTTCATTATAAGCTACATTAGACAGGCTTTCAACTTTGTGTACAAAAATAGATCAAAATCTACTCAGTTTGTTAGCAGCCCTGAGACTCAGCCTGGTTTCAGTTTAACTCCCGGAGTATCTCTCTTCCCTCTCTCAGAGAGCTGAGTTTAGAATTTTTTCAGAACACCCACCCACCTTGCGTGAGCCTGGACCCAATTACAGCCTGGCTCAACGGGATCTTTGTGATGAGGCCCATGTGGTTTCTCCAGCCAGAAAGCCAAGCTGCCTAGGAGATTTCTGCAGAAGGGTTGCTCCATTGTTGGGGTGAACAGATCTGCTCAGCTTCCTTGGCTTTGAGTTCCTTCCCTTGTGACTCAGTCTGCCTGCGTTGAGGGTATCCATGCTTTCTGGTCCACCCTTGCGGGACAGAGCACATAGTCAGCACAGTTGTCATACTGGGGGCTAAGAATCCAAAATGACACTACTGTGTCCATGGTGACATGGCTTTGTCATGAGGCAGAAACCTTAGCCAGGTCTTCACTGCAGGTGCTCTCAACAGCAGTAGTTGTAACTTGTACCTGTTACATTGACCTTGCCAAATCAGATGTCACGTAGCTGCCATGCTTACCTGTCTGAGCACATCTATGCAGCACAGTGCCATCACACCTTAAATATCTTGTACTTCCTTTCTTCTTTTTCAGTCTTCTCTTTCCCCCTGTCTCTAAAAGCCCTGTCTCTGGCTTCACACCCCAATTCCTTTCTTTGGCATTTCCACTTTGAATGATCACACAGTACTGACTATTCCCCTTCTTCCCCCCAAACTCATTTGTGACAGGGTCTGTCAAACTATCTCCATAGTGGCTCAAGAGACAGCTATGATTAGTTAGCGAGTTAGGAGAGTTTAATAAGGAATGAGCAGGTATGACAGACAACCCATCCCTGTGTATATGACCTGAAGCACACAGTGAGTCTTTGCATGCCATGTTCTGACTAGGGATGCCAAGAGCTGTGACAATATCTATCTCAATTACAGTCTAAAGAAAAAGAAATTATAATTCATTGGTGAAAATAGACTTCAGGACCATCTATATAAAACTGCCTTCCTCCAAGGTTAGTAACTCTCTGGGGATGGAACAGGATGAGTATCAGGCTAGATAATGTTGGCAGGCTAAGGGCAGTGCTTGAAGGATCTCCCTCTGCTTAAAACCCATGGCACAGTGGGGATATGGCGACGCAAAATCACTGCAGCTCCTTCAATCCATTTCAGCCCTGAAGACATGAGGGCAAATATTGTAACTAGGTCTTCTCATCTGATTATTTCTACAGCTTTGGAAGAGCCAAAGATATGAGCTCAACATTTTCTGCTCCTTGCTTTTTCTTTTTCTTTTTCTTTTTCTTTTTCTTTTTCTTTTTCTTTTTCTTTTTCTTTTTCTTTTTCTTTTTCTTTTTCTTTTTCTTTTTCTTTTTTCTTTTTTCTTTTTTTTTTGGCCAGCACAGTGAGAGACTGCGGAAATGCCTGTTTGGTTTGACCAAACTGCTTTGACAGGTGTTTTCCAATTTTGAAAGAATCTGACCTTTATTAAAATCAAGAACTTTTTAATGTGCCCGAACACTGGAAAAAAAAGCATAGTTTAGTGGCGATTTTCATACTTTAAAAGGTAAATTTCTAGCTGGGATAAATAGTATTTGTACTTTTTCTTCTTTTGTTTAAATTAAAATCCAGCTCTATTGGCTGTTCTTGGTCCATCTGCCTTCTAGCATTGTTTTGAGCATCTTTGAAGCCATAAAATGAGACATCTCAATTAATGGCAGAAAAGTGGTTGGTAGAAGCAGAGTACCAGAAACCCACTAACTGACTAATCAGTTATTAACATGACTTTGTCAGACCATAAATTGCAGCTATCACATTTCCCTATAAACAAATAGACTTTCCTACTCTGACATCGAGGGCTGACATCTGGGGTATGTTTGAAACATCACAAAATTGGTTACACATATCATTTCTGCCAGAGCATTCAGAGAGATAAACCAGGTTAGATGAGGGAAAGGATGAAACCAAGGGTGCTTTTGGTCCTTTATTCCCCATACTTCCTACAGCTTTCTGTCTCTTTTGGAAGGCTGCATATGCCAGCAAGTTCCTCTGCTTATTTATTCCAGTTGCATCCAAGTGCATAATTCATTATGGGCAAATTTCCATTTCTTTCTTCTAGCTAAAGGAAAGGCATGCTGAAATTCTGGCTCTGATGGGTATGATGTTTATTCTATTTACTGAGCATCTGGAAGGCAATGGCTGGATATTTATTTTCTGCAGGTGGAACCCTTATGCAAGCATCGTCCTCTTTTTGCTTTCCCTTTTCTCAAGGCTGCCCTTTACCCTCACAAAATTTGCTATCCCTCTCTATTGAAATCAGCACCCTATTGCCAGATACAGAACCAAATCACTTCTGGCAGTCTTGGAGCAACAGCAAAGTACTAGACAGAGTTGGTTTCCTGAATGACAAATCACATGAAAATGCTAGTTGGAGTGGTACAGATCTGAACAGCTTTTGGTTTAAAGTTTTTTAAAAAAGACAAGCACAACTATTTTTCCAGCTTAAGTGTGTGTTGTGTAAAAGAAATGTTGGGCTATTACTATGCCATTTTTGGACATCTAATTATAAAAACAATTTATTTTCTGCCCCCACTTCCATCAAGACTGAACTCTTCTCTTTTTTCCTCACTCCCAAAAGCTGTTCTCTCAGGGAAAGACTCCAGAACCTGTCTAGAACAACACATGGGTGAGTAAAGCCCAAGAATATGGCTTTACACTACAAGATTTAATTTTGTAGAGCAACTTCTGTTTGTAAAATGATATCAGTCAAACAAAAAATGTGAATGGACTTTGTGCTTTAAATTGTGATTCCAGTGTTTAGTCTTGAGTTTCAAGATATGAATCACTCATACACTACTGAAGTAAAAAAAAGAGGTGCAAATACACAAATTTGGCTGTGGAGCCATAGTCTGTTCATGTGATCATTTTACAACCACAAAACTGTTCACAAAGCTGGTGAAATACAAATTCCGCATGGTTTTCAACATAATAGCATGAGTTGTCTCCACATTAAGAGAGCTGGACAGTGGTTTGCTTTGTAGATTTGAAAACCTGTGACTAATCAAAATTCATTTATGGAGTGCATTGCAAAACCTGAAGCCAGATGCGGTTTGCGTCATTTAGGGTTTATTGGGTACATTTAGCTGCTCTACTTTTAGAGCACTATTTTTTTTCCTCTCTTCATTGGGCAATATTTGCACACAAAAATTCCTGAAGCAACCCACAACCCATCTTTAAAATCTTTTTTCTGTTTGTAGCTAAACACTTTTAAGTTATAAATATGAGGTTATCAAGACTGTGTGACACTGCTTTTCTTAACATACGTGTAAATATGTATACACAAGATCTATGTGCTGCATGTGACATGCAGTCACTGTCCATGCATAAGAAATCTGGTGAATTTGACATCCATAATAGCAAAAACAATGAGAGAAATCTCTAATACACTTTTGCCTATTCTGATTTGTTATGGAGTTATTCTGCAAAAAAAAGAAAAGAGAAAAAAGAAGCTGATTTTTGTAATCAAAAAGCCTAAAACCATCCTAGCTAAAGGACAGCAATGTATTCTGAAGCTTGGTTAGAATCATGCTTGTGTATTTATAATTCAAATATCTACAAGCTACTGTGATATGTATCACCCTGAATAACTTTTTATTGGATTTGTCATTAAGGAAGGACCTCAGAATTACCGCAATAACAATAAAATATTTTATGTATTTGAAAATCCACGAAGCAGAATGTTTTTTGCTTTGCCATACAGCAGGTAAATCCATCATTTCTAAAAACTCAATTAGCTTACACTGCAGATGATTTCACTGCATAACTATGGCTTTATTACATTTCTGAAATTCCTGTAGCCAGTGTCAACCAGAGAATGTTTAATAACCTACATGGCAGAGGTACAGGAATATAAAAAAATACTTATCAGTTGTGTTAGAAGCTTTTGAATGACCTATTTCATCTGTTTGCTCTTTGGGGTTTTCTCTGAAGGACTGTTCTTCTCAGCTAAGAGACAACCCAATAACTACAGTAAGAAATAGGCCTTGGATTATTCAAAGTTATTTAAAATATTGTAGCCCATTCTCCCTAGAGAGCAGAGCTAAACATATGTATATAGAAGGGAATTGAATCAAGAACCTGTTGTTCCCTTGGTTTCCCAATAAAATCCAATCATAATAATAGTAATAATAAATAATTAAATCTGGGGTTTACTCCAAGTTTATGATAATCTCAGTTGGTGTATAGTCCTTTGAAGGAAGAAAGAAACCATATCTGAAGCATGGTTTGAATCTATTTCATCCAGCGCAACCCGAGCAACAGCTCAGGTTTGGTCTTACCCTTCTACATTGATCAATACCTTAAGCAAACATACCAATCAATTTAACAGCACAGAAGGAGCCAGTATTATACAGGCAAAAGCTCCAGTAAGACTCTTAATTTCACAAAGAAAAAATCTGTCATTTCAGAAGATAGGTGCTTTATATGGTAACTACTATGTATAAAGTAACCACTATGAGAAGAACAAATTTCTATGCAGTGACTGTGTCCAGTTTATAAAGTATCTTCATGAGCCCAGATGGGGTAGAGTAAATTGGTAGATTAAAAATCTGTTTCACCTGTGGGATCTGCTTATAATTATAAAAGCCTTAATTTAGTATGTTTTGAGAGGACTTTGCTTAACTGCAGTTTTATTAAGTAAATATTTGTTAGTAGCATTGTTCTTTGGAAGTCAGCTTTTTAAAAAAAAGCTCTTCTCTCTCTGATGAACAGTATGAGGCATATGTTTTCTAAACTGAAGTTTACTTATGGCATGCTTTCTTTCTGGAAGAAGTCTTCTGGTACAGAGATTTTTCTGATTTACACTAGTCGTTTTCTTCTTCTTGTCTGTCCCTTGCTGATAAATTCACTTGTGGGTACAAAGTGAACAGAATTTTAGAGCCAACAAGTGACTTCTGCTATTTTATACAGGCTTGTATGACTCTAAAGCCCTGGCCATTATGTCTCTGTCTATATGAAGTACACTGAGGAAAGAAGGAGAGCTGAATTTTCTCCTGTACATTTTATCACAGAATCACAGAATCACAGAATCGTCTAGGTTGGAAGAGGCCTCCAAGATCATCTAGTCCAACCTCTGTCCTAACACTAACAAGACCTCCACTAAACCATATCACTAAGGGCTACATCTAAACGTCTTTTAAAGACCTCCAGGGATGGCGACTCAACCACTTCCCTGGGCAGTCCATTCCAATGCCTAACAACCCTTACAGTAAAGAAGTTCTTCCTAATATCCAACCTAAACCTCCCCTGGTGCAACTTTAGCCCATTCCCCCTTGTCCTGTCACCAGGCACGTGGGAGAATAGACCAACCCCCACCTCTCTACAGCCTCCTTTAAGGTACCTATAGAGAGCGATGAGGTCTCCCCTGAGCCTCCTCTTCTCCAGGCTAAACAACCCCAGCTCCCTCAGCCGCTCCTCGTAAGACTTGTTCTCCAGACCCCACACCAGCTTCGTTGCCCTTCTCTGGACTCTCTCGAGCACCTCCATGTCCTTCTTGTAGCGAGGGGCCCAAAACTGAACACAGTACTCAAGGTGCGGCCTCACCAGAGCCGAGTACAGGGGGACAATCACCTCCCTAGACCTGCTGGCCACACTGCTTCTTATACAAGCCAGGATGTTGTTGGCCTTCTTGGCCACCTGAGCACACTGCTGGCTCATATTCAGCTGCCTATCAACCAGTATTCCCAGGTCCTTCTCGGCCAGGCAGCTTTCCAACCACTCATCTCCCAGCCTGTAGCACTGCTTGGGGTTGTTGAGCCCCAGATGCAGGACCCGGCACTTGGCCTTGTTGAACTTCATACAGTTGACCTCAGCCCATCGGTCCAGCCTATCCAGATCCTCCTGCAGAGCCTTCCTTCCCTCGAGCAAATCGACACACGCACCTAACTTGGTGTCATCTGCAAACTTACTGAGGGTGCACTCGATCCCCTCATCCAGGTCATCGATAAAGATATTAAAGAGGACTGGCCCCAGCACTGAGCCCTGGGGGACTCCACTAGTAACCAGCCTCCAACTGGATTTGGCTCCATTCACCACAACTCTTTGGGCCCGGCCATCCAGCCAGTTTTTAACCCAACGAAGCGTAAGCCAGTCCAAGCCATGAGCAGCCAGTTTCTTGAGGAGAATGTTGTGGGAAACGGTGTCAAAAGCCTTAAGAAGCCTTATTTTGGTAGAATGCAGCACCACAGGTGAAGTTGCACTAAAAATTCACTTTTCCTTTAAATATTGACATTTTCAGAATAGTATACGGACAAAGAAAAATTGTATATCTTGGAAGTATTCATAGCCACATGCAATTCCTGTAAAGCTATGTGTAACTTTTAGGATTAGACCTTCTGGTCAGAAAAGACCTAATGATGTGTCTGGGCAGGCACAGTCCACCCCCGGGACCCTGTATCATCTTTGTGAAGCTGCTGGGGTCAAAAGTAACCATTCTTCAAAAAGATATAAAAGAGAAGACGTATATTTGTGCTTACCTACACTGATCTTCTCCATTTAGGCTGGAATCTGAGCTTCAGTATTCCTTGCACTATTTTATAAAGATGGATCCAAATAAAGAAAAAGGAAAAAAAGGTTAGTAAGTGTTCTGCCAAATATTTCCTGGAGTAGAAGACTGCAAACTTTAAATGTGCTCCTGAGAGACTGCAGGTGTGTTATACTCAGCTGAACACATTGTTTTCCAATGTATTTCGGGTTGTGTGTAGCCAAGATGGGGCTCCCTGTGGAGAGATGGAAGGCAAGCTCATCAGAGACTGAGTGTGGGTTATCTGGAAGAAGGACTCCTTCTGGTTTTTATTTTTATATCATAGTGACCTTCCCTCTATTTGAAGAAAAGGCATTGTATGGCAACCTTAATGGTTGGTTTTTGGCTGAAAAAAAGTATGTTGCCGGGCTTAAATGCCTCATGTAGCATAGTGGCTGTGTTGTGGGAGACCCTTTTGAAAATTAGAAAAAAACAGCAATGCTTGTGACTGTTTTACTCAGGATGGAAAGAAGTTAGTTGCTGGAGGAGATGCAGGTTTCTGTCAAACTTGCAGGAACTCTTTTTTTTTTTTTTTAATGAAACCAGCCATGTACAGGTGGAATCTGACAGTTACGTTCTGGACAAATGAACTCCCTATTACCTGCAATTTTTTCCTAACTTAACCAATGGCCTACAGAGGAAAACATGGAGAAGGGTTGCACAGGGTTTTCCAGGTCCTGTCCTTTCTCCCCTTCTGGCTATTCACCCTTCTGTGCAGCTGCAGGCACACAGGGAAATGGCATAGCTATAACCTAGGATGCGAGAATGGAAAAGCACGTAGAGATCATTGCAAGAATGTCACTAGACCACATTAGCGACCTTTAACTGGCACTGAGATTTTCCCCAACACCAACAGAAGGAGGTAAGAAATGGACTTCAGTCTCAGAAGGATAATATCCCTTGAAAGATGGTATGACTTACGTTTTAAAAGGCTTGCTGCTGGAGTGCAGCTTTACAAGAGGGTACCTGCTTGACAATGCATCCCTGCTCCCCCTCTACAAGCTTTATGGCTTCATTTAGGAAGAATTGACATTTACAATGTAATTATTTTAAATTATTTGGGTTCTTTTATGTCTAAATATGCACCTTTTTAAAATATTTTTTTTTCATTAAAATATATAAAGCAAAGAAATGCAACATATTTTGGGCATTAGATCAGAAGACTTCAGTTAGGCCTTTTTTCCATGTCACCCCCTAAGGGGAGTGCACATTAAATTGCACAGTTCGTGTGGTAAAATAAGTACAGCTTCTCATCATCAGTGTTTCTCAAAGAAAGCTTAGTTTTCTAATGGGACACACACTCCCCTGCTGGATGGTGCTCTGAAAGAAATCTAGATATTTCTCCTTTAAATAATTGTGAACACCAGGAATATTCCTCCTATTGCCATTGAAAAAAGTTCATGAATGAGCTCCTGAGGAATTTGGGCTGAATATTGCTTTCAGATTTTCAACAGATTTATCTTTTCTTAACGTGTGTGTGTGTGTGTATGTAGAAAAAATCCTCATGGTCAAACATCAGTCAAAGGGAATATAATCTGTGTTTTGGCTTAGATGGGCAAAGAGGAAATTAATGTTTCGAAGGATTATTAAACCATTCTAAAAAATGGAACATTTAAATGGGAATAGGAAAAACATGAGGCAGAACAGGAAGACAAAAGAGAAAGGCATGCATGTAAAACTAAACCCAACAGATAAGTGTCCTCCTGCTTTCAGAGTTTCAGTAGACACTGGCTGGAGAACTTGGTCTTGACTAACTGCCTTATACAATGATTTTAAGAGATATACAGGGTCCTGTAAGCCAAAGAACACCTCAAAGGAGTTATTTACCACTTTTCCCAAGTCTTTCCTTTTTTCTCCCAAGTGCTATCCAATATGTTTCTCATATATGGACACTTTTTCTACTATACACCCCTCTCTTCCTAATTTTCATAATAAATGCTTTTGCTTCAAAATTCACTGCTGTGTTAGGGGAGAACTAGAAGCGGTATCTCCTGGGGAAGAGGTGTAGGAGTAGCACTCAGCCCCCTAGGAAGAAGGAGGATCAGTTTGTTTTTCCTAGCTGCTACACAGCTATTTTCATTTTGGTAACACGGAGAGGATTCATCTTTCCACACAACTCGCTTCCTCCCATGCCCTCTGCACCTCCGGCCCTGCTTTCTTTCAGATGTTGGTGCGGGTAGTCTGGATTGTCTTCAAGATCTTTAAAAAATCTGTTATTAGTATCCTTAAAAGTGACTCCAAATGTTACTCCAGAACATTTGGAGTAATACATTTTAACAAGCACAGGCAAAGCTGAGGATACTTTTAAGATGTAGTAGCTAGTTTACAAGAAAGTCAAGGCTTTGCTTTCATCTCAAACTTACTGGGCTAGCATCTGCCAAAATAGAACCTTGGCCTGCCTGAAAATGCTCAAAAAATGAAGACTACCGTGTCCTAGAGACTCCCCTTCAACTGAGCCCTGAGTTTCGGTGTCTTCTTAGCCCTGCAGAGCCTTTTCCTCTTACCTACTAGCACTCTGAGGATGGGGTATGATATTAGCTCACACTTCTAAATAACCCTCAGTGGTCCAGTTCATAAGGTAGGCTTGGAGAGGCTTTAAAGTGAAGTGCCATTATAATTAACAGGAGTGAGTGTCAACCTGCTAAATGTTGTATTGTTTGGTCTGAGCTCCAAACTACTTCCCAAAGTAACTACATCCAGTGTGCTTAAGACCGTTTAGCAGATTATTTTATGTTTCTGTTTTCATTCCTAGTTTAGCATGTTTATCACACCTTTCTACATCTGGTTGAACTATTTTTGTTGGAAATTGGTTATCTAGAAAACTTTTATTTTCTGTGGATGTATCATTCTCAAAGTGAACCTGTTTTTGTAAACATAATTTGCTAGTATTTTCCGAGTAACAATAAAAAGTTAGCCTCTGAGTCATGATTCATTGTGTATATCAACTATTGTGTTTGTTTTCTATTCATGGTTCCTAAATTACCTTGTTTTTATGCTTTTTGCAGTTTTGTTTTTTAAAGCTAAAAATAAATGTACAAATCATGGCTAGTAGCTAATACTACAGTGTACTCATGAATAGTCTTGTCCAAAAGTAAATAAAGCTCCACTCCTTCTCCTCAGATAGGAATCTATTAACTTGCAAACAGAAATTTATATGGGGGAATAGAATGTTCCAGCCAATCATCCAAACCGTTTTTGTTTATTTTACACACTTCTTTGCTTAAAAGACAATGAGACTAAAGCCAGACAACAACATTTAGATGCCGTCTGCTGTCATGTTGATAACGTTAGCTATTTGGACAGAGATGATTGTTTTGGATCTGTTTCTATAATGAAGAACTTTTTAATGGATTTTATGATGAGTTACTCTTTTCATCCAGCATCTAGTGTCAAGGTATAGTAAATGAAGGCTTCAGCACTGATTTTTAGATATTTTTCTACTACAGATCTGCCCAATTTCTCTGCTCGGTTAGTATGCTTCTACTACCTTGGTTGTAGTTGTGGTACCATCACATTTTCCCTGTTGTGGAGTCAATGATGCCATCAGCAGCCATGTCAGATGACTAGGACTATAAGGTACATTTTTACAGCATGAAGCAGATGCTCTTCTTTATTTAATCTTGATTAAAAATCAGTCTGTCTTCTGAGTCTTCCCATCTGCAAAACACATAAGCTCAGGAAGTGTGGCTCAGATTTTGATTAAGTACAAGTTTTCTTCTCCTATTCTTTTAAAGGTAAGAATGAAACTTGAGGAAAATGACACCCAAAATTTTGTGGTGTGTGAAGGTTTTGAAAAATGCTTAGCCAACTTTTTTTTCTCTCTCTCTTTCTTTATCATTTATTTATGTATTTTTTATTCAACCATATTAGGTGATTTCTTACATCTGGGTTTCAGGAGAAATGGGAAGTTGATGAGCGAAATTACCATAGGGATTGCCTACATGGATGTTTTAAAGATGCTGGGAAGAACATGAGGTAAATCACCTCAGACCTCAGCTGTTGAGGCTTTGGTGAAGATCATATTGCTGAAGAGGTTTTAAGAGAATATTGAAGGAACACCCTTGGCAAGATGTTGGGGGTTGCCGTAACTGTGCCGTCTACCATCACAGCTGCCTGAAGCCCACTCTTGCTGCAAAAACCACCAGTTCTTAACCAAACCTCCCTTTTAATAATGGTTGTGCTGTCTTGCTGCTATTCCTATCCATTCTTCTTCCCACATCACAGCATGAATTCTCCTCTAACTTCACTGATTTAGGTCAAATCCGTATATAGAAGTAGCCAAACTGAACATATCCGTCTTCCTCAGGGACTTCATTAATAGGATGCAAGAAGTTCTGGAGGAAAATGGTTTCTCTTCCAAGGCCATCACTATTTTAAGATAATCATTCTTATCTTCTTGAAAGGGAAAAGACAGTCATAAGAGGTTAACATGATTCTGCCATGCTGTTTGTGCTGATCTATCTATTGACTGTATCTAAAGGTGTTTGGCTGCATCTTCCTGAGTGTGAGCTAGCCTAGCTGGAGGATGAGGAACTCCACAGAAACCCATACTGGGATTTTGTTATGGGCCCTGGGAAGGTAAAACATGAAATCTCTCATCCCATATGCATTTTCCGTAGACAGTTCACTTAGTCCAATGCAACCAATGCTATGCATGTATTACACTATGGTTTACATCATGTAAAAAATAGAAACTAAAAGACAATTAAAAAGAGCTCTCCCAGCAATTTACTTGATACAGAAGCTGTATAAACAGGAAAGTGTGAATTGCTTAGTCAAGAATGCTAAGAACAAAAGGTAACACACCCTAACTAACTTAGGAAAAAACTGTCGCAAGCAGCATTTTTGCTATTCATAATTAATTTCTGTGAGTAAATAATAGTCACCACATAAAGTTACTACCAGCATGTTCAGTTAGAGTACTTCTACCTTTGGAGAGCCAAGTGAAGGATTCCTTATATGAGCTGTTGTAACAATGCCAGTCTTCAAGAAGATGAAAAAGAAGAGTAAAATAATCCAGTTGTCCCATTAAAGGTAGTCTAAGTTCAGAGATTCATGGTTTCATTCATAGGTTGGGTAAAAATGCCTTGAACACATCAAATCCCAATTCCAATGCATGTGATTCTGGGATCAGCATATGGAAAATAATGAAGTGTATGGCGTCATGTTTCTTTCCCTTCCTCCAGCAAAAAGTAGAAATGCTAGAAGTCTGGGTAAATAAGAGTCATACATAGCAATTAATCCAGGAGGAAGCTGTTTGAATTAAAAATATGAAAAATCCCAAAAGATGGATGTTTTTGGGTTTAGCTAAATACAAAACAAAGTTGGAAACCCAGCTTGATTTGCCTTCCATTGCTTAAAAGGAAAAATTGCCCAACTTTTATTTTTTAAGGTATTTGAGTCATGTCTTATTCTTTTCAGATTTATTTATTTATTTTGCTGTTGTAGAGTGGCATTATATATGATGAGAAAATATCCTTTTTATAAAGCTGCAATTTAATGTAAGATTTTGAAAGTATGCTATGCAGTTAAAAACAAAAGAACCAAGCATGAAATGAAATCAATGGAGAACCTGTCTACAGTCATGTTTTCCCGTATGAACGCAACAGATAAAAAATGTAATAAATTCATTCATCTACACCCACTTTAAATATCTGAGCTGATCAGCAGTTTCACTGATGTGCGGCCAGACTTTGAAGTCTATCTTAGCTCTCTGGAATTTGACCAACCACTTTCCAGACCATGTAATGCATTGCAGATCTTTCCACATTATGTATTCCAGATGGCCATATTCTTTGTGCATTTTGCCTTTCTTATTTAGGTTACTAGGGTAATTTGGGAATAAAACTTGCATGCTACAATGTGACAACTGACATATTGTTATGCTATCGTGCTGCTTAGATACTGATGATGGACTTTAATGAATGTTTATGAAGTTCGCATTTGTTGTTTTTTCCCCCTCTTTCAATCATTTTTATGCTCCTGTATAATGAGAAACTGGATGTGGCAGATTCTTCATGTGTCACATGTAAATCTTGAGTTTTAGAAGCACAAGGACCCACAGCTTTACATGAAATCAATGGGAGCTGATAAAACTTTGCACCTTTTGTAGTTCAAGCCTCTGGTGAATGCAAATTTCCCGTAGGATTTCTGTAATAAGGAGAGCAGCCCACAAATTAAATTAGCTGAGGCCATCAAACTTACTTTAGGGACCAGATTATTTATATCATTGTAGTCTTCTGCCTGAGGTTGAATTCAAACATTCTCGCAGGCCTCAGCAAGATCTTATCCACTGCCACCCAGAAAATAGCAAGTAGGCAGCCAAGTAATATGAGGCTCTCATTCTCCTGAAAGGCTCTGAGGGCATAGTAAACTTTCAGAGATATGTCTGTGTCATCTGTCACTCAGACCTCAAGCTGGATCTTTCTCTTTGGCTTTACACTATCTGTCCTCCTTTATAGACCTGGAACAAAGCCTTAGGTTTCCTAAGGCTACATTATTCTCATCTCACTGCCCTTGCTTTGTATCAGTTTCTCATTTCTTCCTTCAATCTGATAAGTCAGGAGAAGATGGAACCAATTTGGGAAAATGTAGCACAAGAAACCACTATTTTTATTTATTTATTTATTTATTTATTTTTCTGCATATTTTACTACAGTAAATGAAAAAAAGCGTGAACAACTGCCAGAAGCCCTAGAGGAACATAGATCTGAATTCTGCAAACACTTAGGCAAGAGCATAAGTAAAAATGCCAAATGTTGGCAATACTGGGAGCTATTAGTGCTATTAGCAAAAAACATTGTGGAATACCATCTAAAATATATTGCCGCAAGTCTTATTCAGTAAACAGATTAAAATCTCATCACTGGACAAATAATTTTTGTCTTTTCTAATGTAGTGCCTCAAAGAGCATCTGCCTTTAGGAAAAGATATTTCTGCTTGAAAAGCTAGCTAATTGAAGTAGCTTGTTTTATATTGGTACTCAACTAATGCCACCCACAGGTGTTGGCAGTAGAAACATTACTTGATGTCCCCCAAGGAGTTATGACTGCTTGACTATTTCTCCTATAGTTTTCTTGAGATCCTAAAAACTCTCCCATACCCTCCAAGTTTATTTTATATTGGTACTCAGGTAATGCCATCTGGAAACGCGGTGTGGCTGGACAAATGTTCTTCAAATATACATTCTTTGCTACAGTGACCCACAGTGCCCACCAAAGCTTGTATCAGCTTGTATATCCTCTGAACTTGCAGTGGGGTCTGTTGTTAGTGACACCAAAATCCTCACTGTTTTCAGTCTTTCAGATGATCTCAGGTCTTTGGTCACATTAACTCTTTACTTTGCAATATATTTTTTCCCCGAAAACCTCCTTTATTGTCATCTTCCCTACAAAAAAACGTGGTCCTTCAAACTTCAAATTGTTGAAGACTAGGCCTCCGAATGAGTAGCTTCCTGGCACAATGAATGTGGCTTAGGTTGCAAAGGCAAAAGTCATGGAATACTACCTCTCCAGTATATTGTATGACACCACAAAGAAATAATAAAAATCTCTGCTTTTCCTCCTGCCTGTGATTTTGGTCCAGCACCAAAAATGGCACTATCTACTATATATCCTTCATAAGTACAGCCCTATGCTGTTTACTGAAATGGGAGTAGCACAGGTGCGAATACATTCACTCCGAGTGTGATTTTCTGCTGGAGAGGCACTAACTCAGATACCTCATGGCTGCTTTCCGGGCATCTCGCAGGGCTGGTGCTGAGTGCTTACTAGGGCTCCTATTTTCAGGAAAATTCTGAGAAAATGTATTGGCATCAGGAACATGTCCTTCAAGGAGTTATGAGTGCTTGACTATTTCTCCTGTGGTTTTCTGGAGTTCATAGAAACTCTACCATACCCTCCAAGAAAGTGTTTTCTTTAGCGCTCTGTCTGTACCTCAGACAGGTACAAGAGGAC
Organism: Chauna torquata; assembly: GCA_013399475.1. Lineage (NCBI taxonomy): Eukaryota > Metazoa > Chordata > Aves > Anseriformes > Anhimidae > Chauna > Chauna torquata. Next base: position 229,068 of record VXAL01018382.1, read on the forward strand.
AGAGATGCTACAACTGTACTTGTAGAGGGATAGCATGGCTACAAAGTGAAACTACAAAAAAATTTCACTCCAGACAATGCATTTTGTGCATGGGTATTGCATTGGTTGTTTCCTTAACTGTTCCATTTGCTAATAAGGTTTTCTCTGTTTATTCAGGTTCCTTCTGGAGCTCTTTTTATTTTCACTGTATTCATAAGGAGCACTTCAAACCAGAGCAAATTAGGAACTCTCTGAATGTGCTGTTAAAATAACAAACTGCTCCCCAGTAAATTTCAGTAGGTTGGTAGGGTTTTTGCCAGCACCTGTGACAGGCCAGCTGTTAGTGAAGAAGAAAGCCATGAAGTCGAAGGGTGCTTATTCCACATTCTTTGACAAATCTTAGCACACAGAATAACACAGATCAGAACCCAGAGACCGGCTTTTTCTGCCTTTGCTCTCTGAACAGGAAACGAAGCTATCTTCATATTTGCTGCAGGGTATAACACGAAATGAAAATGCAACTGCCTGCTTTAAAAGAGGGAACTGGACTCTTCGCCATAGTAAGGTTGCATGGATCCCTGAAAATCTTCTTCCTTCCTCATTTAAGTTAATATTAACTATTTATTTGAATTCTCAAGAGCTGTGAATCTATGGCATTGGTCTGCTCTTTGACGCTTACTTGATTTAGTGTTCTAAGGATAAAACAAATTATTCAGTAAACTCTTCTAATGAGATGTCTCTTATCCTTACTGTTGCAGGAAAAAGTTGTGGGAGGGAGCTACTTATCTCCTGCAGTTCATATGCTGCTCATGCTGTTATTTAGAATATCACCATGCCACTGAGGTTTTTGGGCACACAGCTGCAGTTTGTGTGGAGATCCTTACATTTGCCCTGACTGTATTTCTTCAGCCTAATGCAGCAGCCACTGTGCAAGCCACAGTTCCAAGCTGATACAGGGGAGGAGGCAGGAGTCGGTGATGGTTCACATTGACACAACAGACCACTTTTCCCAAAGCTAGAGCCAGCAGCTGCTGTCTCTAAGTTCAGGGTACAGCCAGCCATAGGTGGGATGTATGTGAGGCAATGTTTCTGTGCCATCTCTTTTTGGCCACTAGGCACAAGGGCTGACCGAACCACTTTTCCTCTCACCACTGATTCAAGAGACAAAGTGAGCTACCAAACAAAGTGTTGAGAATGGCCAGACCTGGCCTAAGGAACATTGCAAGAATGCCATTTTCTTTGAAATGGCACCAGGGCCTGTACGTGAGCAAAAGAAAACAAAACGGTGCAAACGACTGTTGTTACTATGATTTGTTTATACACATTTTTAGCATTATTGCCATCAGAATAGCTAAGCTGTGGATCTGTTGAAAGCTCTGATTCATGAGGAGCAATGATTGACAGAATTACATCTCTCCCATTGCACAGTTGATTGAGCCAAACTGGGTTAGATGAACAAACCTGGGAGCTGCTGCACCCTCATTTGGCCTTTGAACACTGTTTTCAATCCTGGCAATCCAGCAGCCTGTCCGCAGCCAGTCTGGCTGTCCATGCATGGCCTGTAGGCAGGGAGCCCAGGACAGTAACTGCACAGGCTATCCCAAGCAATGCCGTTCCTGCTAGGGACCTGGACCCTCAGCTTGGCAATGTGGAGGCAGAGAAGTGGATTTCCTCTGTTAGAGGGGAATGCTGAAACACAATGCAAAAATTTTCACTAAAGCTCATAAAAGGTTTCTGTTGCAAGCAGAAATATTGTAAATATCCCATCTCCATCTTGTCCCTCTTTCCCTGTAAATAACATATTTCTTTAGTAGGTGGATCTACCTCCAGTACTGGGACATCAGCAACTGCTGTGGAAAGATTTTATATTTAGTGCCCTGAGTCAGTAAGGATTGAGTTCTCCTTCACTGTGGAAACCACATCTGTGCTGTTCCAGTTACTCCAAGAAAGTGTAAACTGTGATGGGAACAGCTATTCAGTTTAAGATACTTTGATTTCATTGTATCTTAAAACATCTATCCTTCAGCTACACTTTAGCTGCACTTCTACAGAAACCTGATGCTGGGAAATCATGGCTGGCCCAGTGCTAAGGATAATTCTTCAGCCATTAGAATCTGATTCTAATCCCAGTTAAATATCCTGCAAACCTGACATGTACTGCAGTTACAGCAGCTACATTAACTGGCAAATAAATGTTACTTTTACATGGTCAGGATTTGATTCATTGCTTGCCCTAACAGGCATAAATGAGAAATGACCTCAGTAAAACTGAGAGTTGTTGCATCCATTTTTAAACTGTTGCAGGATCTTTAGTTTGCTGTTGATAAAGTTCTCAGCATACCCATAAATAAATAAAAGTAGGACGGATAACAGATGCCCATCACACACAGCTAATGACAGAGCACTCTTGCTCAGTTGCACTGAAAATGTCTAAAGGTCTGCTGTTCTGTACTCCTTTCATGCAGATTGGCTGCTCCCTCAGAAAGGCTCAGACTGTGCCCGTGATCTTGAAACGTGGATTTTTCCAAGCATTCCTACTGGAAATAGAGTAGCACCAAGTCTTTACCTTCTGTTCTCTTTAACCTTAAACTCTATGGCAAGTAGAACTTGAGGGCATGTAAGACACCATGCACACCTGCTGACCTTACAGATCTTCCACTCTCCAGACCCTTCACCCTTTGTGGAACAGTGACAACTGTACAATAATTCTTCATTCTCTGTTTCTCACTGGAGTAACTGCATAGCCCTGACTTCCACTGAGAGAGCAGGCAAGGTGCATGGATGGTCTGGGACCCAGTGGCCAGGGCTGAGCCATAGATGACCGAACGGGTATCCATAGCAGATTCACCAACCTATGGGTCTCCTCCGTCACCAGCATACGGCCGGTATCTGTTGTAGACGAGTGTTTGATACAATGGTGTCCTTCAATGCAAACTCTATAACAGGTATGTATAGAGTTTTCTTACTGCAAGCTTCCTTGCTTGAACTTTATTACTACTATTACTACTTTCGTTATGACTAATAGGCAAAATATTGCTTACTGAAGTATATGTCCATGTAAGTATATGGCCATATATGTGCCCTCAGTAAGAACACAGCCCTGTTAACTGCAGCATAAGAGATATCCTGAGGCAGACGAGAAGGTCTGTGGCTGAGGAGAACAATATCTTTAAAAACTGTGTTTCTGGATGATGGTCCCCACGTAAAGGGTAGTATTTTGATTTGCTCTTTAAGAGTAGAGGCAATATCATAAGGATGAAGAAGGGAAGAAGGCCTAGTACTAAACATAAACCACACCAGCTGTTGTAGAATATGCCATCTGATCTGGTGGGAAAAAAAAAAAAAGAGATGAAGGGAACTGACAAATGTTCACATATGAGGGAGGGAATACAATAAATCTGTTCAAATGTGTACAGAGACAAGTGATCTTGAACTTGGTGTTACAGGTACGGGAGACCATGAGGGTACCTACTTAGCAGCCTTCAGACCCCAAAGAACATTCCTCTTCCATAAAAGTGGCAACTTTCTTCTGCTGTAAGACACACTAACACCACCTCCTTCTTCACCAAGCAAGATTTCAGGCAGTACATTTTTGGCAGGGACTTTGCTGAGTGAAATTGCAACCTGTCAGTCTGAGGGTCATGGACCCAGTGAAAGAAGGCAATTATGAATCAGTTCTCTATAGTTAAAAATATTTCTCATTTATAGGCACCTTCCTGCCAACATGAGAATATCAGTCACAGCTGGGCATAGTCAAAGCTCAGTAAGCAGCAAATTTTCAACTCCTCCCCACCTTCTTTCCTTTCCAGATTACAGTACCACTGATGGTACTACTCAAATTTCAACACAACTTATGTAAAAAGATGCACACATCTTAGAAAAGGCAGCTTTCTTATCTTATTTGGGTATTCTTTTCTGAATCCTCAGTCCATGGTAAGTAAGGATTAAAGATTTCCAAGCACATGGGACATGGGAATCATCAGCAAGCACTTTCGTTTTTTGCAGTGAAAAGCTGACAGTTATGTGACTCTTTTCTAAAAACAGGAAAAAAAAAAAAGACATATTAAGCAGCCAAGATTAAAAAAGAAATTGTTAATGAAGTTCAATGTGCTTCTCTACCAAGAGGTATGTAGAGAAGCAGTGACAGCTATGACACTGTATTAGTATCACATGGCCCCTCTATGGCAAGATAAAACCCATGTCTCCAGAGAAGCAAAATAGCAATCCTCCTCCAGTGACACTGCTTAATGAGAACTTTTGTCATGCTTGCAATCAGGAAAAGGAGTCATTTTAACCTGTGCACTAGAAAGTTCTAGCCTCTATATCAGTATCCTTTTGGAGCCTGGGTTACAGATGAAGAATTTCAAGGATGCTATTAAATATCTGCAACCTGCAGACACCTTTCAGGAATTCTGGTTGTCTACCCACAATGGGAGGTGATATTTAGGGGGAGCATGTGAGCCTTGGATGCTTTTGACCCTTTCCTCTTCTCCTTCCCCCCATCACCAAGCATAGGGTTAGTGGTGTTAAAGGGTACACCGCTGCCTCAACCTCTTAGTGGTCATTTATCAAACTATTGACCAGGAATTCATCTAATTCTTTTTTGGAGTCCTGCTGGCACTGCCTCCATCCTCCACCTTCCCTGGCAGCAAGTTCCAGAAGTTCACTGTGTGCACTGTAAATGAGTACTTTTTCATCTGATTTAAGGTGACCTATGAGTTTTATCAAGTGCCCTCTAGCTCTAGTATTGTGAGATTTAGTGAATGGCAGGTCCGCATTCAAGCTATCCACCACTTTTGTGATTTTGTAAACTTGTCATGTCATCCCTCAGCCTTCTTCTGTCTGCACCAAAAAGTCCCAAAGTTTCTTGCCTCTCCTGCTAAGGTTGCTGCTCTGCCAACCTAAGCACGTTACTTTCCCTCCTCTGTGCTTTACAACTGCATTATGCCCCTCTTGGATTTGAGAGACCAGCTCTACACACAGCACTCCAAGGTTTTATTAGGTGGCAAAAGAATGTCCTCTGCCATCGGGACCCTTCCTGTTCTTGCCCAACATCTTGTTGGCTTTTCTGGGCAGGCGGCAGGGTTTACTGAGCTAAAGTAGAGGAGAGAGCAAAGCTGTATCCAGAGACTTCAGTGCTTTGGCTGCAGAAAACTGGTCAGCAGAGAGCGTGTTCACAGAGCTGCTGAAAGCTCTGGCTGCTGCATCCAAGGGCGTAAATAGTGGCTTATGCTGAGCGTTTGTGTAAGATGAAGTAACAGCTTTGAGAGGGACAGGAATCTGGTACTAGCTTTTGTTCTGTATGTTGCTAGCCCAAAAGCAAACAAGTGCTTGTTTTGCCATTCTCTTCTAAAGAGAAATGGTGTCCTGGACAAAGGGTTACATCTCAGGATGAGCCATGTTTTCTGTAGATGGCATTTATTGTTCAGATTGAAATGTTTTAAAGTGAAAAATAAAAAACAGAAATAGATCCCTTTAAACTTTTTTTTTTTTTTTTCCCTTCTGCGTTGAGACAACACATGGTTTTCAGCACGGCTCTCAGATAGCTAGCCAGCTGGCTCCCCTGCTCAGGGTGAGTTGCCAGTGTCTGGCAATGTCCTGATGGATGACCTATGAGCGGTCAGAGATTGGAGTCTTGGCGCTCATGCTGTGCAATCACTCACAACCAGAGGTCCCCGCCTCCCCTCAGAAGGCACAGTCGCCATTCTCTGCTCCCTCCTAGCCAGCGTGTTTTGAAAGCATAGTATCAAAAAAACCTAAAGTCCCATTTGAACCAGTGCAGTGCACTTGTTATAAGAGTACATTTTCACTAAAAGCCACACATTCCATAGAACAGCAAACTACCTTTAACAGAACTACCAAAACTCTGATTATGACAAATATTTCCTTCAGAAATGTCCTTTTACTTGAGTTTCTTCCTGCACCTGAAGAAATTAGCAAGCTTCACTTGCAATTTGCTGTGGAGCTAACAGTGTATGTTAAATTTTGTGATTATGTGAAGCACAACTCATATTCTAATTTGCCATTCACATATTTTTTAAATCTAATTCTCATCAAAACCCCACCATTACAGGTGCACCTCAGGAAAGAGAGCTAATAATCCGACATGATTAATGCAGTGAGGACCCAACACCTCCAGCCATTCTTTTCAAGTGTTGTTGGCATTAGTTAATATTTTCCACCATTACTTTAGGTAATTTCCTAGTTTTCTATAGACAAGAAAAACATTTCAATAATGACACCCACAGCTCCAAACCACTACTTAGCACATAATGAACTAATTTAAACCAAGTCAATTTGATTCCAATTTTCCGCCACGTGAAACAGATGCTTTTGCCAAGGCCAAAAGGTAGACATAAAGAACAGTAGCATGTGAGCACATTCCTTACTCTAGGTGTAAATCATGTCTACATAGCACTATATTTCAAACAACATTAAATATAAAGTAAGAAAATAAATGAACTTATAGGCTTAACCACTCTGAGTTTGCAACTTCATTCCAAGTCACTTCACAGTCCTCAAATTTTGCTTTTCATATTTTTTTTTTGTGATGAAAGAAAGGTTCAGTAGCTGTTTATTTTGTTTGTTGCGAAAGTGCGGTTTTGTACTAAAATGTTTATAATACTTTAATGAAAATATCGGTCTCCACAAGACTTAACTGCTGAAATTTAACCTTTAAAATAAACTACTGAATTTATAGCACCTTTTTTTTTTTTTAAGCTGTAATGCATTCTACTCAACTCATACCGATGCAATGATGACTGCAGTATGTAAGAGAACACGTCTGCAAAAGATGTGAGTCATTTGGGCAATGAACACATTAGTGTATTTGCATTTCAAGCTTTTGTATACTTTTTATCACCACAGAGCATCAAAGGCAGAGTTTAGATTTATTAACAAAGCCAAAGTACACAACCATATCTTTCTAATACTGCCACACGTGGCTAACAATAGGTCTGTAATAACAAGCTCTTCTTTTAAAAGTCAAGGCTCCACATTTGTAAGTCATGGATTACACAGAGCACTTTCTAACACAATTGGCATGTCTTAACAAAAAGAAAGGCTAGCTTAGGAAAACATGTGATGCTTTCAAGTCATTCCGAGTGGACAAGGATGTTCTGATCACTGTGCTTTTGCGAAGGGGATACACAACCAGTTAGCTCCCTTCTGCTGCTGGGGAAAATAGGGCTGTATCCTTAGAAAACCTTTGCTAAAAGAACATCATTTTGGTTCACAGGAGGGGAAAGGACCTAATCGGCCACTGGGCAGGTTATGCCTAAGCAAACACAGTAGAAGTCTGTCAGCAGCTCTGGGATATGTAGGAAGTGATTGCCTGAAGGAAAGAGCTGGTGGAATTTGCTATATAATGTTTTCCTATTTCACACCAATACAATGACAGATTTAGCTGTATATCCTTGCTTTTATTGTCTGATTGCTAACTTTAAGCTGTTATTGCATGCAGCCTGTAAATGAACTCAAAGGTGAAAAAGTAACCAGTGATGCAGAGCAAAGGTCTGAGATGGCAGGAGCTGAGCACTCCCATTGCATCTCAACGTTGTTTAGAAAAGGGGAACCATTTGAGAGCCTTCCAAGAAAAAATATGAGGGTATTTGAATATACTCATATCTAGTTTGATTTTCAACCACCCTGGGTGGATACAGTGTAAACTCTGACCCTGTAATGGACAGAAGTGCAGAAAATCACTCTTTCTGCAGATAGCAATTCAAAATGTATCAGTGAACCTGACCTCCACATACCTAATAAGAAGATTGGAATATTACTGTTCTGCTTTGACCCCATGTTTCAGCCCTAATGCTTGAAAATGCTCTCACCCAGTGCACGTACTGTCTGGTTACCCAAGGGCAGGAGTTCCAGCAGCCTTGGCTTACTTCACATCCAGTACACGTACTGAACAGGTGCAGCTCCACAGGGGAATGCTAAAATTGTGTTAATGCAACCTGTATATGTTCTGTCACCTACTGCTGTTTGGGCAGATGACAAAGGCCACTTTCACATAAACAGCGTCTGGAGCACAACAGGACCAGTACCGGAGAGCCCACATTCATACCAGATGCGTTTCAGGTGTTTTATTTTATTTTGGATTAGCTCTGATCTGGTTTTGTACTAAATTCCATTACCAGTAGGAATACAGTCAGTGCATTGATAGGGTGTGTCTTCTGGCTTAGTTTAACCACAGAGGAATGCAGTTTGTGTGCTCTGAGACCAGTCAGTGATCTGAAACTCCATGTGCTAAGCAAGAGTGATTGGGAGACTCCCTTCAAAGCATTCTGTTATCTAAATTGAAAGGCTAAGGTTACCTAGTAGAACTAGAGCAGCAGTTCCTTTTGTGGTCCAGCAGTTCTTGCTGTTGCAGTCATTGATGCTGCTGCAACTAAGAACTTGCAGGAGTAACAGAAGCTGATCAGCTTAGTTGCACATCATTTCACAAGACTGACGGTCTCCTCACTGTACTGGAGTACACTGACTAGAGTCACTCTACTGACAGACATTGACAAATACAGAAGTCCTCAGTATAAGCTTAGAATGTCTTTCATATGTTAAATAAACATAAATGCTATGTAACATGAATTTTATATACTTTGATCTAAACTCTTCCTCTATACACCTAGATACCTGTACGTCAGATGTAGGTATAGGTCAGATGGTATCAGGTAATTCAAGGAGGGAAACTGGGCACACTTATTTGTAGAGTAGGTGTCAAGGGTGGTGTTAACCCCTGGGGTAACCCCTGTGATTTCACCAGAGCTGACACCACCTGTGCTAGACTGGAACCTGCTCCAAAGACTGAAAACTGTATATCACACATTATACCACTGCAGGAAAGAGTGAGGTGGAGACACGGGAAGGGTATGCAGCATGGCCAGCTACCTATGGCTAGTCTGCATGTGCCATGTGCATGGATTGCTGTTTCTGTGGATGCTTCCTTTCCATCCTCTGAGCAGCAGGTGACTCAGTTGTGGTTTAGGTGTAGCTCCACCCAGGCTAGCTACGTAGGTATTATGTGTTCCCTGGCAAACCCAGGGAACTTGGGGAAAAAAACAGGCTTTTTTTTTTTTTTTTTTTTTTTTTCCCAGCATTCCAAATGAAACAATGAAGATAATTATTTCTTTGGTTTGGAAGATGATACTGAATTTGTCTCTAATTATGAGAACTACCTGGAGGTTTTCCCACAGGGTTTTTTTCCTTCCTTCAGGAAGGTCTTTCAGCACAGTACCATTGTTACAATTCTCCTTTCCCCTAGGGATCTACCTTCCACTCCTTGCTCTGGCAAGGGTCCCACTGGCTCTAACAAGCACTCACTTTGAGTCAGTGTTAAAGCATATTGTTACTGGAAAACGGGTGTATACTGGATCTAATTGTCATTTTACTGAAAAAAAAAATAGTTTCTTGTTTATAAAACTATTTCAGCTGCATTATATTGACCTGAAAAGATAGACTGTATGTCATATATTTCATTTGATATTCTTTAAATGATATAAATGATCCATACATGGTATTTCAATACTTTTCATTGGAATATATTTTTTTCAGTTTCTAAAATGTAATAAAACATATAAGGATAACAAAGATGGTGAAGGGTCTAGAGGGGACAACATATGAGGAGTGGCTCACGTCACTTGTTTGTTCAGGTTAAAGAAGAGGTGACTGAAGGGCAACTTTATCACGGCCTACAGCTTTCTCAAGAGAGGGAGTTGAGGGAAAGGCACATCTATCAGTGCCTGGTGTTCTCCAGGGCTGCGTTTTAGGGCCAGATCTCTTCAATGTTTTTATAAACAATCTGGATACCAGACTTGAATGCATACTAAGTAAGTTTGCAGATGATACTAAATTAGGAGGGGCTGTTGACTCCCTCCAGGGTAGAGTGGCCTTGCAGAGAGATCTTGACAAATTAGAAGGCTAGGCAATCACCATTCGTATGAAGTTTAGCAAGAGAAGTTCCGGATACTGCAGCTGGGACAGGGCAATCCACAGAAAAGGATCTGGGGGTTCTGTCTGATTGCAAAATGAACACACAGCAGCGCGCCCCGGCAGCCAGGAGGGCCAGCCGTGCCCTGGGTGCATCAGGCACGGCACTGCTGGCCGGGCGAGGGGAGGGATTGTCCCGCTCTGCTCTGCCTGGTGTGGCCTCACCTCGAGCACTGTGTGCAGGTTTGGGTGCCACAGGATAAGAAGGACATGGAACTATCAGAAAGTGTCCAAAGGAGGGCTACAGAGATGGTGAAGGGTCTGGAGGGGAAGACATATGAGGAGTGGCTGAAGTCATCTGGATTGTTCAGCCCAGATAAGAGGAGACTTGAGGGGCAACGTCACGGCAGCCTGCAGCTTCCTCACGAGGGGAGCGGAGGGGCAGGCGCTGATCTCTTCTTTCTGGTGACAGCGACAGGACCCGAGGGAACGGCATGGAGCTGTGACAGGGGAGGTTCAGGCTGGGTGTTAGGAAAAGGTTCTTTACCGAGAGGGTGGTCGGGCACTGGAACAGGCTCCCCAGTGATCATGTCACCAAGTCTGCTGGAGTTCAAGAAGCATTTGGACAACTCTCTCAGACATAAGGTTTGATTTTTACATGGTCCTGTGTGGATCTAGGAGCTGGGCTAGATCATCCTTGTGGGTCCTTTCCAGCTTGGGGTATTCTATGATTCTATGAGAAATTGCTTTGTTTCATTTCAGGAAAAGAATTTCTATCAAGCCCATTTTATTTCAGATTTCATTGAACTGATTTTTGGTTTTGCTTAGGTCAAGCAAAAACCTTTGAAAAGTATCTTATAACAATACTTTAATAATGAAGCCCCTTTTTCCCTTTACCTTTCTGTTCTTTTGACTGACCAGCATCAATGCAGTCTCTTATGAAATCTACAAGTGTGAACAACCTCATCCCACAAACCACCTGCTTCCCTGCTTCTATCCCTGCTGATAGATCTGTCACCATCAGCAGGTGACAGGGCACACGAGTTTTTATGTGCTTTCACCAACTGGTCCAGTAAAGAAATGCTGCATTGAAAGAGATCTTGTGACTTTTCAATTCTGCCTGTGATTGGCCCCCAGAGATTTAATTTATTAGTTTCACTGTTTCACCTTGTTGTGCTCCGAGAGGGGTAGGCACTGCCACTCTCTCCTCTTCAGTATGCTTTTGCAGGCAGCTGAAACCAAGAGTGCATTGAGGATCTTAAGGATGACATCAAGGTGATGGGCAGCAGCATTGCCACCTTGGGCGTCCATATCCATCCCAGAAAATTGGGATCAGAGAAGGACAAGGGGAAGCATGCACTTCTCGATAGGGTGGGGAAGCGCAAAATTACTTGCTTCAAACCTGAAGACCAGCAAAGGTGACCTTCCTCATGGTCAGCCTCAGGAAGTCAAAGCCTAGCCAGGGCGTAAAGATGGAGCGAGGCATCTGCCACCAGGCTCCTTTCACAGTTCTATGCTCTGTCATTTAGGGCACTTTAAGGTCCCAGAATGGGACTCTAAGCCTGTTATCCTTTCCCTTTCTTTGCCCAATCTCAACCATTTGTCTGAGAAAGTTTTGATGCATTCTGAAGTTCTAAATGTCAGGATTTTTGTCCTATTGCTTTCATAAATACCATCACAAAAATAGTATACCATTGCTTTCACTGGACCATGTACTAAACACTGTTTTATTTTTCAAGCAAAGTCTGGCATGCACTAATGTTGAAAATTTTGTATCTCCCTAGTTTGATAGTTTGCTAGAGGACAAAAAAAAAAAAAAAAGAGAAAAGGCTGATTCATTAGTGTTTACTTAATAATTTCATAAAAAGAACTAAACACACTCATTTTTCTTTCTGGAACTCAGAGGTAAAGAACCAGAGAAGAAAACAAATGCAAATGTTGGCTGACCATATGGGTTTAAATGTTCTCTTTCCAAGAGAACTAGACAGTCTTGAAGGTCTTTTTGTACAGATGATTAGGAGTCTGTAACTGCGCCAAAAAAAAGTGACAAAGACGGCACGTCTGGAAAATAAGATATTGGAGATATCAGAGGTCACAGGCACAGGTAAATAAAATACCAGCTAATCATGTTGGAAGGCCATCATGAAATTCCAAGAATATAACTCTGACATTGAAAGATTTCCTTCTTGAAAATAATGGGACAACTTCATTTCTCACTATACATAAAAAATGTAGGAGTGTAGTCTATGAAAAAAAGTCATATGTCAGGGTTAGAATTACATAAATCCCAACGATCTCACTTCAGTTAGTTTTAACACAGAAAAAAAGCATCTAAGTCCATTTTGAAATATAATACCTAGAACAGAGCCAAGTTTTTCCCTAATGCATTTATTAACAATTCTGGGCCCTTGCTTATTTGGGAACATTTGGGGCCTCCAAGTTCCAGCTGGGTTGCCTCATATTGACTAGAAATATGTCAGATTGTATAGTCTGTGATTGGATGCAAAGCTTTTGCATGCATGTTTTCATTTGAACCTAGATAAGGATCACCCTTTTACAAAAACAAAATGGATGTGATTATGTACTATGTATTTCTAATTACTCACCTCTCCTTAGTTTTCACTGGAAGCAACCAAAGTGTCACACTGACTTTTGCAGCTGCCTTTGCAACCCTCTACCTAGTCAGCGTGTAGCTTTTAAGGTGCACTTTTGAATGCACAGAATTAAAAAGCAATGCAGCTGGCAGCACAACCTCAAAAAGTGTTCGTACTCTCCAGGACAGAAGATGCACAATTACAATTTGCCTGTGATACTGAGGTCAGATATACATTTTCCCTTTCAGTAAAGCTATGTGTATAAATGTCAAGTACATACTAAATCTCCGAGGTCAGATCAGACCAGCTGTCCTCTGTGTGTTTTAGCCTGACAGCATTGGTCAGTTGTTTCCTAATAAACTCCTGTATCTAGGGTAGATGTGTGACACTTGCAGAATGTGGCATGTTATTTTCAGATTGCAGGCAGACATGCACATCCTCTACAAAGCCAAATCCTGATCATGACACTCAGGGGAGGTTTGCCTTGTGGCTTTGGCTACAGGCTTCTAACTTCATTTTTATGCTAAGAAGGTGCTACTGTTCTTAGCAAATGCCCTCAGCTCTCCCTAGCTTTTTCGGGCTCAGACTGTGGCTCTGGCTGACTCAGGAAAAGCAAGGTGATCAGTGAATACATTCTTCGTCATCCCCCTTTGCAGTTAGCACAGTAAGTAGAAACAAGAGAAAGGTAGGGAAGATGGAAATCTGAGATCCTCTTTTTCCTTTATTTGCCGATGTGGCTCTGGGACAAAATCATCAGAGATGGATAGGAATGAGGTACACCACTGAGGGTACCCAAACCTTTTATTGGGATGGGAGCAAAGAGGGTAGTGGAGAGCCTGGCTCTGACCATCCCCTGGGGACCATGCAAACATCTGATGCAGTGTTTGCAGTTGCACTTGCTGATCTGGCCACCTAGTCTTAAGCAAGGAAACTGCTTGTGGCTGGGATTGAATGAGATGGTTTGTTAGCTTTGCTCTGCCTTGTGGCAGCACCTGCAACCTCTGGCTTGCCAGCAGAGCAGGCTTTGGCACAACAAGTGCTGGAAAAGAAGCACTGTAGATGCAGCGTGTTCACAGGCTGGGTAGGCTGGGTAGAACCAGCTGAGCTGCCTCTTGAGCCTCTTGTCCGTGGTAGGAAGAAATCACCATGGTCTGTGCCAGTTAAACTAGACCTGTGCTGAAGGCATCTCTCCACTTTTTGTAACCCACTGTTAAGCACTAGGAGGCATAAACTGATGGGATGTACAACACATGAGTTAAAACACAAGCTTAAAACACAACCTAATCCAGGTAAGGGCTTACTGTGATTCTTTAGGAGACACACTTGTTCTTAGGAGCTCTACCTTGCTTTAATACTATACAGCATTAAAACTGTCTTTGGCCTGCATTGAGCTTATTTGCAGGTCCAGCCTTGAATCCAGTTCTAATTTTGTTTAACAGACAAAACTCTTAATAGTCTTGAGGGCTGTTCTGCTGCAGAAAGGACAATGTGTTGGTCCTTACTTCAAACATCATTGGGTCACAGTAGGTTCCATCAGATCTCTAGTCTCACGAGTCATCTGACACAGGGAATTCCTACTTTTTAAAATTTTTGAAAAAACATTCAGCTTATCTTCTAGGCTCTGATTCAGGAAAGGACGCTCCTAACGTTAAACATATACTTTGCAAACGTCATTTGAACCAAGGGATCTGAAGTATGCTTTTCCATTAAAGACTGTAATTAAATGTAGTCCTGGTTAGGAATGTGTTCTGTATTTGGGCCTTGATGAGGGTGTTCGGGAACAAACATTATCTTCTTAGCTTTGCATTGGCTTTACTTTACCTACAGACAAAAACAGTGCTTAAACACAAAGGAAAGCAGTGTCGATCATTTAGGGCCTCAGTTGTTGGAAGTGTTTTCTTGGAAGACCTGAGTGCTTTGGACACTTGCTGCATTCAGAGGCATTCAGTGCTTTGCACGATTAGGTCCAGCTATGTAACTCTGAAAAATCTCTCCTTGATGCATGGCAGCTACATTTGAAGTTTGCAGCATCGTTTTTTATTATTATTAGCCATGCATGGAACACAACCACTTCAAGCACATTCATATGTCTAAAATGGAGATGAAAACAAATACTCCTGGGTTCAATCGAAGATTCCAATTATTTATTTTTTATATGTGTGACTATGAAGACAGGGCTTTAGGACATATTTCTGGTCTGTGTCCACAAACACATATGATGAAGGCAACGTTTGCCGTGTACTACCTGTAGCTGCGAGCGCTTATGCTAGAGAGCTGGGTGGGTCAAGTCAGGAGGTGGTATTGTCTTTCAGCAAAGACATGAGAAGTTCCCCGAGTCCTTTAACGGCAAGCATTTGTCACACTATACCTCAAATGGTTATCCAAGTGTCAGCTGTAACATAACACTTCTCAGTTAAGACAATAAATTGGCCTAAATTTAGCAGGAAAAAGACACCTGGATCTGTAGTGGGCCCAGTGAGTGAGAAACAAAAGATTACCAAAAGGAAAAAAAAGGGTTTCAGGAACACTTTTACACTTTTTTTCCATTTTAGACTGATTTTCCCCTTTTCTCGTCAGGTGCAGTGGTGGAAGCTGATCGTCCAGGGCTGTGATAATTGCCGTGGATTCCTGAGCCGTCCTCCAGCAGGGCCAGTCCTGAAGGCTGAAGAGAGGCCAGGATTTGCCCGCCCGCCTGGAATGTGACCGAGGCTGAAAGCTGACACCAGCTCGGTGGAAAAAGGCTTGCGAGCAAAGGCTGTCTCCAAGACAACAGAGTATTTTCCCTGTGATGCATTTACACAGTGGGGTTAAAGTTCTGTGAAAGCAACAGCTGCTGTAAAAACATTGTATTAAATATGCTTAGAACTGTAGAACGCGTGCTCCTCACGTTGCACTGCGCTCAAGAGAAATGTGGAAACCTGTGGTATGTCTGAAGGAGAATTTCTGCTCTCTCAGAGGCTGCTTTAAAAACGTCACGCTCCATTTTCAACTTTTTCTTGCTAAGAGAGCTTGTTCTTAGGAGCATTTTTCTCTATAGTTGACTTTCAAGTTAAAACTGAATGGCTGAAGCATGACTGGATCTATGCCTTACTTTTACCCCTTTCAGCTGTATGATTTGCTGGAAAACTTGACTTTTGTTGTATGTGTGCTTTTGTGTTTGGCCATAAGCAGCTGCAAACGGAGCCTGCTTGTCCTGGTACCACTCAAACGTGTGGCTCATCTCTCACTTGCAGTTCAGGCTTACCAACACTAATATTTTCCATCCCCTGAGAGCAAATGGCCTGCAACGCTCTCCTGTTACGGACTTTGTTAACTGCTGGGAAGAAACCTTCCATGTAGATAAAATATTACCAGGTTCAAAAACCAGAAGCCAGCACAGGCCAAGAACAGCTTCAGAGCTATTCTCTCCCTCTTGTTTTATGATTTTTAATAGCTTTTAAAACCATTATACATCTATCAGATCAAGAAGGAAAGAGCTAGATGCCGTAGGAGACTAATCTTACATGGTCCTCCCCAAATGGGAGCACAAGGACAAAATGGCACAGATACACACACGCCCCGTGAACGTTTTCAGGCACTGATATGATGGCTGTATTTTTAGTCCTTCCTAAACGAACTTTTTAAAAGCTGTAAAAGTCTATAGCAAACCATGCCTGCACCTCTTATTTAAATTTCTGCTACCTCTCATCTTCCTTGCTTGGGGTTTTGTTTTGCTGGAAAAAATTTCATGCTGGGATAGACAACTTTATATATCTTCTTAAAAAAGGTTGTTTTGTTTAGTAAGAAATGGACTGCAAGACAGCAATTTCTCTCTGTAAATACCTACTTTAAATTCCCTTTACATTTCCCCTTTCAATCCCAGAAAGTCAGATTTAGGAGACTGATATTCTATAGCCTGGGTTTATTTATGATTTTCTGTTTCAGTTTCACTGCATTGAGTCCTCCACCCTGGATTCTGCCTTTTCACTAGACATTTTTGTCTTCTTTTTCTGACAGAAATGTTTTTTTTTTTCCTCCCTTCCCAGAGGTGCTCAGAATAAATAATATGTGAACTTTTACGGAATTTTCAAGTCCGCTGGGTCTGAGCCCATTTAGACAACATGAACCTGCCCATTCCTATCAATAATAGTAATAGGAAATTACTCTTTCACCCAAATCAAGTTCCAACATCTGGAGATAGCTTGTCCTAATGGACTTGGCAATGGTGCCAAAAAAGCTTCTCCATCTTTCACCCAGCAGCTGCCGTCATCACAACAGCCCAGCTCCCACTGGGATGGCTAAACATTTCTGCAAAGTTATTTGAGTGTGTTTCAGGAATCCCAGGAAAGAGGGCTTGAGAGGAGGGTGTTTGCACATATGAACTCACAAATATGCCAAAGAGGGGAGCAGGAGAATATTGCACACCCTGTTCTTCCCCATCCCTTAAAACATATTTAATCAATTAAAATAATCAGGGTAAAGATTAATTTTGACCATATGAATATATGTGTGGGAAAAACTTGATGATTTAAAATATGTTGCATTTTGGAAAAGATCATTCAAACACATGCCTGAAAACATACATATGAGAGAGAAAAATCTTAATATCTGAGCTTGATTTACTTCCATGCCCTTGAAGGTACAAACTTTGCATATATTCTACATCTGCTGAAACCTGGCAGAACAGGAACTGTGGGCTTTTTACTGCTTCCAGAGTCCACGTGTAGTGGATTACGCTGTCGTCCCACTTCATGTTAGAGACTGGATCTTCAAGTGCAGCTAAACAACTGTCTGAAAATACAGGACCCATTCATCTTCAAAGGGAAGAGCATGCCTAAGCTACTTCAGCAATTTAGAGAATCTTAAATCTTCACTGATTTCAACTGAAGCTTTGGACGTTCAACACTCTTCGGGTCTTGTCTCTGTAGGGTAGGAATATCCTACCATTCAAGAAAATCTTCTCAATTTTGGGAGCCAAAACTCCTCAGGACAATGTTATATGAGGGAAGCATTCGAAATGCTGCTTGAAGGAATTGACTGGAGGAACAGGATGGGCTGAATATTCAATACCAGTTGGGGCCTGCAAGTGTCTTTTTTTGAAGCAGCGCAAATTACAGCACCTTACGCACTTTGATTTGCAGCCATTTCAAATTTTGAAGACACTTTCTCATCCACCACTCCTTGATAACTCTGTCCCCATGAAATGCAAACCAGTCAGATAAATGCCTTCAAGTTCAGTAACTAGAAAGCACCAGAGTACCCCTGTTACCAGAGGGCTCAACCAGCAAGAATCATTTTATTTAGTTGAAGTGCTTCCAAGCATCCATTTTTTTCAACTTTGTTTTTTAGTGTTTTCTCACAGCTGCAGAGGTTCAGGACCAGACCTTCAAACACAGCCTGAAACGGGCAGTATCTCAATTTGCAAGATGGAAGAGGAAGGGATTCTGTCTCAAGGGGGAGGAAAAGAATGGAAGACACTTAAAGTTAAGGGGAATGTTGCAATAGCCTGTGTACCTAGGTCTCTCACTTATGGCATGAGTTGTTAGTACTATTATCACAAAGTTGTTCTTCAGATGAAAGGTGTGATTTTGTGTGCTTTAACTCTGCTCCCCGCAGAAGTCAATGGAAGATTCACTACTGACTGCTGACAGCCAACAATGATAGTGGTTTAAAACTTCATATTATGTAAGCCTATGGTTCAGGAGTGTAAGAGATCTGTGGTTTTGTTTGTTTGATTGTTTGTTTGTTTGTTTTTATATATACACACATATATAAACAGACAATGCATGTATTCAATCAAACATTTTTAAACAAGTATATCTATAAAACTTAAGTAGGTGATGCCCAACAAAGCCAAAACCTTATTTCCATAGTGAACCCATTATCCTTCCCTCAACCAGTACACAATCCTTGGTTTTATATCAGAAAAAAAGGACATTGTACTTTTCTTAAGCCCCAACCTATATGAAATCCTATTGTTACAGCATTCACTACAACAATAGCCCTTTGTAGCACTCGAAATGCCTGGCTGTCAATTAGGTTACTATAAGGAAGGAACAAGACATTGTTTACATCACAATGCAGCATCAATGACGGTATATACATTAGCCAGATGAATGCGTTCTGCTGTGTTTCAGTAAGCCCAGTGCAATCAATGCTCATACAATGAATATCAAGAAGATCTCTAGTAACAGACTATGCAGGTATCAGCTGCACCATAACTTGGTGCTCAGTATAACTCGGACGTGGTGTGCTCCATAGATTGACAAAGTCTGGGAGAGCTTTGCTTCAGGGGAAGGTTATAGATGGGAAGGGAGTTCAAAGCTACCTAACAGCCTGGCACTGACCCATTGAAAATAAGGAAGCAGTTTCATACAGCCTCACCATTTGCCTTTGTTATTAGGAAATAAATCAGCCTTTGTTTTTTCTGGACAAAGTGAAGGAATGTCATTATGACTTATAAATTGCACAGTTACAAAACAATCAGGAAATCTTCCCATTTAAATCTGAATAACTTTAATTGTTTGGAATTTAAACTTTAGTCTATTGAGTGAAACAAATGCTTAAATAGAGCTCTTCATTGAAATTCTAAGTTTGAGCTAAAAACAGCAGAAAAAACTGTGAGGCTGGTTAAAGACTGAGCAAATCTTACCGTTGCATCATTTAATACCTTTTGACTGAAGATGAAACAAAATCCAGAGATGACAAAATGGCATATTGGTGTGGCTGATAGTGCTTTGTTTATGCTATTACAAACACATTCAGAATGTTACCTTCATTTCATATCACTAAATAATTCCCTTCACTCCGTCTGCAGTCTCAGTCCTGAAAATGCAAGTGTATTAGTAGTTGGTACATTACATCAAAACCACAGAAGTCAAACGTGTGTTGAGTTCCTTGCTTGCTCATGGAATAACTTCAAATGTTTTTATACAGTGTTTGCTCCCAAGTTATCGAAGGTTGTTTGGAGAAATTATTATGTCACTGGGCTAAACCTCTCTGACTTAATGACAGCAAGATCAGGAAAAGTCTGACAGAAGAAAAGGTATTTTCTGAGAAATGGATAGAACAATTTTCTTACTGTGCGTATAAATAAAAGTAAACCCTCTATTTAAAAAAATGTCCTTTTGTCACTGGACAGATGAGCTGGCATCACTGATCTGTCACTTGGAGCTGCAGGCTTATGAATCATCTATGAATAACCTCAGCACTTTGATAGCTATGATTTTATTGGTGCTTTCCTGGTGTAACAGCCTTGCCACTTCTAGAATTTCCTTTTTCCAGCCTTTATCTCCACCTAAGCTCCACCCCTTGTGGATTTTCACACTGTCCCTTCTCAGAGATGACCTCTCTTCCACCTCTGACCTCTTTCAGAGTTTTCACCCTTGCTTTAACAATTGATTTATGACATGCCCCTGAAAGGGTCAAGCCTACTTTTACGGTTTGCTTAAAATATTTCTTTTTTGGGTAGATACAGAAGTGGTGCTTAATAAGTGCTAAGTAAATAAACTAAGGATTGAAGACAGCTTCCCTTTTCTGCTAACTACTAGATGTCTCTAAAACTCTTTGTAACAAGTGTTTACCAAGTCTTCAAACAAATTAACTGATACCTATAATCATTTTGTGCCTAATGAAATGTGTCAAGGGTTTAGGATTTCCAAAAAGAGTAATTTCAAATTAAGTTGTCTCACAGTTCAGTGAAAAGGCAACCGCTAAAGATAATTCAAGGACTTGTATATGTAATGGACAGGAAGTCTATTTTTCTTATAGTTTGACAGATTCATCTTGCACAGNTATCTCTCTCCCAGAAAAAAAAAAAAAAAAAAAAAAAAAAAAAAGCAAGGAAGGCTACTAGGCATAAACTTTCATTGCCTCCATCTTCGTTAAGCAAAACTCCTTTTTGACTCTCTTAGGGTAAAGGAAGGACTGTGGGATTTAATCAATGACCTCAAAGGCAGATTTTGTTCTTCTGTTTCACTTGTGCATTATTCTTTACATGCATCATAATTTATCACACAAATTCAGATTTTTTTTCCCTGTGGTCTTCATCATTCACTGTATCTAAAAATCATAACTGCATGTATTTAGATAGGAAAAAAAAATCATTCATATACTAGCGCTGGTATTTATGAAGCTCTAAGTAAATACTGACTAGATGACAATGGTTATCCCTCTTGCCACAGATCACATCACACAAGAAACAATTTAGAAAAATGAAGAGTATGTTGTAAGGCTCTCCATTTCAAGTTGAACTGCACACTAACATTTTCTCTATAAACTTTGTCACATGTGTCTCTCCCCAAGTTAAATGGTACCAGATGATATTTTTACAGATGCCACAAGAGACATTCTCTTGGTTTCTTAAACGTTCTGAATTTTTTTCCTGACCATTAAAAATTTGATTTACTATCCTGACTATTTTAATAGGGAAAGAGGCAGAGGTTTATTGCTAAGTTTTCCTCATTTCCACATTTCCTTGAAATGCTACCAAAGTGGAAAAACTACCAAGATAACACCTAGTGTACTATCTGGCTTGAACAGAAAAGTTCAGACAGGCCAAATTTAGAAGATCTTTCTCTCTTTATCATCAACAATTTTTATATGAAAAGTGTTGTAGTGCTTGTGTGGTTTCAAAGCATAGCCATGGGCTGGGAGCTGACAGAGGGACACACCAGGTGAACAGAATGGTCAACCGTCTCACTCAGCCTTGTTGGCAGTGTGCTTGCTGTGCACTGCTGCTGCAGGATCAAAATGCTGGTTTTTCTCTGTGCCATGCCTGCCCCCCTGCAAGAGCCAGAAGGGAAGGGGGTGCAGCTTTGTTCCCATCCGCTCAGTCTAGGACAAGCATAGAAGGATCAGATGGAGCAGAACAGAGGGTTCGAAAGGATCATCTCCCAAACACAAGGACTGCTGTTGGGACTGGACACTGTCTGCCTTGTCACCATCTACCTGTGTAATCACCAGGCACAACGAAGGCTATTCATTAAAGCCCGCACTCCGGGCTTCTTTGGCATGCTTAACACTTCCGCTGACTATAAGGGCCTTCGGAGTGTTCAAAGGATAAAAGACTGAACCCTATTTATAGTTTTGTTGCTATTGGGAGGGTGGCAGAAATCCTAAATTCCTTTCTCAGACCATGCTCAGTCCTTGAGCTGAATGAATGGTAAAAATAAATAAATAATAACCATGAAAAAGATGACCAAATGAAAGAACTGCCTTTGTGTCTGTTGTCTACTTGGAGTGGTGTCACTTGTTACATGCTGGTGCTTGGAAAGTGGCTTTTGATCTTGAAAGTTTTCTGCTTGTTTTAGTCCTTTCGCACTAATTCCTCTCTAAATTCATCTATGGGAAGCAAATTACCCTTTCTTCACTTGCTCAGATCATTTTGCCAGTAGATCAGCGAGCTGATAGGAAGTCACGTAAAGGAGTTGGGAAAAACAGTTTATGCACACACACACACACACCCCAAAGGAAAAAAAAAAAGTAAAGAAAAGAAAAGGAAAAAAAAGAAAAGGAGCTGAAAATACTTACAAATCTTGACTACACTTGACAAAAAACAGAAGTGGCCTGTGAACTATCCATTAGCTGAAAAGCTGGTATAGATCAGTGTCACTGCATTGAAGACAATGGTGGTTTGTCAGATGAGAAGCTGGCCAAGTGGACAGAAAGAAAATGGTCTTTTCCTGGCAAAGAGTTTAACCAGCTCAGTTATTCCTTTCTGAAAGTTTCTTTCCACGGCCTTCAGTGGAAAGCTTTGACTTGGGAATATTTTGAGTGTTGGTGAGTAAACACTATAAACACATTTCTTGGTAACAATGTCAATGATGTACTCAAAGTATTAAAGGCTAACTGCACAGGTTTAATTTTGTCATTGCCCCTCTTTCTGCACTATAGCTGGTTTTCAATGGTACTTTTAAACAGAGAAATTTAAAATCCATATTCTGAAACCTTGGGATAAAGACCTGTTGAAAAGTGTTCATCTCCATGCCCAACAACAGCAGTGACTGAAGCTTTGTCATCCTTGTGAAGAGGGGTTTCAAACCTCCCTCCTTTGAACTGAAGAAAAAAGAAAAGAAAAGAAAGGAAAAGAAAAGAAAAGAAAAGAAAAGAAAAGAAAAGAAAAGAAAAGAAAAGAAAAGAAAAGAAAAGAAAAGAAAAGAAAAGAAAAAAAAGAGAAAAAAAAGAAAAAGCTCTCCTTGACATTAATGGTGCATGAGCAGGACCTTTACTACCGAAAACACTCTGAGCCCAGCGCTCAGCATGAGGAGCAGTGTTGGGTACGTACCTGGGACACCAATGGCAGCCACCTCATCTCTGCATCTGCATCCCAGAAAGTCCTGCTATTTTAAAATGGACTTGATGAAATCTGTTAGGTATCCTGATCTGGAAAACTGAGAACAAACAAAAGTAGAGTGTTATAGCAAAAACAAAATGGCAATCACAGATATAAACGTTGTTATATATGTGCATTAATTTTAGCTATAATGACATATACAGTGAGTTTCTATTGTACTTGTTTGTAGCTTTCTGAAATATTCTCAATGGAGTTTAAAACCTTCCATGCAGTTTCCACGAAACTTTCCTTTGAGCACTTTGTGCAACATACAGAGCCTGTGGAGTTAGGTGAATGACAAAGGCTTAGGCCATGGACAGACCTGCTATTTAGGATCTAGCAGAGTCAGAGCATTATCCTGAGACCACCTCACCACCGCCTATCAGGCAGAGGTCACAAGCCCTGCAGTATTGCAGGTGGCAGGCATCAGGTGGCCACTTCCATACCTGCCTTGGGCATTCAGCGAGGTCAGCTTAAACCAGTTTCACCAGCAGTTTAAGGTATCCCACCACATTTTGCCTGCAGGCAGGAGGGAATACTTGCTAGTTACCTTTTACCTTTGCCCACTAGCCAAGACATGTTACTGATCTTGAGCACCCAAAATCTGCCAAACCACAGATTTGTGTCTTGAGCAAAGGAGGCATCCTGCTGCAGCTCCTCCACCTTGCTTACCTGAAGATGGTTTGGAGACACTGTGTAGCTTCTACTCCTCTGTCTGCCTTCAGAGGAGATGGTCACTGTCCTCTGAGAAGGGTTTGGTCATGTTACTTAGGGAGGAGAGATCGCATGTTTTACAGAAATGCTGGAGGAAACTGCAAAAGAGTTATAAACCATAGCAGAAATGGAAAGTCATCTCTTTTCCATTCCAGTCATCTCATCTCTTTTGGGGCCAACAGAGGACAGGGTTTGCTTATCTTACTGCTGTAGGAGCAGCTGCTGTCCCTATGGACCTTGTTTCTTCTTCGGATTTCACTAACATGACCTGGAACTTGGAACAGTCACTAGGCACATAGGAAGCATCAATCTGGTGCTGGGTGAGCACTGTCCTTTGAGGGCTCTGGGAAAGGCAAAGATGACATGGCCCTTCAGAGCAAGGTTCTGTCATGCTGCTGGTGACACCACTGCAGATTTGGTCAACTCTGGAAAGGCAGAAATATTAATTTTCTTTTAAAATTTCAGTGGAAAAAGTACTTCTCAGAATACCTTGATCTCTTTCCATATATAGTTTGGTTTCAGTTAAAAAAAAAAAAAAAGTTTTGTTTTCTAACATTGTTTCTTTCAAAACTGACACCCGGGGAAGTCTCCATGAAAATCAACTAGTATTTTGAAGCCAGCTATAGACCTAGAAGCAGAACTGAAGTCTGCTGCAGAAGCCTGTAGTAGGTCTTGGGAACAACATTCCCCAGAATTTGGCCTAAGCTTTATAAATAAGGGAAATCCCACAGATCTTTTTTCCCTCTTCTGCCTCCTGCTGGTTTTCCCACAGGAGGACAGGAGCAGATCCTGAGAGCAAAATTTGTCCCACTGTTAGTACTGAATGAAGACTACTGTTCTGGGCCCATAATCTTATTATTATAGGGCCAAATCCTGACACCACTGGCACCCAATGAATCCATGTTTATTTTAGTGGCGAGTATAAGTCAGGTCAGAAATTGACACACAATGCAAAACTAAACAGCAATCTTGGCTGAAGTCCTAAATCTTCCTGCAGTTTTGCATAGCTTCGCTATCATGATAAATGGCTGATCTTTGTGGAGGAAAGAATTCAGTTTCCAATAAGATGTTGGGAATGAATTATCTGTTCAATTATCTCTGCAACCAGTTGCGACTTGAATACCATTTCAGTAAAACATAAGGATGTGTTGTATCATGACTGTCCTGCTGGAATGAATTTTTAAAAGGGAAGAAGTATTTTTTTCTTTTTTTAAGTTGGTGAGGGGGATAACGTGAATTTCCCCTTAAAACATTCCTATCATGCTGCTTCATATTCATTAATTAGTCTGAGGTTTCCCTCGTGTTTAGTTTACAAAGCCACTTAAACCCACGTACCCATTTAACATATTTATGACCCCAGTTTTCTTTCTTTTCTCTGAGACTGTACCGTAATTGTTCTCTGGACTCAGGGACTGCAGAGTGCCTTCACTGATGAAAAGAGACAACATAAAGAAGGAAATGAATGTGTGAGGGATGAATACCTTCCACAAAACAACTGGGTGCAATTTGGCCCATGGCCCCGGGGGTCACTTTAATAGAGTGGAGCCTCAGTCTCTATTGAGTGTATGGGAGACTATTAACTCTTAACAACTCAGTCTCAGGTTATTTATTTATTGCTTAAATGATTTGTTATTGCTACTTGAATTTAATATACCCTCTGGGAACTGAGATGGCAGCATCATGTTACAGAAAAACTACAAGTTATTTTAAAACTGTAATTGAGATTTTATGAGCACCATAAAATCTTTCTGAACAAATAACTTACCGTTAGTCAGAAACTTCAGCAGGAAATCTGTAAAATTAAGGATTTATTAGAACAATACTCTATTTGTGTGTTTCTTGGGGATAGAGAGGGTTAAATATCTGATTCTTCAAGTATTTATTTTATTATTTGAATGTAATAATACTTAAATAGCACTTCTTGTCTTCAAAGGGCTGTATAGATACAATACTAGCAAAATAAATAGTTCCTTTCAGCCTGGAAATACCTCCTGTTCAGGGATCTAGGCTGGTGCACACCTGTTTGATATGAACATTTATTCAGACAACTGCAGAGTATCCGTAAGGAGCAATGACAAATCTCCACATTGCTTTTGCTAAGTGGACTAGTATTCAGGGTATGTTTGCGTACTTACCATTTTTCAACATCCTTGCCTATGCACTGCTTTTCCCTCTGAAAGGTCATATCGGTACACTTCTTTAAATGATCCACTTTCTCTTTTGCTTTTCTAATTTTTAAAGTCATTAGGACAACTTCTAAACTTAATAGCACATTTCAGGGGGGCAGGGGGCAATGGGAGGAAAGGAGGATTGAAGATAACACAAGAGGGCAGGCAGATGAAATACTCAGAAAAGGGGAAAATGAAAGTGCTGCATAAAGAAGTAGGTTAAAAAGTAGGTTTAAGAGCAGAAGGAATAAATGTCAGCATTAATATTGATATGAGGTCAGTATCTAATTATTCCCAGTTGTTTCTAACAGTACACCCAAAGGGGTTCATTAGAAACACTAAGAACCGCAGAACCAAAGAAATATCCTATTTTAACATCTTATTGCTTGAAATCCTGTCACATCCTTACATAGGTTAGGCCTTTCTGTTAGCCTTTCTGTTTTTGAGATGGAATGATCAAATCTGAATACAATACAGATGTTCAGATGTGATTGATGCGTGTAATCCCATAAAAATATGTATATTATTCCTTTTTCCATCTTTATTACAAGTTAGATAATCAGCAATTCTGATTGTTTAAAATATTGTTCAGGTATCAGTTAACTGCAGAGAGTCTATACAT